>OZ035833.1:5813117-6169677 GCA_964034765.1 Knipowitschia caucasica | reverse complement strand
AAATCCTTAATCATTAATGGTGAGGAATGCTCTGATGAAAAATCCATTGCAAATGAAATCACAAACTTCTATCAAAATGTATACACCTCCTCTTACTCTGCTTCTAAAGCCAAAAGCTTCCTGGAACAAATTAAAGCACACATTCCACAAATTGATAATAAATTCAAGGATGATTGTGAAAAAAATATTGACTTGGCTGAACTTGACAAAGCTATTATGTGCTTAAAACTTGATCGCTCCCCAGGACCTGATGGGTTAACTGGTAACTTCTATAGACACTTTTGGGAATCTCTCAGGGACCTCCTCTTTCAAGTTTTTAATGAAACCATAAATAATTTGATGTTACCAACAAGCATGAAACAAGGCATCATCACTCTGATCCCAAAACCAGACAAAAATACAAAGATGTTAGAAAATCAACGCCCCATCTCACTCTTAAATAATGATTACAAATTACTCACATACATATACACAAATAGGCTTAAAAAGAAATTACATACTATTATTAGTACAATACAATACAATACACAATACAATTTATTCTTGTATAGCCCTAGGTCACAACAGAAGTCATCTCAGAGGACTTAACAAAACCATTGAAATCACCAACACAGGTCAGAGAATCAATAGTTAAAACACATGAAGAATACAGTATAAAGCACACACAGAAGAAAATGTCCATACATGTTGTAGAATGCTAAAGTGTCCTGATCATCACCAATCCTTTCTGTTGGACACTAACTGTCCAACAAGACCCTCCTGCATCGACAAGGAAAAACTCTTAAAAAACCCAGTGGGAAAAAGTGAGAAACCTTGGAGGAGAACTAGGGAAACCCACAGGGAGGGAGACCCATATGAGAAAGGGATCCGCTCCTCCGGACGGACAGGCTAATGATCTAGGACCTAAGCTAGCTACAGAACGTGGACCAGTGGACGCTGAACGTGGACAGGTCCGGTGCAGGACTGAAGCACTCCCAGGCGGGTCGGGCGGGGCAGTCCGCAGGTGTAGATGGAAGAGGCCAGGCTCAGAGATCCCGTCATCGTACCATGAAACAGACAATGGGACAACGGGTGAATAGCAATGAACAAACTACAGTCAGAATCCTAAAAATGCTAAACAGATAAAGTAGGAAGGAGGAGAGGATAGTGCTCAAGTTACCATACTTCTCCCAGCAAACTGACTCCCTATGCAGCTTGACTAACACTCTGAGGAGTTTAACCTTCTCCGAGTCTTACCTTCCTAGCCATATGCTAAACTAAAGAGGACTGTTTTAAACCTAGCCTTGAATAAAGAATAACATACAGCATAATATATAACATAATATACAACATAACACAATACATTATTGAATAATATATAACATAATATATAACATAATACAGCATATATATATAATATATACACTACATATTATATATTACCTAATTATATGCTAAATTAAAGTAAAGTGCTTTAAGCCTGGCCTTGAATGTGGAGACCGTATCTGCTTCCTTAACATAAATGGGAAGCTGATTCCACAGTAAAGGAGCTTGGTAGCTAAATGCTCTGCCACCAACAGTGACCTTTGAGACCTTAGGGACCACCAGACGTCTGGCGTTTTGTGAGCGCAACGCTCGACTTGGTTGATACGACACTAACGTGTCTTGGAGATAAGAAGGAGCCAAGCCATTTATGGCTTTATATGTTAAGAGTAGGATTTTAAACTTTATTCTGTACTCCACAGGGAGCCAGTGGAGTGATTTTAACACCGGAGTTATGTGCTCCCTCCTTTTGGTACCTGTTAAGATCCTAGCTGCTGTATTCTGAACGAGCTGGAAGCTCTTCAAAGAGGCTTTAGGGCACGCTGCCAGTAGAGCGTTACAGTAGTCGAGCCTTGAGGTGACAAACGCGTGAATGAGTTTTTCCGCGTCACTTTTAGGAAGGAAATTCCTAATTTTAGCGATGTTCCGTAAGTGGAAGTACGCCGTTTTAGTTGCTTGGCTTATATAAGCCTTGAAGGAGAGTTCTTGGTCAAAAATGACTCCAAGATTCCTCACAGTGTTACTGGGTATTATACTGACATTATCGAGAGTAACCATCTGGTTAGTGAGGGAGTCACGCAGGCGCTTCGGACCGAGTAGGATCACTTCTGTCTTCTCCGGGTTGAGAAGTAGGAAGTTAAGAGTCATCCACATTTTAAGGTCCTTTATGCAGGCACTGAGCTTTTCTAGCTGATCTGTCTGATTAGGCTTCATCGACAGATAAAGCTGTGTGTCATCTGCATAGCAGTGGAAATTAATTCCATGCTTTTTAATAATGTTTCCCAGTGGCAGCATGTAGAGAGTAAAAAGAATCGGTCCGAGTACCGAACCCTGCGGCACACCGAATTCCACTCCAGAATAAGGCGACGAGTCCTGATTCACATTGACGAAGTGATATCGATCTGATAAATAGGATTTAAACCAGCCAAGGGCTGTTCCTCTAAGACCTATATCACTTTCTAGCCTCTGCAGTAGAATGCTGTGGTCTATTGTGTCAAATGCAGCACTAAGGTCCAGTAGGACCAGCACTGACACTTGTCCATTATCGGCAGCTAGTAGTAAGTCATTTGTGACTTTGACTAGTGCCGTTTCAGTGCTATGATGAGCTCTGAATCCTGATTGAAAGACTTCAAACATATCATTTTCCTGCAGGTGGCAGCGGAGCTGCTCAGCTATAAGTTTTTCCAGGATTTTAGATATAAAAGTGAGGTTCGAGATCGGTCTGTAGTTTGTAAGTATTTCTGGGTCCAGGTTTGTTTTCTTCAGAAGGGGTTTGATTACCGCGGTTTTAAAAGCTTGTGGGACATAGCCACATTGTATGGATGCGTTTATTATATTTACGATAGGCTCAATTATCAAAGGAAGTATGTCTTTGAAGAGCCATGTCGGGACTGCGTCTAACATGCAAGTTGAGGCTTTTGAGGATGTGACCACAGAGATCACCTCTGCTTGGCTCACAGCCATGAATTTATTAAGGCCCACTGAAGAGTCTAAGTGGGAAGTCACGTATGCCGCTTCAACCTGTCCACCACTAACAGCAGGAGCAACCTCCTCCAGATTAGTGAAACACAATCTGGCTTTGTAAATAAAAGATCAATACACAACAACATCAGATTAGTGAAAGATATCTTAGACTATAACGACCACATTGATGACAAAGGATTTCTTTTGTTTCTTGACTTTCATAAAGCGTTTGATAAGTTAGAACATCAATTCCTTTTTGAAGTGCTCCGTTCATATGGTTTTGGGCCAAAGTTTTGCAGTGTAATTGATACATTCTATAGAGATACCACAAGTTCAGTAATACTCCCCTCTGGAACCACACCACGCTTCTCCTTAAATCGAGGAGTAAAACAAGGGTGTAATATTTCCCCTTTTTTATTTATAATGGTGGTAGAAATGTTAGCAATCCTTTTGAAAAACTCAGACATTGAAAAATTACAGATCTTTGATCAGCAAATTGTAATAAGTCAACTCGCAGATGATACAACAGTTTTCCTCAAGAAAATTGAACAAATTCCTGAAGTAATAAAACTGATTTTTCTGCAGCATCTGGTTTGACACTTCGAAATAAATGTGAGCTTATGTCCGTACACGACTGTGCCCTGACTGAAGCATATAACATCCCTATTAAGTCTTGTATAAAATACCTGGGTGTTAACCTAACTAAAGACGCAGCCAGTAGTGAAACTTTAAATATACAAGCCAAAATCGATCAATGTAAAACTAAACTAAATTCATGGCTTCAACAAGACTTAACAGTCTTTGGAAGAACATATTTAACAAAAATGGAATCTCTATCAAGGTGTATTTATCCAGCCTACTCTATGGCTATACCAGAAAAATCAATAAAAGACATAAACAAAATAAATTTTAACTTTATTTGGAAAAACAAAGTGCACTATATTAAAAAATCTGAAACTGTTAAAGAATACGAAGAAGGTGGACTTCAAGCAATCGATTTTGAATGCTTAAACACTGTATTAAAAATTAAATGGCTGAGATCTTTTTTAACAGAAAAAAATAGTGTCTGGTTCTGTCTCTCCAGGGGTCTATTTGGAAAAATGGGAGGTATTGAGTTTGTCCTTAGGTGTGATTTCAACGCTGATAAATTGCCAATTAAGTTGTCGTCCTTTCATAAACAAGTCTTGTTAAGCTGGAAACTCATGTACAATCACAACACCACCCCTCACCAAACAACACTATGGAACAACAGATATGTCCTCAGTCATAGAAAATCTGTTTTTCTGCAGAACTGGATGGATAAAGGAGTGTGGTCATTGCGCCACCTACTGGATGACCAAGGGAACTGGTTATCATTTGAAAACTTCTGCACTTTTCACAATCTCAAATGTCAGAAATCTGAATTTAAAAAGATTTTAAAATCAATTCCTCAAGCTCTAAAGATTCAGATAGAAAATATGGCTCTAGATAATTTGCCTACTCCTAATTTTTCAACTTTGCAAATATATGAGCAAAACTTTGTTGAAAAAAATATACCAAACAAAACCCTCAGAAAATGTCTGACCAATCACCTATTTCCTATAAAACCAAACAGAAACTCAATCATTCAAAAATGTTCTTTAAAGGAAATAAAACAAATAAGAACAGAATATTTAAAATTCCCTGTTAGCCCTAAAACAAAAGAAGTACACTTCAAAATTCTAAATGAAATCTATCCATCCAGTGAGCTGCTCAGAATAAGATTTAATATTGCACAAAACAACTGTATATTTTGTGAAAATGACATTGAAACTACTGAACATCTGTTCTATGATTGCATCTATACAAGGACATTTTGGGACGATCTGTGGGACTGTCCTCAAGAATCCAGCTACAGAATGAATTTAAATGGGACGATATTGTTTTTGGACTTTTTCTGGAAGATTTTGAGACAAAACTTGTTGTGAATAATATTTTGTTGCTGGCAAAATACTTTATCCATACATGTAAATGGCGAAAGGTAAAGCCTATTTTCACAGTATTTAGGAAGCAAACACAGGAAAACTATGTCAAATCCCTGAAACAGATGACATGTAAAAATGCACTATCCCTGATTCAAGCACTTGGAGATTTACAAATATTTGATGACCTCTAATGTAACCTCATCTATATGTGTGTGTGAGTGTGTGTATGAATGTGTATGTGTCTGTATTGTTTCTTTTGCTAATGCCTTGTAAACCGCACTACAATTTGTACATTTGCATTGATTGCCATGATGTTTGTATATTTTACATTTTGATATGTACTTTGATTTGTAATAAAAGTATATTAAAAAAAAAAAAAAAAAAAAAAAAAGATTAACGGAAGTTGCCTGAAACTCGCAAAGATCTATGGGAAACTCGCCTGTATTTGGGCATCGTCTGGTCCTCCTGTCACTCCCGGATTCGTCCCGGAAACCGGATTCGTCCGGAAGTTCAGTTTGCGCATGTCAAAAAGTTTAATATGTCCTTAAGTGGAGACTGGTTAAGTTTAGGCGTCTGATTAAGATGGTTAAGTTTAGGGTTAAGGCTGGGTTGGGGTTATTTTATGGGAATGGCTGGTTAAGTTTAGGCATGAATAGGTAGTTTTTTATATTTACTTCCGCTTCCGTCTAGATTCTGTGACGTAATCTACTGCTACGTATGCTCATTGGATCAAACTGAACTTCCGGACGAATCCGGTTTCCGGGACGAATACGGGAGTGACACTCCCGGTTCTGTGCAGTGGATGATCTCCCATAATGCGTTGCGTCAAACACGCGTGTGTGGGTCTCACACCGGGTCTCACGCACGTGCACGTTCATCAGAGCGGGAGTTAGAGCGAGAGCCAGACGAGCAGAGTTTGTGGCACTTACATTGTGGATTTAAACAAAGCCTAAGGATTTAAGAAGAAAAAAAGTTCAGGACGACAAGGGACACTAAAATCCCCACAAAATCTGATCTTTATTAAAGCTGTAGGTTCTCTGTCAGCTGAGGTCGAGCTGTTTTAATATGCATTGAGTTCTATGGGGAAAATTTCTGGGTAGCCCGCGTGAATTTAGTCTGGTTCAGTCTGCAGTACCGCGAGAATCCCCTGAGCACGTGAGTTATTCAGCTACAAGCTAGTAATACCCTATCCAGTTATTATAATAGATCCATGGGGAAACCTGAGGCAGGCATCTTGGAGAGATCAAAGGCAGGCATCTTGGAGAGATCAAAGGTAGACATCTTGGAGAGACCAGGGGTAGACATCTATTGAAGCCTGTGGCTCAGTCCCCAGATTACAGGTGAACAAAGAGAGCAGATGATTCAACCAAAGAGCAGAGTGAGGCTCTCATTTGAGTTGCCAGTTTCTTATCTTTTACATAATAAAATTGAAAAACAAAAATAGCACCGCGCTTTTATTTAAAAGACACACCCTTTCCTGACCGTGTAGAAATATATTTACATACATAAAGTATATTGAGCAAATGTAGTTTTAGTGTTTCTTCATCCACTCAGAGGCTTTCTGGTGCAGTCTGTGAGTCTTTTTCACACAGAAACTACAGAAACAAGAGGAAGAGGTCACTGAACCAGAGCTGTCCTCTTGAAGCTGAGGGACGTGACTTTAAAGCTGGGCTCTGTAACTTTCAGACCACAATAGAACTTGGTATTAAACTCATGTCACTAGTTTCTGGCTCTAAAACAGTTGCTTCTATCACTAGTTATTACATCATGTGTTTCCTCCTCTTTTACAGTTTTAGGACCAGAGAAAGAGACCAGAGAGAGAGAGACTAGAGAGAGACCAGAGAGAGAGAGAGACTAGAGAGAGACCAGAGAGAGAGAGACTAGAGAGAGACCAGAGAGAGAGAGACTAGAGAGAGACTAGAGAGAGACCAGAGAGAGAGAGACTAGAGAGAGACTAGAGAGAGACCAGAGAGAGAGAGAGACTAGAGAGAGACCAGAGAGAGAGAGACTAGAGAGAGACCAGAGAGAGATACTAGAGAGAGACCAGAGAGAGAGACCAGAGAGAGGCCAGAGAGAGTCAAGAGCGAGAGAGACCAGATATAGAGACCAGAGAGAGAGACTAGAGAGAGATCAGAGAGAGAGATCAGAGAGAGACAAGAGAGAGAGAGACCAGAGAGACACCAGGAAGAGACCAGAGATCGTCCCAACATTTTTTATCAACACAAACAGACCTGGAGTTGGTTTTACCTCCATCCACATTTTAAAAAACTCCAGGTCAGACATGTAGCTCCACCCTTTCTGTCTAAAAGCAGCTCCCCCTGGTGGAGGCACAGGGCATTACACACAGACAGCTTTTATTTAACCTTGATGTATTCATTAAACATTTCAACTTTGATAAAAATGACAAAGTGACCCATAGTAGGTGTTCTTTAAAGCTGCACTAACTGATTTGGAGACATTTTCAAACGCGAGCGATGGCCTCGCTCTCTCTGCTCGCCCTCCCGGCACCCACGGAGCTTTCGCCCCCCACTACCCCCCTCCCCCCCAGCCTGTGCTCTGTGCTGTTGTTAGCTTAAGAGCTAGCGTCTCACAATATTGAGCAATATGGCACTTTTGCACATGGATGGCGTGACCATAGAATGACAGAACCGGGAAGCGCGGCGAGGACGAGACTTTCTTTTGGATGGATGTTTCGCTGTGTAAGCAGTAACAAAGACACAGGAAGTCTCAGGTTAGCCTCTGCCGCTTGTTGTGCTAACTCAGCTGTTGGAGCTAACCAAGCCCCGGCGATTCAAGATGGCGCCCTATTCAAATGAATGGTTGTGCTCAGTGACGCTTTGTGACGGCATGGGGGCTGAAAAGATTAGCGGGGATGAAGAGACGGAGGGACTAGTCCAGGGCGAGGGATTCCATGGAGGGGATCTGGCATGGTGTTTAATTGGCAGAGGGGCAGAGGCGTCGGAACTCCTGGAATTTAAAGCGAGAGAGACAGTCAGCAATACAGTTAAGGTGACCAGGGACGTGACAAGCAGTGATGATGAAATTATTTAGGACTGAGAGCCATGTGACGCTTCTGAGGAAAGACATGACTTGGGGAGAAAACGAACGACCTCTGTTAATTATTTCTACCACGTCGAGATTGACACACATCACGGAATCCTTTTTCTGTGCCACGTATGGCTCCACAGCACGCAGGCTACGGTCACGGGATACATTTCATGGAGTGCGGAGGAGATGCTTCGAGGGAAAGAGTCGGGCCAGGGCCCGGCGAACCACTGGTCCTGGAAAAAACCCCAAAAACCCACGGACGGGGCTGCGTCCGTGAAGAAACGCAGGGCATCTGAGGACAGGATGACGTCGCTGTAGAAAAAGATACACCGTTCCAGCGGCTCAGCGGACAGGACCAGAATGCCAGGTCGGAGCGGCACCCAGCGTTCAGGCAGACAGCATCATTGAGGGAGGGGACGGAGCCAGCGAGGGAGAGGAGCCTGGAAATAAAAGAACGACCCTGAGGGATGATACGGATAGCATCATTGAGGTGTCCGAGGAGGGAGAGCAGCTGACGCTTCGAAAGTGACGGAGAAGACAAGGCAGACCGGGCGAAGCGCGGTTGCGCCCAAGCTTGTCCGGCGGGAGGGAGGCCTCCACGGCGCGCGTGACGAGGCGGATGCCGAGAACTCCAAAGCGGTGGCGGGCCGGTGGTCTTCTCCTCGGAGTGAAGGAATCCGAGGGCAGACAAGGCGAGCTTGAGCTTGCGGAGAGAACCCCCGGAGCAGTCTGAGGGTGGGTTGACTACGAGGGAATCATCGGGGAGATGCAGGACAGAGGGGAGCCGTGCGTAATTAAGCAGAATCCGACACGGCGCCTCCGAGAGATTGTTGAACAGAGAGGGACTACTCCGGCAGTCAAAGGTGAGGCGCACGGCGAAGAAGAACTCTGACGCCACTTGACCCCTGAACAGGCGCCAGTGGTCGGGGTGGATGGGCAGCAGCTCGAACGCGTCCGGGATGTCGGCCTTAGAGAGCCAGGAGCCGGGGCCGAAAGTCTTCATCAGCCTGATCGCGTGGTCCACGGTAGCGGACTGCAGGGAGAAGGGCGCTGGAGGGAAGGGGCTGTTGATGCTCGGGGCGGGCCCGGAGCGGGGACAGGAGAGGACGAATATGAGACGCTTCTCCCTGGAGTGCTTGCGGGTGGCAATGCCCATCGGGTTAGAGCGAGACGGAGAGAAGGGGCCAATGACGTAGCCCACGGACACCTCCCACGCCCGAGCCGCGTGACGACTTGGGGCTCACGGAGAGCCGGGAAGAGGTTGCGGGACACGAGACGCCGAGGAACCTAAACAGAGCTTGCAGTCCAATGTGAGGGATTTAAACAGAGCTTGCAGTCCAAAGTGAGGTAGTAAAACTGAGCTTGCAGTCCAAAGTGAGGTATTAAAACTGAGCCCACAGTCCAAGTGAGGTGTTTAACTGAGAGCCTGCAGTCCAGTGTGAGGGAGTTAAACAACTTGTAGTCCAAAGTGAGGGATTAATACTGAGAGCTTGTAGTCCAGTGTGAGGGATTCAAACATTGCCTGCAGTCCTAAATGAGGGATTTATAGCTGAGAGCTTGTAGTCCAAGTGAGGGATTAAAACCGAGAGCTTGCAGTCCAGTGTGAGGGATTTAAACAGAGTTTACAGTCCAAGTGAGGGATTAACTGAGCCCGCAGTCCAAGTGAGGGGTTTAAACTGAGAGCCTGCAGTCCAAAGTGAGGGATTAATACTGAGAGCTTGTAGTCCGAAGAGAGGGATTAAAACTGAGAGCTTGCAGTCCAGTGTGAGGGATCCAAACAGAGCCTGCAGTCCTAAGTGAGGGATTAAACTGAGAGCTTGCAGTCCAATGTGAGGGATTCAAATTGAGTGCCGCAGTCCAAAGAGGGATTTAAACAGAGCTTGTAGTCCAAAGAGAGGGATTTAAACAGAGCTTGTAGTCCAAAGAGAGGGATTTAAACAGAGCTTGTAGTCCAAGAGAGGGATTTAAAGAGAGCCTGCAGGCCAATATGAGGGATTTAAACTGAGAGATTGCAGTCCAAAGTGAGGGATTTAAACAGAGATTGCAGTCCAAAGTGAGGGATTAAAATTGAGAGCTTGCAGTCCAATGTGAGGGATTAAAACGGAGCTTGCAGTCAGAATGAAGGATTTAAACTTAGAGCCGCAGTCCAAAGAGGGATTTAAACAGAGCTTGTAGTCCAAGAGAGGGATTCAAAGAGAGAGCCGCAGTCCAAGAGAGGTTAAAGCGAGCCTGCAGACCAATGCGAGGGCTTTAAACTGAGAGCTTGCACACCAATGCGCGGGGCCAACTGAGCCTGCAGTACAAAGCGCGGGGCCAAAACCGAGCCTGCAGTACAATGCGAGGGGAATAAACCGTCCGCAGTCAGTATACTTACCCACAACGCCAGAAGACAAGGGAAAACACAACGGGACCACACCGTACCGGCTCGAGGAGGCAGGGATGCGCACAGCTCCCACCGCACCGGTCCAGACCGGCCGTATGCAGCAGCAGGCCGCGACGAGACGAGCAGCGGCGAACCCGTAGAAAGAGCCCGCAAAGGAGGAGAGCGGCAAAGACCCACGGACCACAGCACGAGACCCGCAGCAGGTGCAGCGACGCGGAGGAGGAGCAGACCACACGCAGCAAGACAGAGGACAGCAGGGACACGCACGAGTAAGCGTGAGTAGACAAAAGCGATTCCTCCAGAACGACTCTTTGCAAGGCTTCGAGAAGGCCGTAAAGTGGGAGTTTCGCCGCTTTTAAGCGGCTGGCCTGGCCGGCGTATAGGTTGGTTGGAAATGGGCGTTTGCTGTGCGATAGGCTGGGGCTGCGAGGCCGGCCTGGAAGGGGTGGCTTTGCTGACGTCTTCCAAATTGAATTTCCGCGAGGCTGCATTTGTTCGAGTACGTACAGCAAACAACAGAAAGTGCCCGCGGTCACACATTTCACAGAAATGACATTGTCCGCGGAAAACAGTCGGGAATTGCGGATCCTTGGGAAATTTTGAAGATAATTGATCAAAAAAGAAATGCGGCAATGCATTCCCGCATTGAATGTGTTAAAGTAATACTTCACTTGCCCGATCGGGCAACTTGCAAAAACAGCGCACTTGCCCGTCCCAAATCTTTAGTTGCCCCGGGCAAGCGGACAACCGTTAATGTCGAGCCCTGGTTTTATCATAATTTGAAGGCGAGTGATCGCTACTTACAAACTACTTTAGAAAAGCTTGTTTCTAACGTTTGAAGAAACAAATTTAAAATACTGCAAACCAAGAGTATTTCCAATCTTAATTCAGTAAGAAAAGAAATGTATTTTTGCATGATTAATGTTTCTCTGATGTAAACAAGTCATAAAAAAGTATTACTCACCAGACAGGTTCTCAGGAAACTTTTAGACTCATCCCTCATGATCAACGGCAGACCTTTAAGAGCAGCAGATTTTCGGTGGTCTGAAAAACATAAAATAAAATTCTAAATATCAAAAGGACCTGTGGACTATGAGTGGGATACTGTACTGTGTTCTCTGAAAAACCCAGAACAACAGATTCATCTGAACTTTTACCTAAAATCTATTTTAACACAAATTAAGTGCAAGCCTGGTGCGATCTGCACTTTGTGCCATGGTGGAGATACTGGGACCTTCTTGCACATTCTCTGAGAGTGTCCTGGTGTGGCTCAAGTCTGGGAGATGGTGGCCTCTGAACTGTCCTCCAGTAGTGCCCTGCTCTACCCTGGTGCTCCTCCTGAATCTCTTGGCTTGGACATTGTGTATTTGGAACGGTGTGCTGCGAGGGTACATGGTACTAAAAAAAGGAACAATGCTGTGTGTGTAAAGAAAATGTCAAAGGATAGTCACCTGATCGTCAAGATTCTCCAACAGGGTCTTCATATCTTTTCCCCACAGCGCAGCGCGTGCCCTGTACAACCTGATAATCTTAGGCGCATACTCATCTCAAGATGAGAAGAATCGGTTCATCAGGTGGGTTTGTGTGATCCGGAAAAATTCAGCAGATTTTTTCTAAAGAGAAAAAACAAAAAGAAAATTACTTTCAGATTACTACCAGTAAGTATTTACTTATTACTACCAGTAATAACTCACCTGTTCAGGCAATAACAATGCGGGCCATTGTCTCTGGACATCCAAGACAAGAGGCTCTTCCATCACAATCTCTTTTCTTCTGAGGGAAAAAGTCATCTCCATCTTGGACTCCACAAATGCCATATTTGGATATTTCTTTCTCATTTCTTCACAGAGTGCCTCTTTTTCTTTTAGGAGAGATGAGTCTGACTGTTCATTTGGGTTGTCTGGGAGAAAGTTGGCCTCACATCGCTTGGCTTTCTTAAAACATCTCGAGTCACTCCCCACACTCCTTGGTCTTTTCCTATTTACAGATACCTCTGAACATCCAGCTGATCGCAACTTTTCACGGAAGTTGCCCATTTTAAACTTAATGCTCATAGTCCAGCTATTATAGCCACTTCCTGGGCCTGGATCTTTCAGACAAGGATATTTTGCTATCAAAGCAGCAGCCACAAACTCGATCTGCTTTATACTTGGATAGGCAGTGAATGTAAACATTTTCTGGGCCAGAGAATTGAGTATTTCAATCTTCATCTCTCTTGACATTGTGAGGAGAAGCTTTCCATTTTCTTCAAATTCCTTATTTGCTCTATTGAGACGTAGTTCTACAGTAGGTCCCATTTCGTTTTGTCGTCTTCACTCACGCTTTTCATGAATCACGCAGCTGCGTGAAACATATTACATCCTATCGCCACTAGGTGGCAGGTTAAGTCCGCTTTAGCTCTGCCAGCGACTTAAACGCTCAGGTATAAGACTGCGTGCAAACCTGTTTTGCCTAGTGATACGATGTTGGCCGAATAGTTAGCCTTGCAGGTTAGGACCCGGTGGATCCGGGTTCGATTCTTGTCTGAGGCAGTTTAGGTTGCACACATTTTGGTTGCTTGTGAGCAATTACGTAACGTTATCAGCTTGTTATCTTCTTTCCTTGTCAAAAGGAAAGGTCATGTTGTGAAATTGGCATTTTTATTCCTGCAGTTTGGTTGGTGCTGATTGTGGAGTTGAATTCCAATTGTATTTAAAGTTTACATGTTTATCAAGCTCCACGTGCACCGGTCTGTGCTATACTCACCTGAGAGAGAGAGAGAGACAGAGAGAGAGAGAGGTGTGCGAAGGACAAACCTGCTGTTTACACAAAACTAAGAACTCTACAGACTAAGACTCATCCATGAATATAATCAGCGCATCTCTAGCTTTAAGTCATTTTTTATTTGAGAACAATCACTGCATGAAAAGTGTGATTTTTGTCTCTTTTCGGCCCTGTATATTACTGTGAAACTTCTGGGATTCGGCTGTTGACGGTAGTTTGTTGTCCCCTCCTCCCTCCTCCAAAGGAGGCTTTAACATGTAAATGGCAATGCTGTGAGCTATACAAATGCTAATCAGGGTTGAAGGGGTGCACAACTTGATCCATGCTGCACAACTACTTTCAGTCAGTCTGCAGCATGGATCAGGTCAGCACACTGTAGACCCGGATTTTGTAAATGCTCAAACTGTTTACACACACACACACACACGCACACAGAGAAATATTTCATCATGATTGATTATAGCTTCTCATGTCAAAATCAATTAAATAAATCCAATAGGACAAAAGACATGTTGAAAGTGTAAGTGCTCATCAAAGGATATATGTATGTACAGTACAAACCAAAAGTTTGGATTTTGTCTTTTTTTTCATGACTATGAACATTGTAGATTCACACTGAAGGCATCCAAACTGAATTAACTCATCTGGAATTATGTACATACCTAAAAGAAAAAGTATGAACCAACTGAAAATATGTGTTATATTCTCGGTTCAAAGTAGCACCATATATATATATATATATATATATATATATATATATATATATATATATATATATATATGTGTGTGTGTGTATGGCATTAAAACGGCTGTTTTAATGCCATAAAACAGTTCATTCAGTTCATTTCCTCTATAAATTCATTCATGTCATTGATGGCCTAATAATAGTGTAGTAGCCTACATAGGATACAATATATGCAGCATAATATGAATGAATATGTATTTATATAAATATTATTACATTAATTATGAGGCAGGGTGACCAATAGTGACAGATCTGCCAGCCAATCACAAGAGATTATACTTATTTGAAAGTAGTGATTTCATCCAATGGGGAGTAAACTACCAATGGGGAGTAATCCCTCGTGGGCTGGCCACGTGTGATTTTTCAGCCAATCACATACATATCCATTACCTACACAAAACATGTGTAGATATACCAAATTCAATTTCCATGGATATGTGAGATTTCATAACACTTTGAAGCAACTTTTGTTCAAGTTAAACTCATCATTCTATCAATGTGCAGAAGCCAGTACTTTTCCCTTGTTTTGTCTATCTGAAGGCCAAGCTACATGGCACTGTGGCAGCTGCTGATTGGAGGTCTCCATGCCTCCGCTCTGTATAATACACTTGCATTCTGTTGATCGTGTTGTTAGTGCTGTCTCTACCATCGACAATAAAACATGTCTTCTGTCGGAATTAAAGACGCGATCCCAGACATGTCATCTTCTTCAGGTGGTGGAGGATGCGGGCCTTGTCTGTAACATCTAGTGAACAGAAGACTTATTTTTTTTACACAAAAATGTGTTGGTTTTTTTTAAGCCAAAACTGAGAAACCTCAAGAGAATGCATCTGGATCAGCACATGGACAATCTGCACAGCCCCTAATTCCAGTCAGGCTGTGAGCTGCTGAGAAATGGACAATACCATCGTCCTCTTTTGCATGGACACCATTTGGAAAAATTGGATTACACAATTTGGACATAATTTGGAACAATTGGATTTCTGAATCTGGACATTGTTACAGCCCTAAACTTGGCTCTGAGAAGGGGAAAGGAAATGCAACATACACAACCAGATGTAATTGGCGAAAGTAAATGGCCTTTTATTTCTAGGCAGAAAAGGTAACGTCCTGGACAAAACTTAGAGTCAGTAAACTAAACAAAAGGGGTTCCTTCGACAGGTAACAGGTCACAATTCTAATAAGGTCTCGTAAGGTTTCTCAAAGGTGTCAGCTCTCCACCACACGTCTGTCTCTCAAGGCTGGCGCACTTGTATTGGAAACAAGCCGCCCCGTCTGGACGTCACACCGCTGTTTTATTGGCCGCGGGCAGGTCAGCTGGTGGCGCAGATTGGTTCGGGCGGAGCTCCTATTGGCCATACAGGAGGACTCCGGGCGAATGGCAGCATCCGGGAGGCGGGCCCTAGACTTCGCGGGAACGAGCCGGACACACAGACAGAGAGAGACGCACCGGGAGAGGGAGGGGGTGCTTGCGCAAAACGGCCCAGACCTGGAGCCGTAACACCCCACCCCTCAAGACACTGTCCACCCTAACATTATTTCTTTGAACAAAAACAAACATCAGAACACACACAAGTTATGCAGCCATCACCTTATCTGGACAAGGCATCGGCAAACACGTTCTCTGATCCCTTCTTATGTCGAATCTCTAACGGAAAATCCTGCACCATCAAGGCCCACCGCATCAGCCTCTGGTTGTGATTATACATGCGGGACAAAAAGGTTACAGGGTTATGGTCGGTAAACACAACGATTGGCACAGAACTGGACCCAAGGTACACTTCGAAGTGCTGGAGAGCGAGCAACAGTGACAAAGTCTCTTTTTCTATGGTGGAGTAGCGGAGCTGGTGTGTATTAAACTTTCGGGAGAAGTAACCTACCGGATGGGTAACACCACTCGCATCCTCCTGCATCAGGACTGCACCTGCTCCGACCCCACTAGCGTCCACTTCAAGCTTGTAGGGGCGCAACGGGTCAGGAGCAGCGAGGACAGGTGCATGACACAGCAGAGACTTCACGCTGTCAAAAGCGGATTGACACTCAGTAGTCCATTTAAAATCAACTTTAGGACTCAATAAGGTGGTCAGTGGGACAACCACTGATGAGAAATTTCGGCAGAAACTTCGGTAGTACCCAGCCATGCCCAGGAAGCGGCGCAGCTCACGCCGAGTGGTGGGAGGCGGATAGGCGTCTATCGCGGAAACTTTAGCCTCAATAGGTCGGACTTGGCCCTGGCCAACCTCACGTCCCAAATATGTAACGTGAGCCTTCCCGAACTCACATTTAGCGAGGTTTAGGGTGAGTGAGGCAGCTGCCAATCTGGAAAACACCTGCTGTAGGACTTGTACGTGTTCCTTCCAGGTAACGGAGTGGATCAATAAGTCGTCCAGATAAGCATTACAACTGGGCAGGCCCTGTAGAACGACATTAATCAGGCGTTGAAAAGTTGCGGGAGCGTTGCACATTCCAAACGCCATCACGGTATATTGCAGGAAGTAATCAGGCGTTACAAACGCCGATATTTCCGACGCGCGCTTAGTCAGCGGGACTTGCCAGTAACCTTTCAACAAATCCAATTTAGTGACGTATTTAGCAGGACCGAGGTTGTCCACACAATCCTCCATGCGGGGCATGGGATATGAGTCAGGGACAGTGATAGCGTTAACTTTACGGAAATCCGTGATGAAGCGAGGCGAGCCATCAGGTTTTTCCTCCACCAAACAGGGTGAACTCCAAGCGCTAGTGCTATGTTTAGCCAGACCATTGGCCAATAAATACTCAGCCTCCTGCTTCATCAGCGCGCGTTTTGTGGGGTTCACCCGATACGGATGCTGGCGAATGGGACGCGCGTCCTTCACGTCTACGTCATGTGCCAATACATTGGTGCAACTTGGTACGTCCCCAAACAGACATCTGAATCGTCCCACAACAGCCAGAACGTCAGCCTGCTGATCAGCACTCAAATGCTTCAGTTGGGCAGGTAAAACCGTAAGCATTTCAGAGTTCGGGAGACGCGGACTATGCTCCTTACGCATCTTCAGTCCGCTCTCAGCGGCCTGGTCAGCCACAATCAGAGCGGAGACACACTGAAGGGAGGGCTCCGTCGTGGTCGGTGTAACGCGGGAGTGATACTGCTTCAACATATTAATGTGGCACACGCGGGTTTTTCGCCTCCTGTCCGGCGTGCTGATAATATAGTCAGCAGCAAAGAGGAGCACGGTGCGGAGCCCAGGCCTTTGACAAGGGATTTTCACACAGCACTAAGCCCATTTTTTTCAAAAAAAATTACAATTTTGATTTCAAGATTTCAAAAGGCTATAACTTTAAAGTTTGAGATAAAGGCATTTTGTAAATGAGAACTATCTTCAGTATGAACCAAACTTTGGGATGGATGTTGATTCGTCATCTAATTTGCATATTGTGACGTCATCAAGGTGGTGGCCATTTTGGAAAATGTTAATTATTGTATAAATATTTCAAAAAGCTGTAGTTTGAGAGTGTATTTTGAGATCAGGGAATACCATCAACAGTCTATGTGAAATATCTTTAGTATGAAAACACAATGTGGGATAGAAATAAATTCACTGATCAAATGTATATAGAATATTTTAGCACTGGTCCACGGCCATATGGAACTGTATTAGACCTTCAATGATCAAGATGGCACTGCTTATAGTTTACCAGTCATGAAATCTGCACTTTGGTTTCAATATTACCCTTTCAAAAGACCTGGTGGCATACAGTTTGTCTCAGTGGAAATGAGGCTCCAGAATTCATCGTTTAGAAACAGAGCGATTAAATGAACGGGCTCAGAACTTGTCAGATTGTCTCAACAATAAACAACAGGCTCTTCAACATTTCTGATCCACTTTTATGGATTATCTTCTCTAAAGAACTGCCTTCATCATCATCATCTCCGTCCGTAAAGGCAGATTAGCGGTGCGTTTTCTTTCGTGGCTTCTGCCACGTCTCCTGCGTTCCCCGCGGTTGTTTATCCCCGCTGCATTCACCCATATGCCCGGTGTTATGATCCCCCTGTCCCCTTCACCACGTCTCCTGTCTGGTGTTCGCAGAATGTTTCCACTGTGGCCGCACACCGCGGTAAAGAGGTCCGGCTTTTCGGAGTCAGCGGTAGAGAGGTCCGCACATTAAAAGCGGGTGGCCGCTTTATGTTAAAAAGTGCATTGTGGCGGCTCATCCCCACGTCTTCTCTTTCCAATGTTGCTGTAATTAACAGCATAAAGAGGCTATCCGCTTTTAATGTGCGGACCGCTTTACCGCTGACTCCGAAAAGCCGGACCTCTTTACCGCGGTGGCCACACGGAGGACGTAAACTGTGGGTGACTGTGGACTATTGTGGCGCGGACTCCTGTCACTAATAATGTCTGTGTCTGCTTCACTGGAGACCTGCGTGTCTTCCTCCTCTGAATCTGAGTGAGCCAGTACCAAATACTTTTCTGATCTCTGGAGACCTCTGGCTCTGCTCTGGCTCCGCTCAGAACTACGGCTCCTGCATCGCGTCACTGCGCCGCAGGTGTTTTACATTTTACTCTAATACTTTGAATATAACCATTCCCACAAAGGCCGCTCATATTAAAGGCACACATGTCCACTAACTCCTCGTGAAAAGTATTAACAAAAATTACAGCAATAAACGTGTGTGGTTATTATTATTATTTTCTGGGGCATTGGACCTTCTATGTTTTAGAAAAAATGTAAACGTTAACAAAATCAAAAGTGTCTCAGCATGTACTTGAACCCGGGTCCTCTGGCACCACAGTCCAGCTCCTTATCATTGAGCTATAAAGCCACAGAAAATCGTCCGGTGAAGAGAGAATAATGAGCGGTGAGAAGCCAATGTTCCTAAGCCTGCTCACAAGTGCCACCTGGTGGTTGTTTGGGTCATTGCAGCATCACTGGGGAAAAAACAAATAAAAGACGCGTGTTTCACACGTGAGTCTGGTGCTATTCACGCGTGAAAGGCGACAAAACGAAATGGGACCTACTGTACATCATAAGCAAACTCCGGAATCTCAAATTCAGGTGGCCACTGTGAATTTCCCCGTTGCTTGACTGACACACTTGGTGAATTTTGCGCTGAGCTGCTTGAAGAGGAGGGCATGCTGGCTGTGTCTAAAGAGGAAATTGTGTCGGCATCTGAATCAGAGAACTTCTGGATGATCTTCAGCACAGCTCTATCACTTGGAAGTTGTGTTATTTCAGTTAAATTACAGAGCTCATTTCCAAAGTCTGGATCCTCAAATTGAATTACAAAGTCATTTTTTATTTCAACACCTTCCTTAAGGATTTCTTTCAATTGTTCAACTGAAGTGAGCTCTTCGGTAATATCCAGTCTTCTGATGTTGTCAAGGGCCAAAATCACGCGTAGACGCACCATCTTCAAAAACAGAAAACAGAACAGTGTTCTGTAAAAAAAAAAGTAAAAAAAAAAGTAAAGCCAACATTTTTTAACTGAAAGAAACCTCTTCACTCATGTTCTTTCCCTGAACTACATACAGTGGGAGTGGATGAAAATCATTCAAGTCTTCCAGCTCTAGGACTTCAGCTGCATTCATTTCACCAACAGCATAACATCTGTAGTGATGCAGCCAGCGTAAGTTCAATTTGGTAGACGTCAGCCAAAGGTAACCCCTCCAGGCCGGTTCTCATCCCCAGCCTATCGCACGGCAAACGCCCCCTTCCAATCACCGGTCCAGCCAGGCAAGCTGCTTAAAAGCGGAGGAACTCCCATTCTCGGCCTCTTGAAGCTGCAGCAAAGAGCGAAGCCTTGCAAAGAGTCGTTCTGGAGGAATCGCTTTGTTCTACTCTCACTTACTTCGTGCGTGTCCCTGCTGTCCTCTGTCCTGCTGCGTGTGGTCTGCTCCTCCTCCACGTCGCTGCACCTGCTGCGGGTCTCGTGCTGTGGTCCGTGGGTCTTTGCCGCTCTCCTCCTTTGCGGGCTCTTTCTGCGGGTTCGCCGCTGCTCGTCTCGTCGCGGCCTGCTGCTGCATACGGCCGGTCTGGACCGGTGCGGTGGGAGCCGTGCGCATCCCTGCCTCCTCGTGCCATACGGTGTGGTCCCGTCGTGTTGTCCCTTATCTTCTGGCGTTGCGGGTAAGTATGAGATCTGCGGACGGTTTATTCCCCTCGCATTGTCCTACAGGCTCAGTTGGCCCCGCGCTTGTAATGCAGGCTCAGTTGGCCCCGTGCATTGGTGGGCAAGCATCAGTTTAAAGCCCTCGCATTGGTCTGCAGGCTCTCTTTAACCAAGCTCCGTTTAAATCCTTCACTCTGACTGCAAGCTCCGTTTAATCCCTCAAATTGGACTGCGAGCTCTCAGTTTAATCCCTCACGGAACTGCTTATATCTGGAACTGCTTACGTATTATGGAACTGCTTACGTATTGTGGAACTGCTTACGTATTATGGAACTGCTTATGTATTACGGAACTGCTTATGTATTACGGAACTGCTTATGTATTATGGAACTGCTTTTATGGAACTGCTCATATTGGGACTGCTCATACCTGGAACTGATTATATGGTACTGCTTATACCTGGAACCGCTTATACAGTGCATGGAACTGCATATATTGGTTCTGCTTATATCTGGACCTGCTTATATATGGACCTGCTTATATACGGAACTGCTTATACATGGATCTGCTAATATATGGAACTGCCAATATATGGAACTGCTAATATATGGAACTGCTAATATATGGATCTGCTAATATATGGATCTGCTAATATATGGATCTGCTAATATATGGAACTGCTAATATATGGAACTGCCAATATATGGAACTGCCAATATATGGAACTGCTAATATATGGATCTGCTAATATATGGAACTGCTAATATATGGATCTGCTAATATATGGAACTGCTAATATATGGAACTGCTAATATATGGAACTGCTAATATATGGAACTGCTAATATATGGAACTGCTAATATATGGAACTGCTAATATATGGAACTGCTAATATATTGGAACTGCTAATATATTGGAACTGCTCATATTGGAACTGCTCATATTGGAACTGCTCATATTGGAACTGCTCATATTGGAACTGCTCATACTGGAACTGCTCATGCAATATATGGAACTGCATATGTTGGTACTGCTTATATCTGGAACTGTATATATATGGAACTGCTTGTATATGGAACTGCTTGTATATGGAACTGCTTGTATATGGAACTGCTTATAGATGGAACTGCTTGTATATGGAACTGCTTATATCTGGCTCCGTCTCCTCCCTCAACGACGCTGTCTGCCCGGACGCGGGGTGCCGCTCCGACCTGGCATTCGGGTCCCGTCTGCAGAGCCGCTGGGACGGTGTATATATTTTTTTTTTTTACAGTGACGTCATCCCGTCCTCAGATGCCCTGCGGTTCTTCACGGACGCAGCCCCGTCCGTGGGTTTTGGGGGTCTCTTCCAGGTCCAGTGGTTCGCCGGGCCCTGGCCCGACGCCTTCCCTCAAAGCATCTCCTCCGCGCTCCCGATAAACCTTCCAATGTCATCCGTCTGTTTCAGAGCCCAACTCAAGTCCGTACTGCTGCTTGTAACCTGTCTCCCCATCTCTACACAGCCCACTCCTTCGGATAGGCGCCGCCACGCGCGCCGCGTCCCTTGGGCTCCCCTATTCCGCCCTCCAGCAGCTGGGCCGCTGGTCATCATCGGCCCTCTCCTCATACATCAGGCCTGACACTTCGACCATCCTGGCAGCCCAGCGCCTCTTTGCATCTCCATAAAACACTTGCAAACTTCCTGGTGGCGGCAGCAGCTGAGTATCCGCAAGCATGGTCGCAGCAGCTGAGTATCCGCAAGCATGGTCGCAGCAGCTGAGTATCCGCAAGCAATGGTCGCAGCAGCTGAGTATCCGCAAGCAATGGTCGCAAGACTGCGAGAGACTGTTCGGCAGAGACTGTTCGGCAGAGACTGTTCGGCAGAGACTGTTCGGCAGAGACTGTTCGGCAGAGACTGCTCGGCAGAGACTGCTCGGCAGAGACTGCTCGGCAGAGACTGCTCGGATGAGGATCCGCAAGTTTGGTCACAATAGATAGCGGTCACAGCATATAGTGATAGCGGTCACAGTATATAGCAAAAAATGGTTAGCGGTCACAGTATATAGCGATAGCGGTCACAGTATATAGCAAAAATGGTTAGCGGTCACAGTATATAGCAAAAAATGGTTAGCGGTCACAGTATATAGCAAAAAATGGTTAGCGCGCGATGGTCGCGACTCGTCAGCATATAGCGATAGCGGTCACAGTATATAGCGATAGCGGTCACAGTATATAGCGATAGCGGTCACAGTATATAGCGATAGCGGTCACAGTATATAGCGATAGCGGTCACAGTATATAGCGATAGCGGTCACAGCATAGAGTAGTCTCGACGTCTGTCCCCTTCAAACCAGGCTGCAAAACTCCATCAACTCACAACCTTTTTGGGGATTGGCATGCTCCATCGCAGAGCCCCTCCGATCTGAAGGCCGCACCGGGGCCTAGGGCGCCAAACCTCCTCCCAACTCAAAAGCTTCTTGTTTCACGTCTCTCCAAATTGAAATGCAGCCAGCGTAAGTTCAATTTGGTAGACGTCAGCCAAAGGTAACCCCTCCAGGCCGGTTCTCATCCCCAGCCTATCGCACGGCAAACGCCCCCTTCCAATCACCGGTCCAGCCAGGCAAGCTGCTTAAAAGCGGAGGAACTCCCATTCTCGGCCTCTTGAAGCTGCAGCCACCGCCTCCCCTCCTCCACCTCTTCACCCTGCTTCATTCT
Organism: Knipowitschia caucasica; assembly: GCA_964034765.1. Classification (NCBI taxonomy): domain Eukaryota; kingdom Metazoa; phylum Chordata; class Actinopteri; order Gobiiformes; family Gobiidae; genus Knipowitschia; species Knipowitschia caucasica. The sequence continues at coordinate 6,147,019 of OZ035833.1, read as the reverse complement.
GCCTTCAATCTGCTTCCCGCTGCCAAATGCCGCCACCAGTGCCTAGGTCCCGGGGGATTGGCATGCTCCATCGCAGAGCCCCTCCGATCTGAAGGCCGCACCGGGGCCTAGGGCGCCAAACCTCCTCCCAATATATACTCAAAAGCTTCTTGTTTCACGTCTCTCCAAATTGAACTCATCGTAGCATGAAGAAAGCCTCTTGCAAAGAAAAGACGCCATGTTTGCATTCACGATAACAGTGACAATTTCAAAAAATTCAGGCAATCCGCCTAACTGACCAGAGGACAAAATCATGCCTTTACTGAAGTGAATCCCATGGACATCTACATCAGATGCAAGCATCAGCACCTCTTTGTTGGGATATTTTCTCTTGACTGCAGCCCCATAAGTTTCCTGTAAAGTACATGTTCTCACAGTTTTTACTTTTTGCACAGATAGTGGTGGTGAAAAGATACTGGGACCATTGAGATAATGTGCAATCATAAGCTGATGTTTGGATGCCAATGTAAGTGGAATGTTTTTAAAATTACGGGCATCTTTCACAACCCCTTTGAAATAGCTATGTTTCGCTTCAAATCTCATTGTCCAAAGCTCAACCAAGGGCCCAAAACAGCGGATCAAGTGTGGATAATGCTCCACAAAGTGATGCTTTGGTTTCAACATCAGGTTGGGAAATGTCTGTTGAAGAAGTTGCCGGTGTTCCAAAATCTTTCGCTGTAGATAACAAAGGGTTTCTTCTGAGAACTTTGAAGACATGACCAACTCCACTATCTCTCTCAATTCCATCAAAATTTCCCAAGCAGGTTCAGAATGGGGTACAAAATGACCAATGAGCAATGGCAGTAAGGCCCAATTTTCATGACCATTTCCCCCTATAGTTGTTTTGGCAAGGCTCAACTGGGAAATCGCTTTGGGTTTGTTGACTTTGTCACAGTCCTTGTATGGAAAGGATTTAATACGCCTATTGAGCGTGTTGAGATCAAAGTGTGCTTTTTTGATGAGCTCCTTCAAACACACAGATAACTCAAATGGAACAATCCCTTCTAACGTGTCATGCAAGACATCAGGTGGAAACCCAGTTACAGGGTGAAAAAAAGAAAGCTGCTTACTGAGGACACATTCTCTTTTGACACCAATTCTGGACTGAAGTTCAGGATCATTTTCCAGTTCATTTGTAATAGTGTTGTGCTGGCTAATGGTTCGAAGTGGAAAACATGTAGCATCATTAGCTTGTATATCTTTTTTGCTCACTTGGCAGATCCTACACAAGTACTCTGCTTGAAAGCTTTCTTGAAAACCAGCAAGACCATGTGCACCCAAATTGTCAGCACACACACAATACACTGTACCTTTTAGACAAGTCTTGAGTACTTCAACAAATACACCTTGCTTCTCCAGTCTATTCAAGTCTTTTAGTAAAGGATCAAAGAATTTGTCGTGACAAAACTGTTTGATGTCAATGCTTTTTCCCAAAAGAGCTAGTTGGATTAGAGGAAGGGTGGAGCGGAACTTGGCTGGCAAATTTCGAAGAACCCAGTAAACGGCTGTAATTTTGTGGATCTTTTTTGAAGTTCCAAGGGGGTTACAGACTTCAAACTCATCAATGTAGAGGGACACAGAAATGCACTCATTTTGGACACCTAAAAGTTGATTCTCTCTGTGATATTGTCCACTCCGAGTAGATGTAAATTGGCCTGGCAAGTTTTCAACAAAAATGGCCTTTTCGAAAACATCAGGTCGATTGAGTAAAATTTCAAGAACTTTCAATATTGGAACATAAGCAAAAGAATTTGCATGAAGTCTATCAAAACAAAACTCCACAGGATCTACAACTTGGAAATTCTCTTTAAAGTAATTGTTTCTCTTGTGTTCTGTTGAGAGAGAGCCCTTGTCTGAGGTAGCTGTAAAAAATGGATTTGTTTTAAGTGCCTCAGTTGATATCAATTCAGCCAGCTCCTCTGTCAATCTCTCATCAATGTGACATTCATTTTTTTAAAGAATATCCTTTATTGACTGCTTTGATGCATACTGTGAACATGAAACAATATCATGGATCCAATGTAATATTTCCTGAGTTGCCCTTCTAGAAACATGCAATATTGTCTGCATGTAAAGAATCAGTGAGGCCAGCTTGGCCTCAAGTTCCAAATAACTTGTGGGCTCCGAGTAAGTGGCAGTTTCAGGTACATTGCTCTCAGCAACACAGGACTGTGATTCAGGTATCTGTACTTGACTGGTGCCTTGTAATTGCGATTGTGTCTCTGTACTTTCTGAACGTGGAGTTTGAGATGTCACTCTAGTACTGAAATTGTCAAATCCATAAGACTTGTGTTTGCGTGATATGTGGCTGCTAAACGAACTGAGAACATTGGTTTTCAGGTTACAGTCCTTGAATGGGCATTGGACTGTGTCACAACTCTTCAAATGATTTCGTAAATGTTTTACAAAATCCAATGGCTGGCAGTCATTTTTGAAATCACATAAATCCCATTTAAAATGGAAGTTCCCAACATCTGAAATGGCCGCCTTATGCGCCCTGCTAAGATGAGATTTTAGCACACCTTTTGTTTTAAATGTGCAGACGCAATCCGCATACACACAGGGTTGCTGCCAGGATCGACCTTGATAGTGATGTAGCCTGTAATGTTTCAGAAGGACGTCCAGAGCACTGTGGTCAAATGTGCACAGCTTGCAATGCATTACAACCTGAAAAATATAAAAGAATATGAATTATTCACAATTTTGTAGAGTAGAAAATAAGATAATTATCTATAAAATGTATACGTATTATTTATTTATTTATCTGAAATGGCACAGTAAAAATTTAACAAACAACGAACCAAGCCTCAATGTAATGGGTCAGTTAGCATAATAGATAAATACAGTATGCATTACTGTTACGCGCCCGGGCGTACGCCTTCTCCCCTTCTAACCTGACTTTCTTTCAGCTCTGCCCTGATTGGCTGGCGGTGCGCTCAAAAGCAGCAGGTGTCCTGATGGCCCGCTCTCTCTCCCTCCAGCCCTCTGGTCCCGGCCACGTCCTGGGACAGACGTGTCAGGCCACGCCGCTCGTTCGTCTTATGATTTGACTTACACGCACTGCACTCAACACGTACATTTACACAAAGGTTATCATACTGACTATCATTCGCACCACACGCACCTCAGCCCACCTCTCACTTACAGAACATGCCAACAGTAACACATTCTCATCCAACACTCCTATCTACACATAAGGTTATCCTGCTGACGATACTTGCATTGCACGCAGCCACTCACATTACACTTACCCTGATCGCAGAAATATACTATTATTATTCTTTATCAATAAAATGCCAAACATGGCTTTAAAACTGGTCCTAGTGTCGTTCCCCCTTATTCTTTGTTGCAGCCACAGAGCCGGGCTGTAACAATTACCTAAGCAAAGGACTGTAAAATAATAATATTTATTTATAAATATCCATCCATCCATCCATTTTCTTCCCCTTAATCCATTTCTGGGTCAGGGGGGTGGCAGTCAGAGCTGCACCCAGTTCACATAGCACCAGCCCCTCACTGATCCTCCTGCAGGTGGTGAGTCCACAGGAGCCTTGATCTTTCAGCAGGGGCTTCAGGCAAAGTGGGGTTAAGTGTCTTGCCCAAGGACACAACGACAGCAGTCATCAGTGGGAGTCGTGAAGTAGGTCTTGTGGTGGGCTCGAACTCACAACCTTCAGGCTCTAAGGCCAATGCTCTACCAACTGAGCCACTGTCGCCTTATTATTTATAAATAATATTGTCTAAAAGAATGGTCAAATGACAAACCTGTACAGTATATATATATATATATATATTTTAGTTAACTGTAAAATAGTCATTGCATTAAATCACCAATGTATATATGATAATGCAATATTTATCTTTTGTAATAACCCATTCCAAATAGCCTTCCACACATACATTTTACTGTCCTTCAAGCACAATCTTAAATATTTTATAATATAAAGCCACGTATGTAAATGTATATGTAAAATAATATGTTCAGAAAAACACATGCAGGGATCAAAGTTAAGACTTTTCTGTGGCGTGTTTGTCCACTACTTATCGCGCACATGAGAAAGCAACAGGTCTCTGACTGGCGCTGAGAGCATCTGTGTGCGAGAGAGTGCACGTCAGTGTGTGTGTATGCAGGGGCGCGCGGGCGCCACGTGAACAAGCAGAAGCCCTATACTGAGCGTGATCGCGGACAGGTGGCTTTATCCGTGCGTAAAAGCGGCCTTTACCTCGGACTCGTCACGTTTGGCAGCGCGGATGATGTGCTCAGAGCTCAAACAGTAAAGTGTGCAGCTCTGGGTGCGCTGACGCCGCAATATTTAATGCCAAAGCGAAATCGAAACTGTTGCTGCTCCGTAAAAAATGGCCACGGCACGCACGGGGAACAAGTGTCAAAAGCACACGACATCATTACACTAATCAATTGTTGTAACAGACCGATTCGAGACGTGCATAGAATCACACAGCCTAATGAGAGTCCACTTGAACATGTTGAAAACTATAATGGCGCCGACCGAGGCTCATGCATTGCTCGATTTAAAGGGGACATATCATGAAAAATCCACTTTTTGTGCCTTAAATGCCTTATGTTGTGAAGTTGGAGCCTCTAGAAGTGCAAAAAAGTTGAAATCAGTCTCTTCATGGGTTGCAGAGAACACTTCATATTCTGTTTAGGTAAGATTTTTCAACCCGTTCTGATTTTTCCATTCTCTATTACGTGTTTAGAATTATTACGTCACAGTATTTGCAGCGAGACTGCTATATAAGGGCATGGGCGTCTAACAAAACACTTCGGCCCAGCCCTCCTCCACTGTGCATCACTTCGAATTTGTAGTCCAAGCTCAAGGATGCCTAACGTACCGTAAGCGTACCGGGCAATGCCCAAAGGGCCGATGCCCATATTTGGGCCGGTCTGTCTGCCTCATACAAAACCCATGTTTATGAGAAGTGTAAATCCGTTGAGAATTGTTCGAGCGGGGCGCGCGTATCCACGGGGCACCTGCTGTATGTACTCGAACGGGATTCCGCCACCTCAGCGGCCGCAGTGTTCCGGGGCATCTGCGGCCGCTTTGTAATGAGCAGCTTCCGCGTCCAGCGGCTGCGAGAGGCTGTGAGCGTCCAGCCGCTCGCAGCCGCTCCACCGTGTTGTGGCTGAGTGCGCAGCCTCAACGTGGCCATGTACCCAACCCCATAAACGCGCGCAGGACCATGCGTGTCTTTGAGTAATCTGTGCACCCAATAAATACACTGCTGCAGGAAACAGTCCGCGTCTCCCCTCTCCTCTCGAAGCGCGATTAAACGCCCTAAATAAAGCTCTGATACCTAAATTTTTCATTGCATTAAAAGTTCATGTTTGACCCCAAAAGTAATATGTTGTGAACAAATTAAACAGATTTAGAGCCAGCAAATGGCTGACAATATGCATTTCAGTCTTTTTTGACCAATTCTCATCCCTATAACAAACAATAGTGTTGTCTGTGTCCACCTCCTTCACTCTGAGACATGTTTATTACTCTCTTGTAATGTAGACTATTGCATTTTATTTTATTGTTGAAACTGCACATATCCTGATCCTCTACAGTATTTGCTTCCACATACTGTATAAACTAGGAGACGGCAACCTGCGGCTCTGGAGGCGCATGCATCTTTTTCCTTCTGTAGAAGGAAAAACGTTCTTAACGTTTTTAAATGTTGTAAAATTGTGCACAAATAATATTTAATTTAAACATTTCTGTCAACGTAGTGCGTCGTAATGAGAAGTTTCTATGAGATAATTGTATCTGTGCTTAGAAACTACGAAAATGGCCGCTCGGGGTGGAGTTGAACCTGTGTCCCCTGGATGGGGGCGTGGTCAAAAGCGCCTCATTTGCATTTAAAGAGACAGCACCAAAACAGGTTGCTCTCAGACGCACCTCAGAACAGGTGTAGAAGAAAGGCCCGTGGAGCTACAAATAATGAGACTCAGACCCAGGCATTGCAGTTACGCTTTATATAGGCCACAAATTAATGATTTAGATGTAAAAATCAATTATTTGAAAACACGATATGTCCACTTTAATACAAATATACACAATCCAGACTTTCACAGCAGATTCACGTACATTAAGTTTTCAGACGTCGAAACCAGATCGTTTATTACATGAGGGGAGGACAAATTACGGAGGCTTACTACTTGCAATAGTACAAGTAGCAATGATAATAGTAGCAAAAGTAACGAGCCATACTACTCTAAGAATTTTGAAAAAAGCGTGGGTGATTCGGAGAACCAAGCGATGTAAATGCATATTAGGTCATTTGACAGAAAACCGTGTTTCAGAAGACAATGGGCCTCATTCACGAATAACTTCGTAAGAAACTACTCAACTTTCTTCTCAAGTTGTCCTTAAGTAGATTTCTAAGAAGTCCCTACGTGGGATTCATCAACGCACTCGTAAGCCGCTGAATTGTTCGCAGCTGTTCTCTCAGATTGATGAATCCCATTTCCTCGTAAGTACAGCGCGCGTGCCCGGTGCTTCATTACCATAGGTACTTAGCATAAGTAACCGCCCATTAATGCCCATATAAGGGACTGCAGCAACAGGCCTAAAGCAGGCTTTTGCCAGACTGAGAATAAAGTTATAAAATGTTGACTTAAAAGTCGAAATATTATGATTATAAAGTCGAACTAGCAAAATTATGAGATTAATCTAAGAATATGATGAGATTAATCTCAAAATGTTATGAGCTTAATTTAAAAATATATTATGTATTATTTTAAAGATGAATCTCAAAATGTTTTGAGATTAATCTCAAAATATTTTGGACCCTGGGAGGAGATCCAGCGCGGACCAGCGCTGAGACCAATGCAGACCCGAGGAGAGACTGGAGTGACCAGCACACAGAAACCAGCGCGGACCTATAGGAGAGACCGCATAGACTGGAGTGACCTGACTGGAGAGACCGGTGCGCAGAGACCAGCGCGGACCGAAGAGAGACCGCATAGACCAGACTTGAGAGACCAGCGCGGACCCGTATGGATCCATGGGAGACACCAGCGCAGACCCGTATAGATCCATGGGAGACACCAGCGCAGACCCGTATAGATCCATGGGAGAGACCAGTGCAGACCCGTATATGGGAGACACCAGTGCAGACCCGTATAGATCCATGGGAGAGACCAGTGCAGACCCGTATAGATCCATGGGAGAGACCAGTGCAGACCCGTATAGATCCATAGGAGAGACCAGCGCAGAGACTCAGCGCGGACCCAGTAACCTCCTGGAGCAGCAGTATATATGCCGTTGTTCTGTGGCCCGTGGATAAAGAAATGCCCCCTATAAATAGGAAGGGGTCACTAATACACGGCAAGATTTCCAATGTATTTGATAAAGCGTTGGCACATTTCATTTCAAAATGAATTAAAAAGTAGGCCAGATCTGCAGTGAAAAAGGCGGTATATAAATAAAGATTACTAATAAAGATTACTACAAATAAATAAATACATACATCGATATGACGGACATATCACTGGAATGTTGTATTTTTATTCAACTTCACCAAAGAGGACAACCCCCGCGTGTGAACATGTCGGCACTGAATGCGTACGAGTGCTCCTGAGGACTCGTAGGATTTGTACTTGCCCAAGAGAAATTCTGGTTACGAGAAATATTCGTGAATGCCACTTTCTTCGTAAAAACCTCGTAAGTAGGATTTACGTACAAATCTGTTCCTAAGAACCGTTCGTGAATGAGGCCCAATGTTCCTTACCTGGGAGATAGGGTGGGTAGAGTTCAATGGCTGCTTCTCTCAGGCACATGGTGGTGTGGTGGGGCGGAGCTTGTAGAAACTGCAAGGGCGGAAACCCCCTACAATTTACTTAAAGCGCAAGCGCGAACAAATAGCGGTCAAGGATTGGTATGAGAAATTGCCAAAATAATTTATCTCAACTTTTCGTTTTGCAGTCACTGAACAAAGCAACACATTAACAATGATTAATTGCGTTTGTGAGTTGACTAAGCATTTAACAGGGTTTGAACATTCACTGCACTTATATTTCTAAGTTCAGATAACAAATAGCAAGTTGGGTTTTTTACAGTGGTGAGGGTTTGACAGTGAGGCATGGTGAGCATTTATCAGTCACTGATTGAACTGTTTTCAATTAGTTAGTAAGTTATTACTTTATGTTTTACTGTATATACTAATTCTATATCATTTTTGTCTGTATTGTGTCCATGTAGCAGAGGCAGAGGCAGAATTAGAAGAGGATGTAGAAACTGAATTAAGTGATGAAAGGGAAAGCGAAAGTGATGAGAATGTGGAGAGGATTGAGGAGGAAAGAGACGACACCAAGAGACAGAGTAATAATGATGAGGGATTGTCAGAGGACCCAGGATTTTTGGGGGAAATTTGTATTGGCTTGAGAATCTTTTGTACACTTCCAGTGACTGTTGCAGGAGGGGAACGTTCTTTCAGTAAGCTTAAACTTGTAAAGAACTATTTAAGATCCACAATGTCCCAAGAGAGACTGAACAGCCTTGCAATACTCTCCATAGAAAGTCAGTTGGCCAAAAACCTGGACTTTAAAGACCTGATCAGAAACTTTGCAAATGCAAAGACCCGTCAGTGGGCTTTTGATAAACATTGACCATACATTTATCTTTGTACTACATTGATGGTTCTCAAACAGTGTAGTTATAGTTTTTGTTAAATGTTTACCTTTTTTTGGGCTTGTCCCTGTTAATAAATAAAATGGACATGGTACTACTGTTATCAACCTGGTGAAGCCGTTGTTTGAAAATAAAGCAATGTTTATTGTATATACAGGCTACTCAATTAATTTTTTACATGAGGGTAATAAAAAATATTGTAAACAATATTGATGATAATAAAACCAAAGGACATGAATCAGAATTTGATTAACTAATTAAATTAAATTATATATATATATATATATATATATATATATATATATATATATATATATATATAAAATGGGGGCCCATTGAGACTGTTTACCCGGGGCCCAGAATTTGGTGCTACCCCCCTGCTCGTACGCATTCAGTGCCGACATGTTCACACGCCGGGGTTGTCCTCTTTGGTGAAGTTTAATAAAAATACAACATTCCAGTGATATGTCCGTCATATTGATGTATGTATTTAATCTATTATTTCATTTTTGTGGTTACATATTATTTTTCATATTCATTTTCAAATTAAATGTGCCAACGCTTTATCAAATACATTGGAAATCTTGCCGTGTATTAGTGACCCCTTCCTATTTATAGGGGGCATTTCTTTATCCACGGGCCACAGAACAACGGCATATATACTGCTGCTGCAGGAGGTTACTGGGTCCGCGCTGAGTCTCTGCGCTGGTCTCTCCTATGGATCTATACGGGTCTGCACTGGTCTCTCCCATGGATCTATACGGGTCTGCACTGGTCTCTCCCATGGATCTAGACGGGTCTGCACTGGTCTCTCCCATGGCTCTAGACGGGTCTGCACTGGTCTCTCCCATGGATCTAGACGGGTCTGCACTGGTCTCTCCCATGGATCCATACGGGTCTGCACTGGTCTCTTCAATGGCTCCAGACGGGTCTGCACTGGTCTCTCCAGACGGGTCCGTGCTGCATGCTCCTGGATCCATACGGGTCCGCGCTGGTCTCTCAAGTCTGGTCTATGTGGTCTCTCCAGTCAGGTCACTCCAGTCTATGACCCTTACTTAGCCCATGCTCGATTTGACGTGCCAGACTTGAAAAAGTGAGACGGTCTTTCTGCCCCGGCTCACCGATTAGACCAGAGATTTTTAAGTCTTTATTCCAGGGAGCAGTGACCTGTGGATGAGCAGTATATAGGGAATGTGCTTGCCTGCTCGGTGTTGGACTGTTTTTTTTAGTTTGCATTAATGATAGCTTCAGTTGTAGTGCCTCGATTTCTTTAGTCAACTTTACATGTTCATTGGAAGTTTCATCTGTCTTGTTCTGTTGCATATTCTGATCGTTACCCTGGTTCAAAATATCAGTCACATTGCTTTGACTTGCTTCCATCTGTACGGGCTCACTCGCAGGTAAGACAGGTTCTCCAATATTTTTATATTCTTTTATTTGTCTCTTATGTACAGCAACTCTGACATACCTTGATCTTCGAGCTGTTCCGTCTCATCACGTTGCAAATAAGAGCTTATCATGGTAATTATCACAATGCGGGGCTTATTCTGTGTCTGTTCACGTCCCTCAATGTCTAAAAGTCCAAAAATACTCAGTAACTGCTCTTCAGATAGCGTACACAGTGCTTGGATCACTTCTAGCTGAAGTTCTTCCATGACGTTAGACTCCATTTTGTTATTACACAGATATAAGGTGACGACGAGTTTTCGCGCCTCAGCAGCGTTAGCTTTAGCTCTGAATATTAGCTTGGCTGTAACTTCACCTCAGATTACACAGGCTTTATTCATGCAGTCCGCTGCCGTTGCTGTAACAAATTTTGCTCTTTGTCGTCAGCCTGGGTTGTTTAGGGGGGATGAGAAAGCAACTTGGGTTACTCCTGACATGAGCTAGCCTTCGTTGCGCTCATCCCAGCGGTGCCTCCAAAATGTTACGCCCCTGAAATAAGGAGAAAACCACGAGAGTGATTTGGGTGCGTTTCCCTCTTGCAGGAGTTTAATACAAGTGAGGAAAGAGCGCGAACCCCCCCCTATCTGTCGGTGTGGGCAAAACCAATCGCTCCATTGTTGTTCAGGCTTACTTGTCGATAACAATCTTTTCTGTAAAAACTCAAAATGTAAATACTGAATTAACTGTAGATATTTTAACATACCTTTAACCATATTTATCTTGTTTTTTTAAATATTATGTAAATTATGAAATAACTATTTATTGCAAATCTCTTTTTCTGTATATATATCTATTACATTGTTTTTATCACTATTACGCTCACAGGTACGATCACAGGTACGTTCACAGGTACGCTCACAGGTACGTTCACAGGTACGATCACAGGTACGTTCACAGGTACGTTCACAGGTACGATCACAGGTACGCACACAGGTACGATCACAGGTACGTTCACAGGTACGATCACAGGTACGTTCACAGGTACGTTCACAGGTACGTTCACAGGTACGTTCACAGGTACGCTCACAGGTACGTTCACAGGTACAATCACAGGTACGTTCACAGGTACGCTCACAGTTACTTTCACAGGTACGCTCACAGGTACGATCACAGGTACGCTCACAGGTACGATCACAGGCTGTAGCCCAGAGCAGGAAACATCCTCTTTTACCTTAAAGGGCGACTAAACACCTGTGCCCAGCCTGACTCCGCCCACATAAAGATTTGATTTTTTTTCTTAAAAGGCCGTTGCCTGGAGGACCAAGGGACAAGAAGGGGGGGCTTAGAGTTTGGCGTGGTCTGGGCTGTGATTGACAGCTCACTTTTCACTCAAAAAAAAAAAAAAAACAGACATGTAAAGCTACACACCTGAACCTCATCCATTGATTTATCTCAGCAGCAGTGGTTGTCCACTCATGCAATTTCATTTTAAACCACTAGATGTCGCCAGAATACTCCAACCTGCTGCTGTGGGAGTGAAATGGGTTTATATCACTGGGCAGAGAGGCACGTCACACACACCAACTGTCGTCACACACACACCAACTGACGTCACACACACCAACTGACGTCACACACACACCAACTGACGTCACACACACACCAACTGACGTCACACACACACCAACTGACGTCACACACATGCCAACTGACGTCACACACACGCCAACTGATGTCACACACACACCAACTGACGTCAGAAACACCAACTGACGTCTCACACACACCAACTGACGTCACACACACCAACTGACGTCACACACACACCAACTGACGTCACACACACACCAACTGACCTCACACACGCCAACTGATGTCACACACACACCAACTGACGTCAGAAACACCAACTGACGTCTCACACACACCAACTGACGTCACACACACCAACTGACGTCAGAAACACCAACTGACGTCTCACACACACCAACTGACGTCACACACTCCAACTGACGTCACACACCAACTGATGTCACACACACCAACTGACGTCACACGCACCAACTGACGTCACACACACCAACTGACGTCACACACACCAACTGACGTCAGACACACCAACTGACGTCACACACACACCAACTGACGTCACACACACACCAACTGACGTCACACACACACCAACTGATGTCACACTAGAGTTTCGCTTTTCAGCCCGAGCCCGAGCAGGCCCGAGGCCCGACCTGAGTTCGGGCCGGGCTCGGGCCTCATTTGGCGCTCAGCTGTCGGGTTCGTGCCGGGCTCGGGCTTCTTTTTTTAAATATATGTTTATTTTTTATTATTATTATAATTATTTTTAAATTATTTTTATACATAATGATTTGCATATATATATATTAATAACAATGTCCGTTGATTGACAACAAGTTATTAAAAATAGTTAATATATTAATGACACCGTAACCAGCGTGTCCTACAGCAGCAGCGAGCCGTGAACGCATCATCCCCGTGTCTCCTGCTGCATGCTGTGGTCAACAGCGAACAGGAACAATAGTAGAAATGGATCAAGTGGAGACAAAACAAATTCAAAAGTGGAGACTAAACTTGCAATTGGAAGGTGAGTGCGTACAACGGGAAATCAGATGTGTCGGGTTCTGTCGGGCTCGGGCCTGTTATACAGCGTTCATTGGTCGGGCTCATACGGGCTCGGGCTTAACATTAGCGGGCTCGGGCCGGGTCGGGCTTCATTTTTCAGGCCCGAACGAAACTCTATGTCACACACACACCAACTGACATCACACACAACAACTGACGTCACACACCAAATGACGTCACACACACCAACTGACGTCACACGTACCAACTGACGTCACACACACACCAACTGACATCACACGCACCAACTGACGTCTCACACACACACCAACTGACGTCACACACACCAACTGACGTCACACACCAACTGACGTCACACACCAACTGACGTCACACACCAACTGACGTCACACACACCAACTGACGTCACACACACCAACTGACGTCACACACACCAACTGACGTCACATGCACCAACTGACGTCACACACACACCAACTGACGTCACACGCACCAACTGACGTCACACACACACCAACTGATGTCACACACACACCAATTGACGTCACACACACCAACTGACGTCACACACACACCAACTGACGTCACACACACACCAACTGACGTCACACACACACCAACTGACGTCACACACACACCAACTGACATCACACGCACCAACTGACTTCACACACACACCAACTGACGTCACACACACACCAACTGACGTCACACACACCAACTGACGTCACACACACCAACTGACGTCACACACACCAACTGACGTCACACACCAACTGACGTCACAAAAAACACCAACTGACGTCACACACACCAACTGACGTCACACACACCAACTGACGTCACACGCACCAACTGACATCACACACACACCAACTGACGTCACACGCACCAACTGACGTCACACACACACCAACTGACGTCCCACGCACCAACTGACGTCACACACCAACTGACGTCACACACACCAAACTGACGTCACAAAAAACACCAACTGACGTCACACGCACCAACTGACATCACACACACCAACTGACGTCACACACCAACTGACGTCACACACACCAACTGACGCCACACAGAATTACAGTCAATGGAGAGGCCAGGACCAAATGAAAATGTAGTACCACCGAAAAGGTAGAGAGGGCGCCACACAGACGTTTTTTGGTGTTTAGTCGCTCTTTAAGCAGCCCCACATTCAGTCTCCAAACCGTGCTCTTTGGCCTGTTCTCCAGGTTTATAGTTAAATAGATAGAGTTGTGATCAGAGACATCTGCCACTCCGATTCTACATTCAGTTACTCTGTATTGATCTTCTAGTCCCATTAGAAAGTAATCTATTCTGGAGTGTACTGCATGGGGTACAGAGTAATGTGTGTAGTCTCTATCAAGAGGATGAAGTTTTCTCCATACATCTACCATACCTATTTCCCCAAGAGTGGCACAGAGATGCTTTGTTAACTTTTTCTTGCTCCTGTTTTTACTAGTGGTATCCATGTTTAAATCCAGCACTGCATTGAAATGACCTCCACATATACAAATTCCTTCAGTCTGCTTTGTTACAATATCAAACATTACTTTATAGAAACCTCTGTCAATTTCGGGAGGAGCATAAATGTTTACCGATGTTATAAGGCTGTTTCCAATGGTGCCTTTTAAGACAAGACATATCGGCCCTCTTTATCCTTCACTTTAGTCTTTTTTTCAAAATTGATTTTTTTGGAAATAAGTATTGCTACTCCTCTTCTATGACTTTGTGAGAATGAACTGTAAAATATATCTCTATATACAAATGTAACTAATTTATCATGCTCTTTGTCACTCAGGTGTGTTTCCTGAAGCAGAATAATGTGTGCATCATCTTTTTTTAACTTATTCATTACCCTTGCTCTTTTAACAGCATTTCCTAACCCATTAACATTTAGTGACAAGATTTTCAATATTTGACTCTGCATTGGTTTAGTAAGAATTTAACTGCATGGTTGCTGGTCATTTTTAACAAACAAAAAACATAAAACAAGAACATGGCCATAAAGAACATAGGTTGTGTGGCTCCTAAACAAAAATAAAGTAACAACAAATTTTGAATTCCAAGGTAGGGCGTTTCAGTACCCTCACTAAAACCTACAGGTGGGGGGGGAAACCTCCCTGAGAAAGAGGGCCCCCTTCCAGAACAGTGGCTGACCCCTTTAAAAGTACTACCACTAATTCTGCCATTGGTAAGCTCCTTTTATCAGGCCAATTAGATTACAAAAAGATGACAGTCCAAGCTTGATTAACATTTCAGTCAAATAAAGTGGAACACTGAGGAATACTAAAACACAGCATGTACCGGTTACCCTTGGAGACATCATCGTGTTCCTCTTTTTGAAGACTGCTCCGGGCTCATTGTCTGGGTTTACGCTGAAACTCCTGCAGTCGTTCTCGTGCGCGTTTCGCTGCCTCCCTCTCCCCGTGTCGGTGGGTGCGCTCCACGCGATGCCAAGGTGATGTCTCCTCCAGTTGTTGTGATGTTATTGGGCCCTCAGAAACGTGCTCTTCTGTGTGACCAGCAAAGAAGCCCCTTTTGCGTAGTTCTCTCTCGGCGTCTCCCGCACTGTTGTACATCTGCGGTCCACTGTCCCAGTGGATTCGCATCCGGGTGAATGGAGTCTGAAAGCGGACACCTCTCTCCTTCAGTGCGGCTTTGATGGCTTTATATTCCTTACGTTTCTGAATCACGTCGGTGGTATAATCAAAGTTAAATGAAAGGATCCTGTCGCCAATCTGAATTTTCTTTTTCCAAGCATTTCTGAGGATTGTCTCTTTTACTCTGAACTGAAGGAAGTTCACTACTATGGATCTTGGCGGAGCGTTGGGGTTCGGTCTCGGTGCGACCGACCGGTGTGCATGTTGTATCTGTAGATCTGTTCCTCCACTGATTAGCTTTTCATTAGCTAGCAGCCCCTCCACGAAC
Source organism: Knipowitschia caucasica (assembly GCA_964034765.1). NCBI lineage: Eukaryota > Metazoa > Chordata > Actinopteri > Gobiiformes > Gobiidae > Knipowitschia > Knipowitschia caucasica. The sequence goes on along the minus strand of OZ035833.1, from coordinate 6,131,384 downwards.
TGAATCACAGAGCTTCCCTCGGCTCCTTCAGGCACCCCGTAGATTCTCATATTGTTCATTCTCGACCTAGATTCCAAGTCGTTCACTTTATCCTGTAGCGCACTTTGCTCTTTTAGAGACCGGCTCAGCGCCTCGTTAGCCACCGCGGCCCAGGTCTCCTGCTCGTCAATGCGTGCAGCCATTTCCTCCAGCTTCTGCTCATGATCTTGTAGCTTTAGCGAAGTGGTGGCTAACTGCTGGTCAATCTGTATCTTAAACTGTGCTAACTCGTCTTTCATCTCCTTTTTGAAGAAGTCGTCCTTGAACGTTGTCCAGTTTGCATTAAGCGTCGTGTTTAAAGACATAATTTGTTCGCTTATGTGGTTACGTAGCTGGCTTCTTTCAGTCGAGTCATGGTCATACGCGCTAGCATGAGCATTAGCATTGCCTGGGAAACGGCTACAAGTCCTGAGTGTCTCTGAAACGGTTGTTGTTTTGTGCTTTATTTTTCTTGCTTTTTTTTGCCTGAGATGTTGCTGCAGTTCAGTGTTCATGGTTTTACACTGGTCCAGACCAGAGCAGAGAGGATTCATGGTTTTACACTGGTCCAGACCAGAGCAGAGAGGATTCATGGTTTTACACTGGTCCAGACCAGAGCAGAGAGGATTCATGGTTTTACACTGGTCCAGACCAGAGCAGAGAAAATGGTCCGAACCAAGCGGCTCCTCCACCTTTTGACCTGTCCTGCTCCACCAAGACTACTACACCTCTGCAAACTACTCCACCTCGGCTGCTGTGACCTGTCCTGCTCCACCCAGACTACTCCACCTCTGCTGCTGTGACCTGAGGCTGTTGCTGATTATTACTATTATATTTCTTTTTAGAATGATCAATTTTATGTTTTATTTTTGCTGCTACTGGACACCTGAATTTCTCCTACAGGGATCAATAAAGTATCTATCTATCTATATACAATTTTAAATACAGTGAAATTCAAATGTACCTTGTGTGCAGCCTGATGTCATCTTCGCAGGATGCAAACCGCTCTAACCCAAATCTGCAGCTGATCACCGTCTCCTCCATTTGCTTCTGAAGCCTCGCGTTCTCAGGACCTCAGTTTCCTCCAGAGCCAGATCCACTGCTGCGGGCCAAGCCGAGGAACAGTAGTCGTGCTCAGAGTGGTCCATAGAGCACTCATCCTCCTCTACAATGGTTGGAGACAGGGGTCTTACTCTCCCAAACCCCAGGACGGGGGGAGGCAATGAAAAGCTGTTCCATTCAAACAGAATGTGATGCTTCAATCACATCTGCTGCTGTAAAATGACGGCTACAGATACGAGTGAGATCACCAACTATACATGTATCTCTTTGTTTGGACACTTCAGGTCTCTTTCATTGTGCTGTCATTACACACCATACCATTATGGTGGGACCATATCCCTCTCAGTAGCCACAGTTAAAGCTATTCCTCAGACAGAAAGCACATTGACACTTGGAAGTGAGTTCTGGATCAGTCTCACAGCTGAATGTATTGATCTAATCACTAAACTCATCACAGGCCATAGCGCTAGCACGAACTGGAAGTAAACGAGCCGTTCTAAATTTACAGATTACGTCACGCCTCTTCGTGCATTTAGCCCATTATCACAAAAATAGTGTAACAAATAATTTTTAAAATCCCCAAAAATCAGGTAAAAGCAGCTCTAGTTCCACTAATTTGCTCATTAATGATGCGGATACTATTGCAAACATCTTTAATTTACACTTTTCTCAATTGCCTCCGGTCCAACCTCCTCCACTTTCTTCAGTCTCCTCCACTTATGTTACACCTGACTGTAGTTTTTTGTTTAGACAGGTAAGCCCAGCTTTAGTACAGCAGACCATAAACTGGTTATCCCCTGGCAGTGCTGGTCCAGACAGCATCGACACCAAGTTCATCAAACTTGCATCTCATATCCTTTGCTTTCCTTTGGCAGATCTACTTTTCAATGTATCCTTTCAATCATGTGAAGTTCCCTCTGCCTGGAAATGTGCAAAGGTCATCCTCAAAGGCGGTGACTTTAGTGATGTATCTAACTATAGACCCATTTCCATTATTATAGTATTGTTAAAGTGTATAAAAAAATAGTGTTTAATCAACTATCTCAATATCTATCAGCCAATAATCTTCTTTCTCCCTTTCAATTTGGATCTAGAAAACACTTTCCAACTACATCTGCATTATTAACATTTACAAACAATGGGCCTCAGTCACGAATAACTTCTTAAGAAACTTCTTAAATTTCTTCTCAAGTCGTTCTTAAGTAGATTTCTAAGAAGAGCCTACGTGGGATTCATCAACGCGCTCTTAAGCCGCTGAATTGTTCGCAGCTGTTCTCTCGCATTGATGAATGCTAACTCCTCGTAAGTAGAGCGCGCGTGCCCGGTGATTCATTAGCATAGGTACTTAGCATAGGTAACCGCCCACTAATGCCCATATAAGGGACTGCAGGGCCGTGTGCAGACGCCAGAGGAAACAGCAACAGGCCTAATGCAAAGAGTTACACGGAGCAAAAGAGTCAAATATTATGAAAATAAAGTCGAACTAGCAAAATTATGAGATTAATCTAAGATTATGATGCGATTAATCTCAAAATGTTATGAGCTTAATTTAAAAATATATTATGTATTATTTTAAAGATTAATCTCAAAATATTTTGGACCCTGGGAGGAGATCCAGCGCGGACCAGCGCTGAGACCAATGCAGACCCGAGGCTGGAGTGACCAGCACACAGAAACCAGCGCGGACAGGAGAGACCGCATAGACTGTAGTGACCTGACTGGAGAGACCGGTGCGCAGAGACCAGCACGGACCAAAGAGAAACCGCATAGACCAGATTTGAGAGACCAGCGCGGACCCGTATGGATCCAGGAGCACGGACCCGTATGGAGAGACCAGTGCAGACCCGTATAGATCCATGGGAGAGACCAGCGCAGACCCGTCTAAATCCATGGGAGAGACCAGTGCAGACCTGTATAGATCCATGGGAGAGACCAGTGCAGACCCGTATAGATCCATGGGAGAGACCAGTGCATGGACTCAGCGCGGACCCCGTAACCTCCTGCAGCAGCAGTATATATGCCGTTGTTCTGTGGCGTTGGCACATTGAATTTCAAAATGAATTAAAAAATAGGCTAAATTACCATTAACAATTAAATAAATAAATACATGTATCATTATGACGGATATATCACTGTAATGTTGTGTTTTATTGAACTTCACAACACCAGCGTGCGAATGTGTCGGCACTGAATGTGCGTACGAGTGCTCCTGAGCATTCGTAGGATTTGTGTTGGAAAATGTATGTAATATAATTTCCTGCTTCAGTTATTATGGTAAAGTGTTGCTATTATTCAAATGTTTTACTGTTGTAAAGGTGGTGTGCCAGAGGAAGTGTGGCTCAGAGACACAGGAAGTCGTGAGGCGCACTCTCTGTCCACACACCCTCCACCTGCTATGCTTACTATAAAGAACCGGAAACTGGTTCTGCAAGAGCAAAAGTATAATGCTTGCAGGCACACTGTGGTGTGCAGCTTCACTCATGGAAATGTTTTAACTGACTGTTGTGACAATGTTGATCCGCCCCTTTTACGCATACTCAATAAAAGCTGTGGGACGGAAAGGGCGGGTGGGAGACTGCTCAACCAAGCAACAGTAGCGGTTTGGGTGTGAAGGCTCTCACACGTTTCCCCCGTGTTCACGTAAAACTGCAGACCGGTGTCTCGATCTTTTGTTCGAGTTTTAGAGTTAACCTTACAAGGTGAAGTGGCCCTGTCCTGAGTACTTTGTAGTTGGATTTCTTTCGAGTCTGTTGGTTATCATACACTCTTGTGTGGATAAATTCCCTGACAATTTGTACGTACCCAAGAGAAATTCTGGTTACGAGAAAATGTCATGAATGCCACAATCTTCGTAAAATCTTCGTAACAAATTTGTTCTTAAGTACGGTTCGTGAATGAGGCCCAATATTTTTTCTGGCTTTGACAATAACTTGCTCAATGGAGCTTGATTTATAGATCTCACAAAAGCTTTTGATTTGGTCGATCACTATCTGCTTTTGGACAAACTCCACTCATTGGGTCTAAATAAGTCTCACTCCTGTGGTTCAACTCCTCCCTTCATCATCGTCAACAGTGTGTCTTATACAAAAGAAGCTACTCGGAATTTTTTTATAACGAGAGAGGTGTGCCGCAAGGTTCATCACTGTTTTTCATTTGTTTTAATGATCTACCTCTCATATGTAAAGACTGAAATATACAACTTTATGCTGTGAACAGTGATTTATTCATTCAAATCAAATATTACTGACATTCAAAACTCCATTGAACATGACTTTGACAGTTCAACTCTGGCAACAATCCAACATCAATCTTGTTTTTAGACACGTCACAAGTCCCTATTGTTGATCAATTGCTTGGTTCATGCCTCGACTCATCACTCTCATTTAACAAACACATACAAATAATCACAAACAACATTTCTTATTGTTTAAAATTACTTCATCAGTTAATTAATTGGTTTAATTAATTTAATTAATTTTCCTACATTTTTCAAGTAGGAAAAGGATAATTTCACATTTAATTCTTCCCATTCTTGATTACAGTGACATAATTTATCAAAACACATCTGCCTCCATCCCCAGCCTCTGAACACATACAACTCTTCACACGAGCCACCATCTGCAAATGTCTTTTTATTCTCCGATGGACAAACATCGGCCGATACCGATAGTTATTAATAATCTGATTGTTATTCATCTGTAATCTGAGTCTGATAAACTATCTTCTTCAAAATCAAGATGTTTCATTTCTAGGGGCTTATCCTCCCAGTAAATAAATGAAATAAATACATAAATCACACTCAGCTGCCTCCCTCCCTCTGTTTCCTCTTCTCTCTTCTCTGGTTCAGTCGTTAATGTGGAAGGCAGACTCCTTAAACTCCTGCAGTGGTCCTGATTCAGGCCACAGCTTCTGCACTATGGCCTTAGCGTTTTCAAAGCTCTGAAACGATCTTTGCTTGTTGATTGGGCGTTTGTTCTTCTCACAGAATCTCACACTCTTGTGGAGGTCCGGGAGCTGTAGCACCTGGAGGAAACACAGGTTCAAATTAAAGTCATCATCAGAACTTAAGCTGCAGGACTCGATATAAAGATAGATGCTTTATTGATCCCCGTAGGAGAAATTCAATCTGGAAAGCTTTACCTGTCCATGAAAGCAGACAGATCAGTGACAAAGGCTTAGTGCATAAAGACCCTACAAACATGGATGACCCTAAAGAACAGAAGTAATCCTACTCAGTCCTAAGCGTCTCCATCGCTGATCAGATAATAACAATCCATAATGTGAGGAATCTTGGAGTCGTTATTGACCAAAAACCCTACTTCAAGACCCCTATAAACCAAGCAACTAGGAATAACCTTTCCAAAAGTGATGCAGTCTGTGACATGTACTTACAGTCTGTGACATGTACTTACAGTCTATAACCTGTAAATCGAGAGCTTTGCCTTTCGGCTCAGCTCTCTCTTCACCACGACGGTCCGATACAGCGACCGCATCACTGCGCACGCTGCACCGATCCGCCTGTCAATCTCACGCTCCATCCTTCCCTCACTCGTGAACGAGACCCCGAGAACTCATCCACTTGGGGAAGAACCACTCCACCCACCTGGAGAGTGCATGGCCTCAGATTTGGAGTTGATTATAATCCCAGCCGCTTCACACTCGGCTGCAAACCGTCCCAGTGCATGTTGCAGGTCCTGGTTCGTTGGAGCCAACAGGACAACATCGTCTGCAAACAGCAGAGATGAAATCCTGTGGTCCCCAAACTGGATCCCCTCCGGCCCCTGGCTGCGCCTTTAAATTCTGTCCATAAAGACAGTGAACAACCTTGGCGGAGGCCAACATGCACCGGGAACAGGTCTGACCTACTGCTGATGCGAACACAGCTCTGGCTCCAGTCATACAGGGACCGGACGGCCCTCAGCAGAGAACCCCGTACTCCCGGAGGACACCCCGGGGAACCCGTCCAAATACCTTCTCCAAATTGTGTGTGTCTGCAGTCTTGATGTCATTATAATGTGTGTAGAAGTTACCTTATCACCCACGTCCAGAGCCAGAGTCGCATGATCCCAGACGTAATGCTGATAGACACATTTTTCAGCAGACACACCGCCCTCATTCTCCATCAGGCGAAAACTGAAACAAACACGCTACACGTTACTGCAGTCTGTATGTGACGTTTATAGTTGTGGTGGTCATACAGGTTTATGGGTAAGACTATCTGTCTGCAAGCAAGGAAGTCAAGGCTATGCTAGTTTATTTGTATAGCACAGATCTTACATTAGGCAACTCAAAGTGCCGAACAAATCATAAATAATCACAGTACATTAAAAAAGAGTAAAGATATAATCCTTCAGTTGTTGCAGCCAAGTTTGAAGTTTGAAGAAGTTTGTCTCAAATTTTCAGAAAGACTGCATACATCGGAAACGCTGCCTCACCATGTTTAATAACAATAATAATGCATCAGTTTTATATTTTCTGGACACTCAAAGACGCTTTGCATGTCATTATTCATTCACTCCAAACACAGTGGTGGGGTTAGGGTTAGCTGTGGCTACTACTGTAGCCACAGCTGCCCTGAGGCACACTGACCGAAGCAAGGCAACCCGTCTGTGCCATCGGCCCCTCCCACCACCACCAACCATTGATACACACAAAAGACTCATTCTTATGTGGGTGAGGTGTCTTGCCTCAAGACACAAAAGCAGTTTGGCACTTTACAGCCGCAGCCGCCCCACTGTGGCACCTGCTGTTCCCAGACGTTAAGTGTCTTGTCAAGGACACAACGACAGCAGACAGAGGGAGTCGATGGAGAAAACCTTAAGGTGGACTCAAACCCACAACCTTCAGGCTCCAACGCCAATGCTCTACACACTGAGCTACTGTCGCCCTATGGCGTTAAAATAGGGTCTGCTTGAACGTAACCGTAAAGCAGGAATTGTAAACGTAAATATATTGTAAAACTTACACTTACGCTTCTCATTTTTCATGTTTCGCTTCAAAAGTTACGTTTACGAGTCAAAAGTTTACGGTTACGGTTCATTTTTCATCTGACACTTTTTTTAAGGGGCGGGCTCAGCGCCCATTGGCTGGAGCGACCAGATGTTACGTCATCACAAAACCAAAACACACACGTTATTACCGAAGACGAAGAACAAGGCCTCTGGTCATCTGCGGAGACCTGCGTATATAAATGCTAAGAGCAAACTTCATATCTGTCTGTGTGTCTGTGTCCTACAGTAGATAGTAATGAAAAAGTCCAGTCCATGAGTGATCACTCGGTTACATCATGTCGCTATAAGAAGAGAACCTGCTGTGACCTGATGTAATCATGATCAGTCAAGTTAAAGCCAGCTCACTTTTAGCGCTGCTAAAACAAACAGCTAATGTTGCTATAATGCTAACATTAGCTGTTTTGCTAAATAAGTCGCTAGGGAGGCTCCTTTGTTTTAGTCTGAGAAGAAACAGTCTTCAAAGAACTAACTAAACAGTTGTTTATAAGTGAGCCTGTGAAGCCTTCTAGTCACAACAATACTGATGCTGTGAGTGGAAGAAGAGCACACCTATATTTTAGAGCTGTAAAAATATCTAAAGCCACGAAGTTTGTTGTGTTTTTACCATTAATACAAAGACAAAGGAGAACAAAAGTGTGCACCACTCAAAATGTAGTAACTACTTAATAATGTGGCTTTTTTCCTTTATCAGGAGAACTGTGCCTTGCATCTGAGGAGGGGACTGCTGAGCTGAGTGACGGAGAGACGTGATGTGGATTTGTGTTTTCTTTTGTACAGAGCTACTAGTAAAAGTCATCCAGTGGTGCTTGTGTCCTGCTCCTTCTTCAGACAGCGCAGAACATGGAACACAATGCAGATTACACCAATAAAGGGGTTAATGGGTGTGCACCAGGTCAAGACTGTAATTGAACAATAAAAGCAAGTTACATGTCCAGACCCTGCCATACAGGAACAGTTCAGGGTAAGGATGTACCCCAAGTCTTTGTAGACGTACACTCAGGCATCATAAGGCTTTGACTTAATGCCCACTCTCTGACTGTGGAGCACCTCAGCCTCAAAACATAGAACTCAGTCCCAGAGTGGAAGTATTTCACATTCTTCACATGCCCACAAAACACATGCAGCTCGCGAAAATTCAATTTGGTAGACGTCAGCCAAAAGCTACCCCCTCCAGGCCGGTTCGCTTCCCCAGCCTATCGCACAGCAAACGCCCCCTTCCAATCATCCGTGCTGGACAGGCAGCCGCTTAAAAGCGGAGAAACTCCCACTTCACAGCCTCTCGAAGCCTCGCAACCACCGCCTCCCCTCCTCCTCCTCTTCTTCCTGCCTCCAATCTGCCTCCAATCTGCTTCCCGCTGCCAAAATGCCGCCACCAGTGCCTAGGTCCCGGGGGATTGTACGCGCTCCATCGCAGGAGCCTCTCCGATCTGAAGGCCTCACCGGGGCCTAGGGCGCCAAACCACCTCTCAATAAAATACTCAAAACTATTTTCGTTTCTCGTCTCTCCAAATTGAAATAATTGTATGTGTTTATAGATTTATATGCTTTTGGGTTCTCTTTTAAAACAGTTTTTCTTGACACTCTTACATCCAAGTAAAAAAAGTGCATTTTAAAAACAGTTAAAATACAAAGTTAAAAGCATCATGGAGAGAGGAGAGTGTGGTTTTGATATTAGTGAGTGGGCTTGTCTAAACAGATGAGTTTTGAGGCGAGTGGCTGAAGGCTCTACTCCACATGGTGACAAGGCGGGCAGGAGGGACCAAGAGCTGGAGAGGGCAGGAGGAGCGGAGGGAGCGGGCAGGTGTGGAGATCTGGAGGAGGTCAGTCAGGTATAAACACTGGATGTCTGAATGAGGACGTTATAGATATTAGGCCAGGAAACAGACGGCCATTTACTCCTATCTACAACCCTCTGTTCTGTGAGAATAAGTGCTATTATATGTTTATTTGATAGGCACAGAACTAAAAGTATTGATACAGCAAGTTTCACCGATTTGTTTAAACATTCAGCTAGTTACCTCATTTGTTTCAAAACTTTATGTACAGGTCATGGACTGACAGATTCATTGCTAGCTAGCATAGGCTCATGCTTTTGTAAATAAAATGCAAACAAAAAAAGACATAGTTTTATTCACCTTTGATATCAGTAGATAATCCTGACATGACAAAGCATTCAGTGTGAACAACGTACAGCGGTGATGAAGGTCCCGAGATGTAGCTTAGCTAGCTAGCCTTATGGCAGCATAGGCAAATGGCGTTATTACAAGATCATATTTCACATGATCTAAACATGACCTGGTGTAATTATTCTATAGGGTGTCCACAGGAGTGCACATACCACGTGAAAGCCTGGTTAAAAAAATGTGATCAATCATACGCTGTAGAGTGTTTGAACGAGACTCGAATGTCTTGAATTTTGAACGGCGTGTGTTTTGGTTTTGTGATGACTTAACATCCAATTACAATACATTTATATGTTTACAATACTTACAACCTACGTTTACAATTCCTGCTTTAAGGTTACGTTTAAGCAGACCCTATTTTGACGCCATATCGCCCCGACTTAAAAGTCAAATAAGAATGAGTCCTTACTTGTGAGTCTCACTCATGGCCTGTGGTCTCCAGATGAAGTGAAAGTTTCGATCTGCTTTGATGTAGGCACAGATGCAGTTCTCGCTCTCCTCCAGCAGGGGGTCGTTTTCGTATTTCTTATTATCTGGACTGTGGACCAGCACCACGTACATCACTTCCTGTTTGTACAGCACAGTTTTCCACTTTCTGAAGACGGGAGGCTGTCCACCACAGAACTGTAGGAGAGAAAGTTACGATGATTGTTTGTGCTGTTGACAAGCGAGACAATGAGTGAGGGGCTTGTGGGTCTGTGAGCCCTGCCAAGAGAAGCCTTTTGCCCTTTTCAGTCCAAGATAAGTCATTCTGTGGAAGGAACAGGGGAGAGCAAATTATACCATGGTCTCACGGTTGTTGCCAACTGTAACAGCTGGATCAAATACACTGTCAGTTAGGAGACTACTACTACTAGCGCAGGATGACATGGATTTCGAGGTGAATTTTAGCATTTTTGGACATAACAAAAACTTTGAGGAATGGGAAGAAGAGGAGAACCAAGGGAATAGAATGCACAGAGTTTAGAAGTCACGTAGACGCACAGAGTTCATGGACGCAAGGCGAGGTGACCCCAGAAGGAGTTAGTGCACGATGGTCAAAAACATCAAAACATGGAGCACGGTGGTCTGGTGTGAAAGAGTGTGTGCAGTGTAAGTAAAGTTACATGTTTTGTTAATAAGTTTGTGCACAGAGTCTCAAGTTTATATTTGTTATCAGTTTCATGATCCGCCATGTTTGTTCTGAGATGGCCATTTACAGAAGTAAACAAAGGCCATGATGAATTGAGAATGGTTTTCACTATTGATCCATCATTGCAATTGAATTGAATCTAAATGGGGGGCGTGGGGGGACTATTTTTCTTTACATTGTTCCCTTTCATGGAGTGAAGGCTCCCGGGGGGAGTTATGTAAAACAGAATGTTAAAGTATTAGTCATAAGATATTTTGATGCTTAGTTTATTATGTTATAATAAGGAGTGATGATAATAGAATCAGTCTAAATAGCTCAACATAAAACTCAGTGTTGTAATCTGTGTAATCGATCAGTCAATGTTACATGAATAATCAGATAATGTGCAGAACGTTAGATACACACTAATGTGTGTCACCTTTGATTTGATGTATGTTTTATGATGAACTCAAACTAAAGTTTTGTTTTCTCTTTTGTGCTGAATGAAAACAAAGGTGTTTGACCAGAGCCTGGTCCAGTGGAGCAAAGAGACACCTCCTTCATCCTCAAGCTGCTCTTTCATCAGGTGCAGTTTATTATATCCACAAATGTTTCCCATGATGCACTTGTTTGTATAAGAGATGACATCATTACACACAATATGTCAATCTGTTACAAATGACACATGACTTTGGCAACTGACAGCACATATTTTAACTTAGTCTAAAAATGATCAAACATTTTTTCATTTCATTGGTGCGGCATATTTTGGACTGGTTTTAGAGTCAAGACAAATCTGAGAACAGAGGAAGGACGAAATAGCGGTCCACAGGTACAGATTGCAACACACGAAGACAACGAAGAGGACAAAGAACCAGACAGAAGACACCCCACGGTGTCAAGACAGACTTTGTAAACGGTGGCATACATGGCTTGGTGGCTGCAGAACAGACTGAGAGACGTGAGACACAATGGACCAAGACTGAGAGGAGAAAACAGAAGATGGGTCACGGTTTTTAATTAAAGACTGAACATTTTATGACCGAACCCTATCAATGTTTGGTATGAAAGAAGATGTGATGGAAAAATAACAAGAAACAGCTGCAACATGGTGACTGTGGGGTTTTTCTAGAGAAAGTTCTCAGTAGGTCATGAAATAATTACATATAATGGGAAAGATGCAGCTTATGTGAAATATATGAAATGGGAATGATCCACATATGTTTCAGATAAAAAAGAGTCTTTGGGAAGTGTCAATGTGTTACAGAAGTGGTTGTACCAGAAACCTTTGGACACTAGTTCACTTAACTGTTTCTTAATCTAATATTAATTTGGTGAAATTGTCAGGACCATGAATGCAGTGGTCTGTAAAAGGAGATAAGTTTTGTTGAATGACTTGAAGTGAGGTCTGTTGTGGGTGAGCGACTGTATTGATAAACACAGATGTGGCTCATAGATTGATGCCACAGAGAGTAATATTGGGTTTAAAGAACATAAGAGTCACATTGAGACTGATTTGGCGTTTGATCTGAAGCAATTAGTTAATGATAATAAACTGGTGTAAATGTAACAATGGCTGCTCTATGTCAGGAGGTGACTTCTAAAACTACTAAGTTTAATAACACTGGGTAACAAAAACATATTTTTTGAAAATAGTCCAGGGTTTTCCAGCTGAATTAGACTAATGTTGATGCTCTGAGTCCGAAAATAACCTTTGTTTTGCTCAATCAGGTCAGGATTTTTTGCTACAGAAATTTTTTTTTAAATCGATTTTGCGTAAAAAAAACAAGTTTCTGCGGATCATCAGCTGAGAAACCCTTGACGTTTTTTGGCTGTCATTTTGTAATTGTTACATTTAGTGATTAATGTGGAGCTGGAGTTTACAAAAATACAGCTGCTACAGCTTTAGTTAATGAAATGAGAACAACTATAGCTGCTACACAGCTACAGTGACTATAATAATAATAATAATGCATCAGTTTTATATAGCCCTTTTTTGGACACTCAAAGACGCTTTACATGTGTCATTATTCATTCACTCCATACACGGTGGTGATAAACTAGTACTGTAGCCACAGCTGCCCTGGGGCACACTGACAGAAGCGAGGAAACCAGTATGTGCCATCGGCCCCTCCGACCACCACCAACCACACACATACACCAGACTCATTCAAGGCAATGGGGGTAAACTGTCTTGCCTAAGGACACAACGGCAGTTTGGCACTTTACAGCCGCCCCACTGTGGCTGGTGTTCCCAGAGGTTAAGTGTCTTGCCAAGGACACAACGACAGCAGACAGTGGGAGTCGATGGTGAAAGTTGAGATCGAACCCACGACCCTCTGGCTCAAAGGCCAATGCTCTACCAACTGAGCTACTGTCGACCAAGGAGATGAACCACCTCCTCATCAACGTGAGGAAGACCAAGGAGATAAACCACCTCCTCATCAACATGAGGAAGACCAAGGAGATAAACCACCTCCTCATCAACGTGAGGAAGACCAAGGAGATGAACCACCTCCTCATCAACGTGAGGAAGACCAAGGAGATAAACCACCTCCTCATCAACATGAGGAAGACCAAGGAGATAAACCACCTCCTCATCAACGTGAGGAAGACCAAGGAGATGAACCACCTCCTCATCAACGTGAGGAAGACCAAGGAGATGAACCACCTCCTCATCAACGTGAGGAAGACCAAGGAGATAAACCACCTCCTCATCAACGTGAGGAAGACCAAGGAGATGGTGGTGGTTTTCCACAGACGTCACTCTGCCGCTCCAGCTCCAGTGAACATCCAGGGAAAGGACATTGAGAGAGTGGACTCTTACAAGTACCTGGGTGTTCATCTGAACCACAAACTGGACTGGACTCATAACACAGACGCCCTCTTCAAGAAGGGCCAGAGTCGCCTCTACCTGCTGAGGAGGCTCAGGGCGGCACGGTGGCTGAGCGGATAGCACTCTTGCCTCTCAGCAAGAAGGTCCTGGGTTCGAATCCCGGTTGGACCAGGGCCTTTCTGAGTGGAGTTTGCATGTTCTCCCCGTGTCTGCGTAGGTTTCCTCCGGTTTCCCCTACCACTAAAAATATGTACAATAGGTCTGGCATGTGCCTCCTGTACTGGCACCCCCACTCGCAAAAATAACAATTGTAAACCGCTTTGAGACTCTGATGTGCAGTGAAAAGGTGGTATATAAATAAAGATTACTTACTTACTTACTCAGGTCTTTTGGAGTGCAGGGGCCACTCCTAAGGCTGACTTCCTGAAAGAGGTCCTACATTTTGGGACGCTGCACTCTCCGCGTGCTGTATATCGAGTGGCACGGGTCATTTTTTCAGAGCACAAGGTCACATGTTTCCTGATGGGTGGGGCTATAAGACTGTTTATAATTTCAAAAAATTAGACACACATTATTATAAAAAAAATGATTTTCAAGGTTTAGAATTTAGTATTTTGTTAAGATTGGGCAGTGGTGGTATTGTTTGGGGTTTCTGTCATGTATTTTTAATGCACGTTTGTTTATTGATTGAAGAGGCCCCAGAGCAGATTTGGAGCCTTGGGACCAACTTGAAATACAGTACATGAAGTGTGCCAGAACCATAGCATTCAGAAACATTTGGGAGGCCTCAACTGTGAGGGACCCTCCGATGTGTCTGAAGTTGGCCAAAGTAAAGTTTAGACTGTTTTGAAGTTATACAGTACATACTGCTGCTAATAAACAGATGCTAACATACTGCTGCTAATGGACAGATGCTAACATACTGCTGCTAACATACTGCTGCTAATGGACAGATGCTAACATACTGCTGCTAATGGACAAATGCTAACATACTGCTGCTAATGGGCAGATGCTAACATACTGCTGCTAATGGACAGATGCTAACATACTGCTGCTAATAAACAGATGCTAACATACTGCTGCTAATGGACAGATGCTAACATACTGCTGCTAATAAACAGATGCTAACATACTGCTGCTAATGGACAGATGCTAACATACTGCTGCTAATGGACAGATGCTAACATACTGCTGCTAATAAACAGATGCTAACATACTGCTGCTAATAAACAGATGCTAACATACTGCTGCTAATGGACAGATGCTAACATACTGCTGCTAATGGACAGATGCTAACATACTGCTGCTAATGGACAGATGCTAACATACTGCTGCTAATAAAAACAGATGCTAACATACTGCTGCTAATGGACAGATGCTAACATACTGCTGCTAATGGACAGATGCTAACATACTGCTGCTAATAAACAGATGCTAACATACTGCTGCTAATAAACAGATGCTAACATACTGCTGCTAATGGACAGATGCTAACATACTGCTGCTAATGGACAGATGCTAACATACTGCTGCTAATAAACAGATGCTAACATACTGCTGCTAATAAACAGATGCTAACATACTGCTGCTAATGGACAGATGCTAACATACTGCTGCTAATGGACAGATGCTAACATACTGCTGCTAATGGACAGATGCTAACATACTGCTGCTAATGGACAGATGCTAACATACTGCTGCTAATGGACAGATGCTAACATACTGCTGCTAATGGACAGATGCTAACATACTGCTGCTAATGTGCTAATGTACAGATGTAAACATACTGCTGCTAATAGACAGATGCTAATGTGATCCGGCATGTGGGAGAGGACATGTTTTATGTTTTCAATTTGCAGAGATGTTTTTATGTATGCATGAGTGTTTTTAGTGTTTTAGCATTTTAGTCCTGCTCCAGCTGGAGACATGCCACAGAGCCCCATGGACGCTGTCACCCAATCCTGTGCGCCACACAATTAGAGCACCTGCGCTTGATGAGGGAGCAGGGAATATAAAAGCAGGTGAAACGGACAGAGGGAGCGCAGCGCAACGGTACTGAACAAGAGCCACTGAGAACGAGCGAGCGGAGCGCCTGAGGACAACGCGTTCGAGACCACAGCTCTACAAGACCAGACGAGCAGTGACCCAGCCTGCACCAGCGTGCCCTATTCACGCAGCGGCAGAGCGAGAAAGCTCTGCCTCGTCTGTGAGTAAGGCCTGTTTCACACCGCACGCCGAGCGCAGAGCCGAGCGCCCTTTCCAGCCGAACTACCTCGCGGCGAGCGCATGTATTCAGACTTGACGCCGAGCGTGGGCGAAGCGCCTAGACGAGTAGCACGCACAAAAGGAGTAGTATTGTACTCCAAACTAATAAACATGTTGTATATTTACATATGTTGTCTGAAATAACAGGTCAGAAATCAAAATAGCACATGTAGACCTTAAATAAATTGCTAACATTTCCTTATAATGTATCTTATAGCCTATTTTGATTGTCGTTTCATTATCATAGTTAATTATAAGGTGTGGGGAAGGCCTGGATCTCCATGTGGGTTAAGGTTAGGTTATAATTATAATATATATATATATATATATATATATATATAATGTTACAATTATATTTTATGCATAAAAAAACATGGAAAATTGTGTAATTAAAAGAATAAACTTATATGTACTTATGCATTACAATAATGAGATTAGATAAACGTGAAATTGCTTTATAAAAGTTATTTTTTGAATGTTTTCGTGCTGAAAGCCGCTTCGCTGCGCAGCCTACACGCGGAAAAAATGCGCTCGAGTTCCATTTTTGGTTTCAGGAGCGGAGGCGGCAGCGGCGCGCGCCGATTCCCTGCGCGCCGCCTCAGCGCCGGTCTGTACACAGAAGAGCTTTCTCATTTGCACAACAGGACGCGACTTGAAGCGCAGCTTGCAAATGCACGCGAGCGGGTTTCGAAGACTAATTCGTTCACGAATTAGTGTGCGGTGTGAAACAGGCCTAACGCTCTGTGGATTAGCTGGTGCAACCAGGAGAGCCTCAGGCCCCAGCAGCTGGCGAAGCTGTTTGTACTGTGTACTGGCTCTGCTCTTGTGTTAGGGAGCGTGGTGGACAGGGGAGCGGCGGTCCGAGGAGGCACCTGACCCGGGGAGGAGTACCGTGACGTTGACTACACGCAGCGGCAGGGTGACCTGTAAGTAGCGGTGCTAAAAGATCATTTTGTGGGGTCTCTTGCTTGTGTGTTCGGCTGTGTGGTGCTGCCGTTTCGTCCTTGTGCCCAGGGGCGGAGCTGGACCGCAAGCAGGAGACGGTGCCTGACTCGTGGAGAACGCAGCAGCAGGGTGGATCCCTGCCGTGTGTGTGCCCGCCCGTTGTCCCTCGTAAAATCAGGCGTGGAGAATTGTTCCTGCCGGCCTTTCTTTTTGTTATTGTGCGCAGGTCCCATGGATGTATTATATTAACTGGATAGGGTATTACTAGCTTGTAGCTGAATAACTCACGTGCTCAGGGGATTCTCGCGGTACTGCAGACTGAACCAGACTAAATTCACGTGGGCTACCCAGAAATTTTCCCCATAGAACTCAATGCATATTAAAACAGCTCAACCTCAGCTGACAGAGAACCTACAGCTTTAATAAAGGTCGGATTTTGTGGGGATTTTAGTGTCCCTTGTCATCCTGAACTTTTTTTCTTCTTAAATCCTTCGGTTTTGTTTAAATCCACACTTTAGTGCCACAAACTCTGCTCGTCTGGCTCTCGCTCTAACTCCCGCTCTGATGAACTGCTCTGATTGGTCAGAGCGTGGCTGTCACAAACTCCAGTAAAGAGAGAGAGGTTGCATGTGTTGATTGTAGTTGACTGGTAGACCCATGGGGCGGGGGAGAAGGTGGAACACTGCGCTTTGGCTGTTCAGCAGGTGTGGGTGGCTTGGGTGAAGACTGAGACGAATCAAGTTTACCCCCAAGAAAGGGTAAGGTCAAGTCCAATCCATCCCCGGATCCCTCCACAGATTCACTGCCAGTGGCTTTAGCTGGAGCTGTAGCAGTGCCAATAGTAGTTGACCGTCTTCTGAGTAAACTCCCTGTACAGTACAGAGATGGATTTGTCGAATACTGTATCAACAAAGGCATCCTAACCGGTCAAGCAAATCAAACGTACTCTCTTATTGACCTCTCCACCTGGCTACAGTCAAAGGCCAGGGCAAAACGTATATCTGAGAGAGCCATCGAACTGCATAAAGGAGAAAGACCCCGACCAATCAAAGACCATCAACCCTTTCGACAAGTTTCCTCAGTCTACATGTCCACCACAGCGGGCCGTATGTTACCCAGCAAGACGGAAATCCCTATCAACAGTGGTGAGGCTACAAAGGTAAATAAACCTAAGCCCTATTGTCCATACTGCAATATCAGGGACCACTTTCTTGGTGCTTGTGAAGATTTCAAAAAACTCACAAGGAATGACATGATGAAATGGGTCAATGAGAAGGACAGATGCTGTAGATGTGGGCGGACTCATAAGCAGGACACATGTACATTGAGGAAGCCATGTACCACTTGCAATGAACTGCATTTGACTATTCTCCATGATGCTAATACCATCAGAAAGACCACAATAATGCTCACATCCCCACAAGAACGACTTTATCTTGATAAACCTAATCGTTCCCCAAAGATTATGTTAAAGGTAGTCAAAGTACGCCTATTCAATGGTTCAAGATCCTATGACACCTACGCTGTGTTAGACGATGGTGCAGATAGATCTATCATTCTCCATGAGGCTGTCCAGCATTTAGGTCTCACCTCCCAACCCGAGACTATTTTGTTGCGTACTGTGAGGCAAGAAGTACTGCAGGTTAATGGTGCTTCAGTCTCTTTTGTGATTTCCCCTGCAGATCAGATCGATAACAGATATGACATTCAAGGGGCATTTACAGCAGATAATCTCGGGCTGTCAGAGCACACCTATCCAGTAGAACAGCTACAAGAACAGTTTTGTTACTTAAACAACATTCCACTGCAACCTATTGATCATGTACGTCCTCTTGTACTGATAGGGTCAGATTATGCCCACTTAATCACAGCAACTGAACCTGTGATGTGGGGTCCCCCTGGTGGCCCGTTGGCAATACATACCAAACTGGGATGGGCACTCCAGGGCCCTGCCAACTTAATTCCATCCCAGTATGATACTTCCTTTACAACGGCCACTTTAAGTTGTTTCAAAAGTGAACTTTTCAAAAACGTTGAAAGGCTCTGGCAAATAGACACTTTGCCTTATGCAAATGAGAAGACTGCACAGAGATCAAAACAGGATGAATTAGCTCTCACAGTGTTGCAGACAAAAACTATAAGGGTGGACATAGGTGGTGTAAAACGTTATGCCACTCCCTTATTGAGAGTCCCAAACACTCCGCCTCTTCAGTCCCCTCCTGAGGCTGTATTTCCTCGTCTTCAGGCTACTGAAAGACGCCTATCAAAGGACCCTGCTCTAGCTGAGATCTATCAGAAGGAGATAGACAAACTTCTTGATGCTGGTTATGTAAAAATAATACCTGAGGAGCAAGTGAACCAATCACCAGAAACATGGTATTTTCCCCATCACATTGTAGAACATAACAATAAGCCAAGAATAGTATTTGACTGTTCATTTGAGTATAATGGACAAAACTTGAACAAAAGTCTCCTCCCTGGTCCAGTCATAGGCCCCAGTCTAGTTGGAGTTCTACTTAGGTTTCGTCAAAACAGAGTAGCCATTTGTGGAGACATAAAGGGCATGTTTCATCAAATACGGCTCTTAGATGATGACAAACCCCTCTTACGCTTTATTTGGAGGGAAATGCAGCCAGACCAGAACCCAAGGGTTTATGAATGGCAGGTGCTGCCTTTTGGCACAACCTGTAGCCCTTGTGCTATTTATGCAGTACAGAGGCATGTACTAGATCACAGCGAAGGGAATGAGGAGATAGTCCAGTCAGTGCAGCAATGTTTTTATGTTGATAATTGCGTTCAGAGCCTCTCTTCATCTGAAGAAGCAAGATCTCTCATTGATAAAATGCGACCCCTATTGACAGATGGAGGGTTCAATATAAGACAATGGGCAAGCAATGATCATACTGTAATACAACATCTCCCACCTGACGCAAGATCCAAATCTACTGAACTGTGGCTCTCAGATATTGGTGACCCAACAGAACTAACGTTGGGTTTACAGTGGAATTGCCTGACCGATACCCTGAGCTACAAAACCAGACAAGCCACATCTTATGACCTCACTCTGCGAAATGTCTACAAGATTCTTGCGAGCCAATATGACCCTCTAGGTTATTTAATCCCCTTCACAACACGTGCAAAGATTCTAGTGCAAGACCTGTGGAAAGAAGAAAGAGAATGGGACAGTGTAATTCAATCAGACAAACTAAAGGACAAATGGCAATCATGGGAGAAGGAATTACAGACTCTTCATGTACTCAACTTTCCACGCTGTGTTCTACAGAAACCAAACGGTGCAGAAACCTCAGAGTTCCACATGCATGTCTTTTGCGATGCATCAGAACAGGTCTATGGGGCTGTTGCATACCTACAGGTAAAAACGGAGTCGACACATGTTAGCTTTGTTATGGCCAGATCTCGCATAGCTCCAAAACGCCAACTTTCCATACCCCGTCTTGAGTTATGTGCTGCCCTATCTGGCGCCCAACTGGCTCACCTGTTAAGTACTGAACTGACTATTCCGATTACCTCAATAACCCTCTGGACAGACTCAACAACTGTACTGTTATGGATAAGATCAGAGTCATGTCGTTACAAAGTCTTCGTAGGTACAAGGATCTCCGAAATACAGACTTTAACAGACACTAAAAATTGGAGATATGTTGACTCAAAAAACAACCCTGCAGATGACATAACCAGAGGAAAGACTCTCGTGGATCTATCACAGCCCAATAGGTGGAGCCAGGGACCCCCCTTTCTACTTCAACACGAAAGTTCCTGGCCCACATTTCCTCCTGTCCCAACCAGCAGTGAGCCTGTAGAAGAAATTAGGAAAACCATGGTCTGTGTTACACTAACGACAACAAAATCAAATGTACCTGATGTAAACAAATTTGACAACTGGACTGATCTCATAAAGGAAACCAAAGGTCTGCTGGATGGGACATCTGATTATGACAAGTGGAACAGTGCTAAACTGTTCATTGAATCTGAAAGACTTCTCCTTCAACAAGTACAAATGGACTGTTTCCCAGAGGAACTAACTGCCCTAAAGAAAAATAAGGAAATACCAAAACACAGCAAACTACTACCCCTCTCTCCTGAATATGATCCGGTCCTCAAACTCATCACGGTAGGTGGGAGACTTCGGAGAGCAGAATCCCTCGACTATGAAAGCCTCCACCCCATTGTACTTGATCCCAATCATATAATAACTAAACTATTAATTCAACATTATGATGACATGTTACTCCATCCAGGTCCTGAGCGTGTTCTAGCTGGAGATGAGGCGCAAGTACTGGGTTCTGCGCGGCCGCCAAGCAATACGCAAGTATCAGCACCGTTGTCAAACATGCCAAAGATGGAGAGCAAATCCAATCATACCCAAAATGGCAGACCTACCCCCGGCACGACTCAGGTTGTCAAAACCAGCATTTTGGTCCACAGGAATGGATTGTTTTGGACCATTCAATGTGACAATAGGCCGCCGAACAGAGAAAAGATGGGGTTTGATCTTTAAATGCCTCACCACACGTTGTGTGCACATTGAAACTCTTAGTAAACTCGACGTTGACACATTCTTGATGGCATTTAGGAGATTTGTTGCACGCAGAGGAAAACCTTTTGAACTTATCTCTGATTGTGGAACAAATTTCAAGGCTGCTGAGGTAGAACTCAAACGTTCTTTTGAATCTCTGACCCCTACTTTAAAACGGGAGCTGGCCCAGTCACAAGTGCATTTTCAGTTCAATCCCCCATCAGCTCCACATTTTGGTGGTAGCTGGGAACGTGAAATTAAATCCATCAAGTCTGCCCTGAATGTAGCAATGGGGAATCAAACTACGACAGATGTGATCCTAACTACTGTCCTGACAGAGGTTGAGAGTATTCTAAATTCAAAGCCCTTAGGATACATATCCTCCAATGTAGCAGATCTTGACCCAGTGACACCAAACATGCTTTTGATGGGGCGGCCAGATTGCTCCTTACCACAAGCCATCTACTGTGAGAGCGAACTTCTGGGTAAAAGGAAATGGCGCCACAGTCAAATTCTAGCTGACAA
Organism: Knipowitschia caucasica; assembly: GCA_964034765.1. NCBI lineage: Eukaryota > Metazoa > Chordata > Actinopteri > Gobiiformes > Gobiidae > Knipowitschia > Knipowitschia caucasica. The sequence goes on along the minus strand of OZ035833.1, from coordinate 6,109,891 downwards.
GTTTTGGACAGCTTTCATACGCTACTATCTTCCTTCTCAACAAAGTCGTGCAAAATGGAAGGTCGATCAAGAAAACTTAAAACCAGGGCAAGTTGTGTTACTTGTTGACCCTCAGTCCCCTCGTGCGTCATGGTTATTAGGGAAGGTCACCTCAATTCATCCAGGATCAGATGGACGAGTTCGCACTGCCAAAATAAATGTTAAAACCAGAGAATACCTGCGGCCTGTCTCCAGACTGATACCTCTTCCGGAAGTCCCTGATGACGATTGAAAATAGCATATTTGCTGCACAAATATGGGGGCGGCTGTCACAAACTCCAGTAAATAACAGACAATGTAGCAATTCCGCAGGTGTCCACAAGATGGAGGCACCTGGGAGCAGGAGGACACACCCAAACTCTAGAGAGGCTATAAGTAGGCCTTCCTGTTTGTAGTCCATTGTTTTCCCCATTTTATGTTGACCATGCGTCTTTTGTTTCTGCTACAAATGTAAGTACTATTGTTTAAGATTCTTGTGTATTGTTTAATTGTTTACCAGTCTAATATGATGATTATTGACTGAGACATATTTACCCTACTTTACAGAACCATGGCAACTACAAATAAATGTGGGGTATAACAAGCTACAACTGTTTCCTGGTGGTCTGTGTCTCCAGTTCGAACATTGATACACAACAGCGGCCGAGCCCCTCTGTGCACGTGCGTGAGACCCGGTGTGAGACCCACACACGTGTGTTTGGCGCAACGCATTATGGGAGATCATCCACTGCACAGAACCGGGAGGACCAGACGATGCCCAAATACAGGCGAGTTTCCCATAGATCTTTGCGAGTTCCAGGCGACTTCCGCTAATCTTTCAGCCCCCTTGCCGTCACAAAGCGCCACTGAGCACAACCATTCATTTGAATAGAGCGCCATCTTGGATCGCCGGGGCTTGGCAGGTCCCCTGAAGACTGCCCCTCTGCGCTCGGGACTTTTAATCACATTTTAAAGACTTTTTAACCTTGTTTTAATTCATTGTAATAAATTATTTTATTTTTAAGTTTGCTCTGCCCCTTTTTTGGTCACACCACTGCTCTGCCCCAGCTGTTTTAATTCGGTCCATTCCCTCTTGCCTCCATAATCAAAACTCCCCCATTACACTAACATACTGCTGCTAACATGTACAGATGTAATCATACAGCTGCTAATGTACAGAAACTACATATTACTTGCACTAGAATACACAGTACTTTATACTTGCCTCTTATTTTGCCAAATGTAAAAATGTTATACTGCTTTATTATTATGTGAAAGATTTATTTATATTTGTTCTATGATGCTAGAGTAAGATTTAATTAAATTTTAATTAGTATAGCTATTGTATCTTGTTTTGTGTGCTCCTAATTTCTACTGTTCTGTAACTTGTGATGCAACACTGAATTTTCCCCACTGTGGGACGAATAAAGGATTTCTTAATCTCTTAATCTTAATTTGAATATCACATCCGAAGTTATAGATGACTGTAAACTGACACAAAGGCCTAGTGTTTGGATTAACAATAGTACGTCTGGAGCATTTAAGACAGTGGTCCCCAAACTGCAGTCCCCAACCAAAATGATTTTGACACTCCCGGGTTAAAGAGACAGAGAGGCGTGTGATGGTTACATGTTCAGAGCTAACGTTTAATCTGCAATAAAGCACACAAATAAGGGACTTCCGGTTCTGCTAGCGAGAGGAATGGCAGCTTGATTTTGGAACTCCCGACGGTTTCATTTGGAAAACTCCCAAAACGTGCTTTTTTACATTCACGGGTGATATTTGAAAGATGGAAAAGGGAGTGAAGACAAGAAGCAAAACAATGACGAGTATAAACGAAGACAACATCGACAAAGACCATGACAACGAAAGCTGGTCTCCGGGGCTGGGTCTAGTCCACGAGCAGGAGGGTGCACCCGAGCCGTCTCTTAAACACATCCTGAACGAGCTCCGTGATTTCAGGAGAGACAGTAATGAACAATATACGGACATTAAAAACTAAATTAAAAGAGTTCATGAAAGGGTGGATGAAGCAGAAGAAAGGATAGACGAGGTAGAATCCGTGCTAAGCTGCGTCACTGCTAATAAAGAAGCTAGCGGGCCGCCAAGCTAACCTGGAAGCGAGGCTAATAGACGAAGAGAGACTCTCCGTATATATGGGATCCCAGAGGACAAGGAAGGAACAAATATGTTGTTATTCTTGGACGGCTTATTGAAAAAGGCACTTGACTTTCCCGAAGGCCAGTCACTCGGAATCGAAAGAGCACACAGAGCCTTGACTGCTAAATCAAATAGCAGCCCGCAGGCTAAGCCACGGTCTATCGTGGTGAAGTTTGGAAGCTACCGCACAAAAGAAGAAGTCATTAGGCGAGCATGGCAGAAGAAGGAGGTGTTCTGTGACAATTTGCGTTTCTTTGTGGACCACGACTTTCCAATTGAGGTGCTTAAAAAACTTAATGAATATGGAGAAGCTAAACAAGTGCTGAAAGAAAAGCGCATTAAGTTCCAGACTCCCTATCCAGCAAAGATGCGCGTCTTCTATATGATGGAACTCGCCTCTACCAAGACGCAGCAGAAGCAACCAGGGACATGGCATCTCGGGGGCTCCCGGTCAATGTTGTGAAGTCCGTGACCAGCCTGGACCGCGATGAGATTCGGCTGCTATCAACCTGGCAACCCGCTGGTCGAGGGGGCACCCAGAGCGGAGAGAAGCGACAGGCGACACTACAGGACCGAGTCAAGGAAAAACTCCACGAGTACAGAAGGCGCACTGACATGGAAGACTGACTGAGATCAGCTGAGTGTCTGATGTCTGCGTGATTCAATCTACGCGTCTTAAACTTAAATGTCATGGCTATTGAGGTAAGGTAACTATATAGAATTAATGAACATTTTATTTGGATTTGTATCTATTTAAAAAGTTGGGTCAGTTGGACTATTCCGATATTCTTGCGTTAATTGTTCAAACTCTTACTAGTATGAGGACATACTGTAGGGCCCTGCCTCAGCAGCGAGGTGGGTCATGCCCCTATAAGGACCTACATCCAACTAGGTTATGTAGGGCTCATTTGTTACGAGTCTCTGCCTTGGAAACTCCAGTTGTATTTATGTTTACGTGTGATGTTCTTTTGTTCAAGTTAACTGTCTGTTCTTTGGGAGAGAAATTAACAGTGCACACATTTGAAATGGTTATCTATATGTTTTGTGACAATGCTGTCTGTTTCACATTTAATGGATGTTCAAAATATTAAAATAGTATCGTTCAATAAAGGGATCTCCAGTCCAGCCAAGAGGAGTATGATATTATCTAAAGTTAAACGTGAAAAAGCTCAAATAGTAATGCTTCAGGAGACACATCTTTCTGCTTTAGAACATGAGAAGTTGAAAAGAATTTACAAAGGGCAAAGCTTTACAAAGGGGTATTACTCGTCGTATAAAGGTGGACGAAGAAGGGGTGTCATAATCCTAATATCACAAAAGATACCTTTTGAATATGTATCAGAAATATCGGATAAAGAAGGTAGATATATAGTAGTCAATGGTAAAATAACTTTGTGCAACACTTATGTCCCTCCTGGAAGTAATTTTAGTTTTTACAGAAGACTTTCTGATCTGATGAGTGGAGCGTCAGGAACTGTGATCTGTGGCGGGGATTGGAATCTTCGCTTGGATCCTAAATTAGACTCATCTAAAGATACAATGTCTTCTGCTTTGAACAAAAAGGTGAATAACCTCATGACTGAATTGGGCATACTTGATGGAGGGATTTTTACCCCTCAAACCGGGATTATACATTTTACTCGCATCCACATGATACTTATTCCAGAATAGATTATGTTTTTGTATTCAAAAAGGACCGCCATAGAATAGCTAGCTGCGATATTGGTGCTATTGACCTATCAGATCACGCCCCAATCTTGTGTACATTAAATATTGATGACGCTCCACGAAATACACTGTGGAGGCTTAATTCAAGCGTACTAAACAACCCACAGTTTGTGGCTCAGATGAACGAGGAGATAAAATTGTTTCTAGAAATGAATGATACTGGGGAGGTGGATGTGGTCATGGTGTGGGACGCCCTGAAAGCTGTAATTCGGGGTAAAATTATATCATGGTGTTCACATAAGAAAAAGATCAAACTCCTAGATCTAAACAATAGACTTAAGGATCTAGAAATGCTGCACAAAAGGAAACCGTGTTCAAAACTTTTGGAGGACATTAAAAACACACGTAATGAAATAAACTTGATATATTCACAAGAAGTTGAAAAAAGGCTTGAATTTGCAAAACAGAAATACTACTTGTATCTGGGTTCACCTGCTCGCTGTAGCGGTCCAGCACCTTGCTCAGGTCAAAGGTCAGACGATAGGAGCCGTATCGGGAGGAGGAGGAGAAGGCGGGGGAGGTGGCAAAGCTCTGGAGGAGGCCTGGAGTAACATGACCATTCCAGACTTCCTCCTCACCACCAGGACGCACCAGCGTCATGAACCGGCCCTCTGCGGCGCTCAGGTCTTCAGGAGTCGGTGTCAGACTGAACCAGACCAGACCTGGCCAAGATCTGGTCGGATCTTGGCTTGGATCCCTGAAACCTCCATCCTTCTGGATTCCCTGCAGAGCTGCCAGGTCGGTGCTGTGGCTCAGGTGAGATACGTGCAGCTCTGGTCTGGGGTAAGCGGGGACTGGATACTCATGATCTTTGTTTACTCTGGGCAGATACTTGTTGCTTGGATTTTGCTGATATAACTCAGGCAAAGTCAGGTGACCTTCATGTTCTGTGAACGTTTCCACCTCAGCTGCTTCTTCAGACCTGTCAGAGAACACAACTGTCAGTTACAGTCTCATCTTTGGGTCTATTCCCCTAAAACCCTCCAAATACTTAAATATATCTTATTTGCAGATGATAAACATAGTTTTGCATCAGATAATTTTGAACATGGCAAATATGATTTTGATAAAGATGTGGACCCAGAATCTAATTTGTTTAAAGACTTAAAGGACTCTTGTATATATTACACAGAAGAGCAACTGGGTGAAGTACAAACTGAGGAAACATTTTCTTTAATTAATTTTAATTGTAGAAGTTTACCAAAGAACTTCACAAAAAGAGCACTTTTTGGACCTGGATCAACAAAGGGAAGGAGGCTGATTTGAAAATGAAAGGCTAGGATTTATATTTCAACAGCAGAACAACTACAATTGGAGGTGGAGTAGCTCTCTACATTGACAATGTTTTAAAATGTAAACCAGTGAAATGTATGACTCGTGTTGTTGATGATTTGTTGGAAAGTATTGTCGTAGAAATAGAACTAGAAAAAAGCAGAAACATTATTGTTGCATGTGTGTACATTTGTTGTCCTCCTGGTTTCATGACAACAAATTATCTTTAAACAAAGTTTATGGTGTTTGGTAAAAAAAAGAATAACTGAAGTCATTTTCTATTAACAGCACAATTATTGAAAGAGTGAATGAAATAAAATTCCTTTGTGTAGTGTTGGATGATGTTTAACATGGAAACCACATATAATGTATGTGAAAAACAAATAATTTATTTTGACCAAATCTACATACATGTTACCCGTCCACATATTGTAAGTGTTATATTGTTCTATGATTTACTGTGTAGAAGTGTGGGGCAACACTTCAGTATTAAGCCGTTATCCTTACTACAGATAAGAGCTGTCCGTATAATACACAGAGCTGCATTTCCAGAACATACAATCTCACTATTCATTAGGTCCAAATTGTTGGCATTAAAAAATATAATAGCATTGCAGACATTATTAGTCATGTTTAAAGCTAGAAATGCAGCACTACCAGAAAATATACAAACACTGTTTATTGTTACGTCAGAAAATGAAAACTTCAGGAGAAGATTTGACTTTAAACATCAGTTTGCACAAACAACATTAAAACAAATGTGTTTATCTGTCAAAGATGTCAAACTGTGGAATGCTCAGGAAAATGAATAAAAACGTTGGAGTAATTGGATGTATTTGTTTAAATGCAAATGTATCCAAATTTGTTGCAATGCATTTGCATATAACATATGTAAATGTTTTGTTGTGTTTTGTTGGTGAAACTGGTCCCATGTGAAAGGCCAGGGTAGATATGATTTTGAAAAGGGGCAGAAAAACATTGTATTCTTCTTTTCTGCTCCTTTCCTTCATGTAAATGTTTAAGTTATGTATGTAGATATTATTATGTGAACAAGTGAACAAAGCGTTTTCATGAAAGGAACAAATAAATAAATACAAATACAAAAATAATGAACTGTGTCAAAGCATTAGTTGGAACTCAAAAGTGTCAGTTTATTTTGTTTGAACCACTTACTATCTCTGAATCTCAGTAAAAGTAAAATGATGATATTCGGCAACTGTATTCCCACTGTTCAGGATGTTATACAGAGAGAGGGCGCGGTTTTAGAGCAGGTTCATGAAATCAAATTCCTTGGGGTCATTATAGATGAAAAAATCACACATTAAATATTTAGCCACTAAGATCTCACGAAGCATTTCAGAAATAGAAAAAGCTAAGCATACTTTAAACATCAGAGCTCTACACACATTTTACTGCTCTCTGATTTTGCCCTTTTTAAATAACTGCACTGTAGTATGGAGTAGTACCTATAAAATACTATAAAGCCATTAGTGGTATTGCAAAAAAAGAGCTGTGAGATTAATTCATAGAACTGGGTTTTTGGACCACACAAACTCTTTATTTTTACAATCAAAAATAATGAAGTTTTGCGACATTTTTGAGTTTCAGTCAGTACAGATGTTATACAAAGGTACAAACTGTTACCAAACCAAATACAAAGTAGATTTCTAGAGCGTATTGAATGTTATGGATTACGAGGGGAATTAAACTTTAAATCACAGAAACATAGGACAACTTTGAAAAGTTTTAGCCTGACAGTTAATGGCGTACAACTGTGGAACCAATTAGAGACGGAGATGAAGCAATGTCCAAATATCAACTGATTTAAATATAAATACAAACAAAAGATTTTTGAAAAATATATAGAAATATTGGGTCACCACTAGGAGTGTTGCTGCTTGAAACAGAAGTCATTTCTAATGTTCAAATTACAGTAAGGAGAATCAGAGCGAGCTGTGCAGCCGTTGAGAGGCACCAAGGGATCACAAATCTTTTAATGCATCACACAGTATATAAAGATAAGAACATTTAAAGTCACATTTACAAAAGCACTGATAGGGCAGCTGGGTCTGTTGGTGAGGAGTCACTGCCGTCTCCAACTGGCTTTACACCCTGGCTTTTTACCGCACAACACTACATAGGGTCACTGCCTACTTTGTAAAGAATACTCTGCTTTCTAGCGGCAACATCTCTTCTTTGAGCGAAATGGGATTAATCAGTACTCAGTGTCAGTATATCTAAAATAATTATATGGTAATATTGTGTCTCTTGCTTTATGGAGATCTGTCTTAAAGAAGCTATACCCAATTTATTTTCTAATAAGTTGTATATAAATCCGTAATTTAATTGAAAACTTGAGCTCATTGATTCAGCTGTGTGTGAATTCAGGCCGTAAAAACTGCTGAGTAGAAACATGGAGCTTTCGCAAAAGTTCACTGTGGTAGACCCGGCTGCTGCTGCCCAGATCTACAGGCTGCTCTCATCCTCAGCTCATCAGACCAGCAACGCCCACATCCAGTCAACCAATAACCACCAGGACAGCAAGTTAAAAGCCGGAGACGCCCACTTCCCGGCCTTCTCAAATCTGCAAGCCTCCGCCGCCCCACCTCCTCCTTTTCTCACCAAAGCGTGCTTGCCTACTGCCTCTGCCGCCACCAGTGCCTAGGCCCCGAGGGGGACTATGCGTGCGAGCAAGCGCCGCGCTCAACAGCATCGCTCCCGGGCCTAGGGCGCCAAACATGCTTGAGCTAATAACTTCTAACTGCATTTCCCTTGTGGGTCTCTCCAAAGTGAATTAGCATGACGCCCGCTCTCCTCCAATCAGCGGCGCTGTTACAAACAGGCTGCATCCTCTAGCTTCTACAGCGCAGGTAAACCATGGATCTAGATGTAAACACAGCAGCATGTTAGCATAAGTGGCTATAACTCCTCTGGCTGTAACTGCAGACACAGCAAAACAACCCAAACCACACAACAGTGAGGAAGAGAAGAGGGAACTAAAGTGAAAAAATGATCAAAGAAGAAATCAAGCCCGGGTGAACATACCTATCGTAGCTTACATCGTATCCTCTGGAGAGACCTGCTTCTGTTGATAAGATGAACAGTTCAAATTAGTGTTACTGAAACTGCCTTGAAACATTAACTTATTTTGTCCTTTTGAGCTTTATCCTAAATCTATTTACACCAATTCAGGAGAATGCTGTAGGAATTACAACAGTATCTATGACTCCTCCCCCTAACCCTGTCTGAGGCTCCTCCCCCACAAGTCTTGAACATAAAACTATAATAATATCTGGAAGGTATATCCAAGGCTGCAGACTATTGTATTGATGGGTGAGCTCAGTGGTGCAGGTAAACGTTTTTTTATGCATCGGTTTTTTATGCATCGGTTTTATACAGCGCTTTTTTGGACACTCAAAGACACTTTACATGTCATTATTCTTTCACTCCAAACACGGCGGTGATAAACTACTACTGTAGCCACAGCTGCCCTGGGGCACTCTGACAGAAGCGAGGCCACCTCCGACCACCACCAACCATTCACACACACACCAGACTCATTCTAGGCAATGGGGGTAAACTGTCTTGCCTAAGGACACAACAGCAATTTGGCACTTTGCAGCCGCAGCCGCCCCACTGTGGCTGGTGTTCCCAGAGGTTAAGTGTCTTGCCCAAGGACACAACAACAGCAGACAGTGGGAGTCGATGGTGAAAGTCGGGCTCGAACCCACGACCCTCTGGCTCAAAGGCCAATGCTCTACCAACTGAGCTACTGTCGCCCTGTTTTGTGATGTAACTTTGTGATGTAAAATGACTGGCCCTGCTCACTGTGAGCACGAGCACAGGCTTTTGAAAGAAACACTTATTATGGACTGTTTCTGATTTAAAGGTCCCGTATTACACTTTTTGACTTTTCGCTGGTTTAAACATGATTACAGTGTCATTTGGCCTCATACACATGCCCAGAGTAGTTTTTTCATTGATTCCGTCAAGTTTTAGTTAGAGAGATCATTCTCTTTCATTCTTGAGGGGCACAGAAATGAGCTGATTCAAATTGTGACGTGGCACAATCCCTGACGTCAAAAGGAGATGATTGACAGCGAGAAAAAACTGAACCAGCGACTCAGCGCCGTCTATGGTCAGCTGCAGCTTCTCTCTGAGTCCAGCGTGTGGTCCATAGACTGTAAATACATCAGTGCTGTTCTGTGTTAGCTTCATGTGACTTGAAAATGTGTTTCTGGTGTAAATTTGTGACGAGAGTATTCGGCCTGAAGACGGAGAATGGGGATCAACTTTGTTCACGGGGATATCTGCTTCGTATCCGCGGGTCTGAAATCCGCGATGAAACTTGCAGACGCTTTTTTGCGAGTGATGGTGACACCCCCAAAGACTGTTTTGGAACTACTGTTACCTTGAAACGGGACCTACTCTTGTGTTGACCTTAAAGTAGTACTAGAATTTAATATGCTGCTATCCAGAATATATAACTACAATATGTGTTTATAATATTTCGGGTGTTCATTTTGATATGTTCAGATGAATTATGTTAAAAAAACAGCTTTGAAGTCGGACCTTTTCACAAACGCTAGGGGGAGCCAAAATGGCGGCGATGACGTAGGAGAAGGACCTCTCACAGCAGCAGCAGCGGTCTGGGCTGAATCTGTAGGAGGTTTCACTGTCATCTGAACAAGGTATAGTAAGTAGTAAGTAAGTAAGTAAGTATTTATTTATATACCGCCTTTTCACTGCAGATCTGAGTCTCAAAGCGGTTTACAATTGTTAATAAACATATTATACGGTATAAACATATTTTCATCAGTTTTGTACATAATAGTGCACAACTCTTTTAACCTTTTAGCCTTATTTGTGAGATTCAAGCAAACTAGTGTTGGGCAAGTTAGCTAACTCTACTTGATATCATAAAACATGCTAACAAGGCTAATATTCGTTTTTACATTCAGTCTCACTTTGGTTGTCTTAGATTTATTTACCACAATGTACATTGCCGCCATTTGGCGCCCCCGAGCGTTTCTATGCGGAAGTGAAAAAGTGCCACTTCAAAGCAGTTTTTTTAACATAATTTATCTGAACATGTCAAAATGAACACCCGAAATATTATAAACACATATCGTAGTTATATATTCTGGATAGCAGCATATTAAATTCTAGTACTACTTTAAAGTGATGACTGCCACAGACTTACTGAACAAAAATGCAGCAAAATGTCTGTCTCTTATTGGCGATAGATGCCGTTTACCTGACTACTCTTTACCGCAGTTAACTTATAAAGTGGGCAACCAAATAAATAACGAAAGTGTACCTCCTCGAGCTGAAAGAAGGAAAAGGCCACTCCCTGAGACGTTTTTAGCATCTACTAGTTGCCAAATGACAGTGCAGGGGTTAGCAGATAAATTAAATTTGGTGCGACAGTACTCGACTTGATGTTGATATGTGGTATGAGGATTTTTGTACACTAATAAGAGAGGAAATAAATTCATATCAAAAGTGTAGGTTTAGCAAAAATCACAATAATTCAAGAGGGGGTATAAAACCTTTTTGGAATGGCCATCTAAAAATTTTATGGAATGAACGAAACTGCTGTTTTTCCAAGTGTCAAGTACTTCAAAATAAACATCACTTGAGGGAAAATTATAAGCAAAAACAATCCCTCTTTGACAAAGAATCTACAAAAGACGGTTTTAAAAGGGTCAAGCACTAAGGCTTGATCATTTACAAACAAGCAATCCTCAGCAGTTTTGGAAAGAGGAGATTAATAAATTGGGACCACAAAGAATCAAGATAATTCCAATGGAAATAATCATGGATAATGGTGCTGTAGAGTTAAGAAAACAGCAAGTTATGAAACAATGGGAACAAGATTTTTCTCATTTATATTCAGGACTCACAAATACAGATGACTTTGATTCTGTGTTCTATGATCTCTCTGTTAGGGTAAAAGAGCAGCTTGAGTTAGTTATGTGTAATCATAGTTACCAATCAAATATATTTCTTAATTTTGATATATCCCAGGAGGAAGTGTGCAATGCCCTCAGTAAGGCCCAGTTGGGGAAGGCCATGGGAGTGGAGGAAATTCCAAATGAAGTGCTAAAGTCCCCACATCTGAGGAACCTGCTTTTTGGTCTATTTACTTTCTGCTTTGAAAATGGGATCGTACCCTCCACATGGTACAAGGCAATAATTAAACCTATCCCCAAATCGGTTAAAGATGATCCCAGAGCACCTCTTCACTAGAGGGGAATCAGCCTTTTAAGTACTGTCTATAAAATCTATGCTAGTATTCTAAATACTAGATTGAGTTACTTTTAGGAAATTATGCACTGTTTGGTAGATGAACAAAATGGATTTCGAAAACACAGGGTGTGTATTGATCATATTTTTGCTGTCTCAATAATCATTAGAACTAGACTAACTGAAAATAAACCTACTTTTGTTTGTTTTGTGGACTTTAAAAAGGCGTTTGACTGGGTGAATAGAGATTTGATATGTCTGAAGCTTCTCCAGGCTGGGGTAGATGGAAAGTTCTATCAGGCATTTACAGTAAGTCCTTGTACGCAGACTGTGTGGGATCTGTGCAGGTGAATGTTGAACAGACGGGGTGGTTCCGCATCCCCTTTGGGGTAAAACAAGGAGATGTTTTGTCCCCAAGCTTGTTCTCTTTATTTAAAAATGATTTGGCTCTTGAAATCCAGCAGTTAAATTTAGGGGTTCACCTGGACAGTAGGACTGTGGGTTTGCTGCTCTACGCTGATGATGTAGCTCTGTTGGCTGAGACAGAAGAGGACTTACAGATCCTGTTAAAAAAAATGGTGTTCTAGATGGAGACTTGCCATAAATCAAGCAAAAACTCAAATAATGCATTTTAGGAAAAGAGCTACTCCTCGTAGTATCAACATTTTTACATTTGGTAATGTCAATCTTGAGTATGCAGTCTGAAGAAGATGAGCCAAGTCTGGGATCGCGTTTTTAATTCAGACAGAAGACATGTTTTATTGTCGATGGTAGAGACAGCACGAACAACACGAACAACAGAATGCAAGTGTATTATACAGAGCGGAGGCATGGAGACCTCCAATCAGCAGCTGCCACGGTGCCATGTAGCTTGGCCTTCAGATAGATAAAACAAGGGAAAAGTACTGGATTCTGCACATTGATAGAATGATGAGTTTAACTTTAACAAAAGTTGCTTCAAAGTGTTATGAAATCTCACAAGTCCAATATAGATATCAAGGATTTGTGTTTGATGAATTTCTGAACTTAAAAAAAGGAGTGAAACACCTCTGCTTCATCCAGCAGAGCTCGGGGTTCTGTAATAAACAAACTAAAGTATTGTAAAGCTCTTGGTTATGGTACATACTCTCGGTTGTATGTGGCATGTGTGTCTCCTGTGTTGAACTATGCTGCTGGTGTGTGGCCACGCAGTGTTCAACCTTGGATGCTGTTGAAAACCGAGCAATCCGTTGTTTTCTCGGGGTACATAAGTTTGTTCCTGTTTTGGCAGCGCAGGGGGACATGGGCCGGGTTCCTGGTACAGTTCAAAGGAAATGTGAAATGCTTAGGTTATGGAATAGAATAATGAATCTGTCTGATAGGTTAACAAAGAAAATCTTTATTTGGAGTAAAGCTATGTCCCCCTGGGCTGCTGAGGTTCGTGCTGTATTTGCTGAGGTCCATCTCCAGTATGTATTTCATAATAATCTGCCCTGCAATGTCAACAAAATTAGAACAAAATTAATGTCAACATTTGAAGAAGGCATTCTGGCAAAACCAAAGTTAAGAAAATACAGTACATACAAATGAAGGACGTATATGAAGCAGAATTCTATGTCAAAGCAAATCTGACAAGAAATCAAAGTTCTCTGCTTTCTCAGATGCGAACTGGAACCCTCCCACTGGCCTTAGAAACAGGAAGGTTTACTCAGACTCCCGAAGAAGACCAACTGTGTAAACTTTGTCACTGAGGAGAGGTGGAAAATGAAACACATTTTGTTTTTACTACTGTCTGTGTGTTTGAATTGGCTACTTATGTTGGTAAAGCCTGGAAGCGCCGGCAATCCTGTTTATTCAAATTAGTTATTTTTGTATCCTGTCAGTCATCTGATTCTGTTCTTTGTATTGATGTCTTATAACCCCATGAAAGGGCTGGGCATACAGTTGTGTGCAAGACACAATAATAAATGAATATTCATTCATTCATTCATACTCCAAAGCTGATCCAGAAACCTGGTGTTATTTCCAACATAAACTACGCTAACAGGGGCCCCTGTGAGTACAGTGCAACTAACTCGCCGTTTGTCGCTGTGAACTAAATAATTTAGGTCTGATTCTGGATCAAGGACATAGGGCTCTATGTGACGGGTTGCCATAGTTGGAAAAAGTTTATTCTCAGGTGTGAAATGACTAACTTCTATACACAAAATGTCTATAATTTGACATGTTTTGAGTGTTGTATGGTGTATCACCCAAATTGTTATCACACATGTGCATAGGATGGACTGTGAAAAATTAAGAAAAGCGAAATATGGAACCTTTTAATAAGTAAAGCAGACCCCGTTGCTTCGGGTTTCAATGCAAAATCTATGGTGGCGCGCGTGCGACCGTCACAACGCACAGACCGCTCGGTTCGCACGAACGGACTGTTCAGTAGAGACGCACGGACTTGGCGGGAAAGTGAAAAAGGAGGAGCAGGAGCGAAAAATCGACGCCCACAGGAGATGGATTCTGCTCATCCTTTCCTTGGGACGTTCGTGCGACAACCAATCAGAGAGCAGCAAAGTGGTCACGGGGACATTAGCGGACTGAGAGAGCAGACTGAAAATTCTCGTAAACAGCCAAAACAGGACCCACACCAGACTTCACCAGAACTCAAACCAGGGTTGACAATGGGGGACTCTGTGCTTGTGAAAATATGCATTGTCATGCTCCCGTGACCTTATGCAACTGCTTCGAGTGTGTTCACCGATGGGGAAATTCCGTTTAATAATATAAAAAAACGTATGGCGCACCTCCGTGAACACATACTACTGTTGTATAAAGCCCATGGAATGTCTGAGCAAAGACACGCTGCAAAGCTGCATATTGGAGAAGATCTGTACACAAGAAGCCGCTAGCATAGCTCTGTTAGCATCAGAGCCGACCGGCTACTTCCGGTACTTCCGGCTCGCGTCAGGACGTTCTGGTGTGAAGTCCTCTACGTCTGAAAACTGGAGAATGCGCGTCTGGTGAGCGGGGCATCCACGTTTCAGCGTTGGCGGTCTGAAAGCACTAAGGGCCTTGCGGGTGACCAACGCGTTGCGCAAGTGACGTCACGTCACCTCCGTAAGCTCCGCGCTGCGCGCCACCGTGCCACCTTAAGCTGGTCTCACTCTGGTCTCGCTCTGGTCTTTTAAACCTGTTCATTAAGAAATAATTTGGTTGAAAACTTACTCTTAAACCATCAAACAAACTACAGCATTCAAATCACACTATTAACCAAAGTAGACCAGGTTCAGGTTCACGTCCAGGACCAGGACCAGGACCAGGACCAGGACCAAGACACCAAAGAGAGACTAGAGAGAGAGATAGACACAGAGACCAGCGAGAGACCAGAGAGACCAGAGGGAGAGACCAGAGAGAGAGACCAGAGAGAGACCAGACCAAAGAGAGACCAGAGAGAGAGACCAGAAGCCAGACAGAGAGACCAGAGAGAGACCAGAGAGAGAAACCAGGGAGAGAGACCAGAGAGAGAGACCAGAGAGAGACCAGAGAGACCAGAGCGAGACCAGAGAGACCAGAGAGAGACCAGAGAGAGATCAGAGCGAGACCAAAGAGAGACCAGAGCGAGACCAGAGAGAGACCAAAGAGAGAGACCAGAGAGAGACCAGAGAGAGAGACCAGAGAGAGACCAGAGAGAGACCAGAGGGAGACCAGAGAGAGACTAGAGAGAGACTAGAGAGAGACCAGAGAGACCAGAGCGAGAGACCAGAGAGAGACCAGAGGGAGACCAGAGGGAGACCAGAGAGAGACCAGAGAGACCAGAGAGACCAGAGCGAGACCAGAGAGATCAGAGCGAGACCAGAGAGAGACCAGAGAGAGACCAGAGAGAGACCAAAGAGAGAGACCAGAGAGAGACCAGAGACAGAGAGACCAGAGAGAGACCAGAGAGAGACCAGAGAGAGACCAGAGAGAGACTAGAGAGAGACTAGAGAGAGACCAGAGAGACCAGAGCGAGACCAGAGAGACCAGAGAGAGACCAGAGAGATCAGAGCGAGACCAGAGAGAGACCAGAGCGAGACCAGAGAGAGACCAAAGAGAGAGACCAGAGAGAGACCAGAGAGAGAGACCAGAGAGAGACCAGAGAGAGACCAGAGAGAGGGACCAGAAAGAGAG
The DNA here is from genome assembly GCA_964034765.1 of Knipowitschia caucasica. Lineage (NCBI taxonomy): Eukaryota > Metazoa > Chordata > Actinopteri > Gobiiformes > Gobiidae > Knipowitschia > Knipowitschia caucasica. The sequence continues at coordinate 6,094,327 of OZ035833.1, read as the reverse complement.
ACCAGAAAGAGAGACCAGAGAGAGACCAGAGAGAGACCAGAGAGAGAGACCAGAGAGAGACCAGAGAGAGACCAGAGAGAGACCAGAGAGACCAGAGAGAGACCAGAGAGATCAGAGCGAGACCAGAGAGAGACCAGAGCGAGACCAGAGCAAGACCAGAGAGAGACCAAAGAGAGAGACCAGAGAGAGACCAGAGAGAGAGACCAGAGAGAGACCAGAGAGAGACCAGAGAGAGAGACCAGAGAGAGACCAGAGAGAGACCAGAGAGAGACCAGAGAGAGACCAGAGAGAGACTAGAGAGAGACCAGAGAGAGACCAGAGAGAGACCAGAGCAGAGTTTGTCATTAACCAAATGAGCAGAGTTCATGTTTCTCTGATTCAAATGTAAAGAAATCTTTTCATCATTTATCATTAAACACAGTCTTAGTTTAGTTTAGTTAAAACTCAGGTCTGTGACTTTAAAGCTGGGGTCTGTGACTTTAAAGCTGGGGTCTGTGGCTTTAAAGCTGGGGTCTGTGACTTTAAAGGAGCAGTATGTAAAAATCTTGCCAAAAGTGTTACTGCAGTCACAGTCAATATTTTGTAGTCCTCTCCCTCTCTCCCTGACTCAGGTTGCCAGATACACACCAAATCCAGCAGAAAACACAGGGGATTATTTTATCAGTGTTGTGTCTGTCTCTGACATTGCCATTATTTGGACATTTGAGATCAGAAAAACAAAAACAAAATAAAAGCAATGTAATTATGCACAGATTATGCAAAATAAATAAGCGATTGATGTGCAAAATAGGAGTGGGAAGAATGGATGTTGGAACATATTTCCTCCAGAGGATATACCCCCTTTATTTATTCCCTATTTTTTAGACAAACATGTATAAGTCCCACATCAAATAGAGACTAACATTATTTTAATTGGGGTACATGTGGTCTCAAATGATTCTTTTTACAAATAAGCTATAATCTGCAAAAAGCATCATGATCTTAGTCTTTGACGGTAATTTGAGCGGTCTGTCTTAGAATGTGGTACTACGTGATTAAAGTCATGCAGACCTCGGACTCGGACCCGGGTTGTCGGCTTCTGAGCGCAATGGCTAATCCACTACAGCACTATTGCACGTGCGATGATATTGGTAGATGCAGAACTGAATCAAAGCAGCAAGTTTTGCATCACACGAAAATTTTATGCACTGGCAACCCGATCACGGACTTCTGTGGGACTTCCTGATTCGCGAAACGGCGGAGGGCAGGACATCAGAATGAAAACAATAACTACTTTTACCGGTCGTAAAACTAATTTTGAGATTCAAATATCTCTGAACTTCTGTTGTAAGTTAAAGATGTATTTGAAAAGAGCATGATCTAATATTGCCTTTGGAAATATTGGGGCCATTTAATGATGACTTGACATGAAAATATTACCTACTGCTACTTTAAAGCCGGGGTCTGTGACTTTAAAGCTGGGGTCAGTCGTGGATATCCACACGGGCAGTGGTCAGTACTTTAAACGCGTCACTTAAGAGGATTAGAAGCATTGCTAACCACAGTGGATGAAAGCATCATAAATAGTTAAGACAGAGGAGCGTGTTTTTACAGTGTTTATTTAAAACATTAAAACATGCTCTACAGGAGTATTGTAGAAAACACTACAGTACTGTAGTACTAGTAGCAGTACTACAGTACTGTAGTGCTAGTAGCAGTACTACAGTACTGTAGTGCTAGTAGCAGTACTACAGTACTGTAGTTCTAGTGGAACACCGTCTTGTCCGGTGTAAACGGCCAAGGTGAATCCAAGATGGCGAATCTGAAGGGGCGGGGCTCCACGAGAGTTCAAAGGCGAGAGGCGGGGCCAGGGTCTGTCGCCTACACACAAACAACAACAAACAAACAGAGGTTTAGGGGAAAGTGGGCGTGTGTCTGTTACCGTGACAATATGAGTGCCTGTCTGTTACCGGGACGATGTGGGTGTGTGTCTGTTACCGGGACAATGTGGGCGTGTCTCTGTTACCGGGAAGATGTGGGCGTGTGTCTGTTACCGGGACGATGTGGGCATGTGTCTGTTACTGTGACGGTGTGGGCGTGTGTCTGTCACCGTGACTATGTGGGCGTGTGTCTGTTACCGTGACGATATGAGTGCCTGTCTGTAACCAGGACAATGTGGGCGTGTGTCTGTTACCATGACGATATGGGTGTGTGTCTGTTACCGGGAGGATATGGGGGCGTGTGTCTGTTACCGGGAGGATGTGGGCGTGTGTCTGTTACCGGGAGGATGTGGGCGTGTGTCTGTTTCCGGGACGATGTGGCCGTGCGTCTGTTACCGGGACGATGTGGAGTGTGTCTGTTACCGGGACGATGTGGGCGTGTGTTTGTTACCGTGACGATTTGGGCGTGTGTCTGTTACCGGGACGATGTGGGCATGTGTCTGTTATTATTATTATTATTAACCTTTATTTAACCAGGAAAGTCCCATTGAGATTAAAAACCTCTTTTTCAAGGGAGTCCTGGCCAAGAGGCAGCAAAATATACAGTTTAAGAATTACATACACATTACATACTCATTATAAAAAACATTTACAAGAGGTTGACTCAAGTGCTCTCACTTTGGACTTAAATTCGTTCAATGGAATAAGATCAGTTATTTTCCAGTCTTTTTGCAACGTGTTCCATGTAGAAGGAGCAGAGTGAACAAATGCCCTTTTTCCCAGTTCTGAACGGGCAAATGGAACAGTGAGCAACAAATGATCATTTGAACGCAAACTATAAGAGCCAACGCTCCTCCGTGAGATTAGGTTACAGATGTAAGAGGGCAGTAGACCAAGCATGGCTTTATAAATAAAAGTATACCAATGACTCTGCCTCCTGGAGGACAAAGAAGGCCATCCCACTCGAGAATACAGCTCACAATGATGGGTCAAGGCCCTACAGTTAGTAATGAACCTCAGAGAAGCATGATATACAGTGTCAATCTTGTGTAGACATTGAGCAGACGCGTTCATGTACAGCAGGTCTCCATAGTCTAAAATAGATACAAATGTTGCAGTGACAAGCTGCTTTTTTGCTTTAAAAGAAAAACAAAATTTATTTCGAAAGAAAAAGCCCAATTTGAGTTTAAGTTTTTTCACAAGGTTGTCTATGTGGGGCTTGAAATTCAGGGAGTCATCAAGCAATATACCAAGGTATTTGTAAGTGTGAACCACCTCTATGACTTTTCCTTCAAAAGTGGACACTGAGGGGATCGTTTGAGAAACCTTCTTAGTATTTGAAAATAACATTAGTTTAGTCTTTTCAGCGTTGAGGACCAGTTTTAGCTGCAGAAGTGTGTGTTGGACCACATCAAAAGCTTTCTGCAGAGATTCTACAGCTTTAACAGGGTTAATTCCAAAACAGTAAATTATTGTGTCATCAGCGTAAAAATGCATATTAGCGTCAGACACATTTTGTCCCAATTCATTAATATACATGATGAACAGAAGGGGTCCTAATATTGAACCCTGTGGCACCCCCTTGTGGACATTCAAAAATTCAGAACACAGGCCCTCACATTTAATACACTGGGTCCTGTGACTCAGATAATTTGCGAACCAGGAAACAACATGATTAGACAGTCCCAAACAAAGAAGCCTATGCTTTAAAATAGCATGATCCACAGTGTCAAAAGCCTTTGACAGATCAATAAAAAGGGAAGCACAATATTGCTTTTTATCAAGAGCAACAAGTATGTCATTTATCACTTTTGTAGCAGCTGTGATGGTACTGTGCTTTTTCCTGAAGCCGGATTGCAGTTTAGAGAGAAGTTCATTAGAGTGCAGGAACTCTTTGAGTTGATCACAAACAAGAGATTCAAGAACTTTTGACAATACACACAAATTTGATATTGGCCTGTAGTTACTTAAAACAGCTGGGTCACCTCCTTTTAGTAAAGGGGTAACAAAAGCAGACTTCCAAACAAGTGGGATTTCTTTGCTTTGAATTGAAAGATTAAAAAGGACCGTAAGAGGCTGTGCTACATAGTCAGCTGCTATTTTCAAGAAGTAGGGCTCTATCAAGTCTGGTCCGGGCGTTTTTCTTCGGTCTAGTGCTTTGAGAGCTTTATGCACTTCCTGCACAGTAAAAGGAACAAAATTAAAACGCTCTCCAGAAGACATTGGAGATTCTGTGCAGGGAGTCACAGGGGCTGCTCCTGAGAAGTCAAACAAAGAACCAGAAGCTACAAAATGCTCGTTAAAGCTATTTAAGACCTCAGTCCTATCATACACAGGGACAGAGTCTTTTAAGACACATTTTGGAAAAGCATGAGGTCTTCTGTTTACAGATAGAGACTTTATCACTTTCCAAAATTTCTGTGGGTTGTTGAGGTTTTCTGTTGTGACAGATAAGTAATATTCTGATTTAGCCTTTTTGATAAGAGAAGTACATTTATTTCTTAAATGCCTGAAATTAGACCAGTCAGATGGAGAATCACATTTCCTGGCTTTGGCCCATGCCACATTGCGTTGATGGATGGACTCTGACAATTCTGGGGAAAACCAAGGGTTCTCTCGTCCCTTGATTCTGAATTTCCGGATTGGAGCATGTTTATTTACAATCTTCATAAAACTTTCCTTGAAGTATGTCCAAGCCAGCTCCACATCTGGCAGCAGGCTCAATTGCCCCCAATTGACCAAAGACAAATCATGATGATACGCTTGTTCATTGAATAATTTTATATTTCTCTTGCAAATAATATGTGGTTTGCATTTGGGGATTTTAGTGTTCCTACAAGTAGCAACAACACAATGATCGCTCAAATCATTGCAGAACACACCCAATGTTGAGAATTTATGAGGGACATTTGTTAGGACTAAATCAATCAAAGTAGACTTATCAGGACTCTTCACATTTGGCCTTGTAGGTAGGTTGACCAACTGGCTAAGATTAATAGAGTCACAGAAAGATTTAAATTCACCAGAAGCTGTATTCAGCCAGTCCCAATTCAAGTCTCCGGCCAATAAGAGTTCATTATAATTTAATTTGGACAAAAGACGCTGTAAGGTTGATAATGCTTCCTTGGTGGCAGATGGAGGCCTGTAGCACCCCACGACAGTTATAGAGAGGGATTTAACTATTTCCATATTTAAAGCCAAAAACTCAATTTGCTTAAGCCTGGTTCACACGAGACGATTTTAAAATTGTCGGCCGATTTTTCTCCGTGTTAGACCCCACACGGGGAGATTAAAAATCCTGCGTCTAACCACTTTGGTCGTGCAGTGTGTGGTGCGTAGCCACACGGCAAGATCACGCAAGCCACAAACATCACACACGAACCGACACCCCCCCCCCCGAGCATTCCCAGGTCAGACGGAAATCTCACAAAATCTCTCGAGATCAAGCGTGACTTCAGAGTAAACAGTCATGGCGGACGAAGAGGATGCAGTGGCGATAGTGTGCAGTTTGTTGTTAACAGAGAAGACACGTAATCCAAAGAAAAGGCAATGGTCAAAGCCATGCTGCTGTGTTTTGGTTTTTTTCCGGTGTTTCCTCACCGGCTTGTCACCTCGTCTTCTTAATGGCTACACGCCGTAGTCATGGCAACGCGCTCGCTTGTCCTCGGAGGACACCACACACGACAAGAAATCGGGCCAAAACAATCCAACATGTTGGATATCCCCGATTTGAGATCGGGAGCAGTCCCGATGTCCTTCCGAGCGACGAGTGCAGTCTTAACACACCACACACGGCAGGATAATCTGTAAGATTTTGTTACGGAAATCGGAGCGTTTCTTAAGATTGTCGTAAGGGGTAAATTGGGTCTAAATCGGCCTAAATATCCTGCCGTGTGAACCAGGCTTTAGTAATAGACTCAGATAGAACAATTGATACATCAAATCTTGATTTTACATAAATGGCTACGCCACCACCTTTCTTGGGCCTATCCGTGCGATAAACATTGTATCCAAGTATGTTGATGTCATCATTAGAAGTAGATTTGGATAGCCATGTTTCAGAAATGATCACAATATCTGCATCTGTCGATTTCACCCAAATTTTGACCATGTCCATCTTGGGTAATAAGCTGCGCACATTAAGATGAACAAATTATAACCCAGGCATAGATTTGAAATCAGCAGGGGTCTGGACACATTTCAGCTCAGGTCCAGGGTTTGGTTGCACATTTCCAGATAAAAGTAAAAGTAGAACCGGGACGATGTGGTTGCTCGGCAGCTCGAAGGCCTCGGCGATGGATTTGCTCATCTGCTCAACACACCACAGAGAGACGGGTCCTGGAGAAACAGACACAGAGCACTGAGACACAGACAGAGAGACACAGACACAGAAAAACAGACAGAGAGACAGCACTGAGACAGAGACACAGAGACAGAGACACAGAGACACAGAGCGACAAAGACACAGAGACAGAGACACATAACTTACTGTAGATAATAGTACAGTGTCCCATGGTCAGAACTGACATCACCTTTAAGCACAAAAGTTACTGAAGCCCTGTTTCCACCAAGCTCTGCTCTGCTCTGCTCTGCTGTCCTGGGTTCGAATCCGATTTCCCCCACCACTATAAACATGTACAATAGGTCTGGCATGCGCCTCCTGTACTGGCAACCCCATTCCCATCTCTGTGAGGAGTGAGAGGATAAATGCCCAAAATTAACAATTGTAAACTGCTTTGTGACTCTGGTCTGTGAAAGGCAGTATATAAATGAAGATTACTTACTTACTCTACTCTACTCTACTCTACTCTACTCTACTCTGCTCTACCCAAATAGTACCAGGTCAGCCCTGGTTCTATCCAGGCCAAACTAAAGTGTTCTAACTGACAGTGATTGGCCCGAGAGCTGATGGAGGCCAAGGTCACCATGGTTACCATTCCCCGAATACTGGTTTGTTGTGGTTGGTTGCTAGGATACGGTACCAGATACTAGAGTGGGATGGAAACAACAGAGTGGAGTCCTGAGGCGTTCCCATGTGAGAGACACAGACCCTCTGGACTTTTGGATTTATTTGAGATGAAGTTTGCAGAGTACAGAAGTGTAAACCTGTGTGTCCTGGGCTCAGGTAAAGGTTTGGGTCACAGTTAGTTGCTGCTGTTTGTAAAAGTGTTTTGGGCCAAATTTCAAAAAGATGAAACGAGCCAAAATAATGTTTATTTGTAGAAAAGATGTGTATATTTTTGTTTGAGTTCCTGTTTATCAGAATAAAAGTGGTGCATATTGTGAAGTGTCCTCTCTCTCTGAACGATGACATCTAGTGGTGACAAAGAGTAGATGCATTAAAGCATTAAAGCTGGGGTACCTGACCCAGGACAGCTCACATACATGTCCAGAGAGACTTGGTCCAGACTCTGATGGTCACAGCCTGAGGACGATGTCCAAAAGCTTCCTGATCTTGAAGCACTGACATCAGCGCCCCCTGGAGGGGGGGACATGCTTTTCAGACTTTTTTCAAATGTCCCGTTCTCATCCCTGAAACAAAGTATAGTTTGTAGAGGCACAATAATGAAGAGGATCCACAGCCTTTATGAGACGAAGAAGAAGAAGAAAGAGGAGGCTTTAGCAGATGATATGAGACAAAGAAGAAGAAGAAAGAGGAGGCTTTAGCAGATGATATGAGACGAAGAAGAAGAAGAAAGAGGAGGCTTTAGCAGATGATATGAGACAAAGAAGAAGAAGAAAGAGGAGGCTTTAGCAGATGATATGAGACAGAGAAGAAGAAGAAAGAGGAGGCTTTAGCAGATGATATGAGACAGAGAAGAAGAAGAAAGAGGAGGCTTTAGCAGATTATATGAGACAGAGAAGAAGAAGAAAGAGGAGGCTTTAGCAGATGCGGCATATGTCGAGCTGAAAAAACAGTATCTACTACAGAAAGACAGAATGTTAATAATGTTAGTACCATTTTATGAGGATTTATTGTTGTTATAATAAACAAATACTGTACATATGTTCACTATGTTGTCATGTATCTTTCCATTCTAACAACCATTTACAGAAAAATATGGCATTTTGTCGATTGTTCGAAATGCGATGAATTAATTTTTAAGCTGTAATTAACTCGATTAAAAATTGTAATCATTGGACAGCCCTAGTATTTTATAAAGATAATTATCTTGTTCTCTGTCAAGAGGAAAACAACAAAAACAAACAAAACTATACAAAATCAGAGGGTGCCTGCCAGAGAGTGACTCTTTTTGCACTACTCTTAAAATAACAACGTGCAGCTTATAACAAAAATAATAATGTGTTTAAGTGGCAGGAGTCCATAGCTGTTCTGAGCTCAGTAGAGTTGTGACTGTTTTCATGAACTGTCCCTGTTCAAATAAACTAAGAAATAAAATAAACACCACATTAAAATACACATCTTTCACACATTAAGAGAAGAACAAAGAATGGTATAATGTTTTTATTTACAGACTGGGGCGATGTGAATAAAACTGCTCACATTTCAACAACATAATCTCTTTAATAAATTGCTGGTTCAAACTACAGTAATCTGACATCACCACACAGACAGATTACAGACTAAAAAGTCTGGGTCCTGCAAGATGGAAAGCAAAAAGACAATGAATGAAGGAACTTGCTTAAGTAGAGTCCCCAAATGGGTCAAGTCAACCCATGACTGGAATCATACATTCACAGGCATTGTATTGCAGAATCATGACATTCCATATGCATCCCATGACAGGCCTCTGTCTAAGATAGCTATTGTTCTGCCAGAGTCACATGAAATCTCATGACTTGAAGAAGTTGTCAGCAGTCTTTAACATTTGAATGCTGCTGACACATTCAACACACATTATGATCCATACATTTATTAATATACTAATAAAACATTTCTTAACAGGCGACATAAAGGGCCTCTGCTGGGAACCCCATGCAGACCATGTGACCACCGACTACAATCTAGAAAGATGGACGTCAGTCATAAAAAAATAAAATGTGTCTCCATAAATATCTTCCCCAGGGAACACCATCAGGGCCACTGTGATCCTCCTGTGTCACAGCACCACCTTTAGCCTGTGTCACAACACCTCAGCACCACCTTTAGCCTGTGTCGCAACACCTCAGCACCACCTTTAGCCTGTGTCACAACACCTCAGCACCACCTTTAGCCTGTGTCGCAACACCTCAGCACCACCTTTAGCCTGTGTCACAACACCTCAGCACCACCTTTAGTCTGTGTCGCAACACCTCAGCACCACCTTTAGTCTGTGTCGCAACACCTCAGCACCACCTTTAACCTGTGTCACAACACCTCAGCACCACCTTTAGCCTGTGTCGCAAAACCTCAGCACCACCTTTAGCCTGTGTCACAACACCTCAGCACCACCTTTAGCCTGTGTCGCAAAACCTCAGCACCACCTTTAGCCTGTGTCGCAACACCTCAGCACCACCTTTAACCTGTGTCGCAACACCTCAGCACCACCTTTAGCCTGTGTTACAACACCTCAGCACCACCTTTAGCCTGTGTCGCAAAACCTCAGCACCACCTTTAACCTGTGTCGCAACACCTCAGCACCACCTTTAGCCTGTGTTACAACACCTCAGCACCACCTTTAACCTGTGTCGCAACACCTCAGCACCACCTTTAACCTGTGTCGCAACACCTCAGCACCACCTTTAGCCTGTGTCGCAACACCTCAGCACCACCTTTAGCCTGTGTCACAACACCTCAGCACCACCTTTAGCCTGTGTCGCAACACCTCAGCACCACCTTTAGCCTGTGTTACAACACCTCAGCACCACCTTTAACCTGTGTCGCAACACCTCAGCACCACCTTTAACCTGTGTCGCAACACCTCAGCACCACCTTTAGCCTGTGTCGCAACACCTCAGCACCACCTTTAGCCTGTGTTACAACACCTCAGCACCACCTTTAGCCTGTGTCACAACACCTCAGCACCACCTTTAGCCTGTGTCGCAACACCTCAGCACCACCTTTAGCCTGTGTTACAACACCTCAGCACCACCTTTAGCCTGTGTCGCAACACCTCAGCACCACCTTTAGCCTGTGTCACAACACCTCAGCACCACCTTTAGCCTGTGTCACAACACCTCAGCACCACCTTTAGCCTGTGTTACAACACCTCAGCACCACCTTTAGCTTGTGTCGCAACACCTCAGCACCACCTTTAGCCTGTGTCGCAACACCTCAGCACCACCTTTAGCCTGTGTCGCAAAACCTCAGCACCACCTTTAGCCTGTGTTACAACACCTCAGCACCACCTTTAGCCTGTGTCACAACACCTCAGCACCACCTTTAGCCTGTGTCACAACACCTCAGCACCACCTTTAGCCTGTGTTACAACACCTCAGCACCACCTTTAGCCTGTGTCGCAACACCTCAGCACCACCTTTAACCTGTGTCTCAACACCTCAGCACCACCTTTAACCTGTGTCTCAACACCTCAGCACCACCTTTAGCCTGTGTTACAACACCTCAGCACCACCTTTAGCCTGTGTCGCAACACCTCAGCACCACCTTTAACCTGTGTCTCAACACCTCAGCACCACCTTTAACCTGTGTCTCAACACCTCAGCACCACCTTTAGCCTGTGTCGCAACACCTCAGCACCACCTTTAACCTGTGTCTCAACACCTCAGCACCACCTTTAACCTGTGTCTCAACACCTCAGCACCACCTTTAACCTGTGTCTCAACACCTCAGCACCACCTTTAACCTGTGTCTCAACACCTCAGCACCACCTTTAACCTGTGTCGCAACACCTCAGCACCACCTTTAGCCTGTGTCTCAACACCTCAGCACCACCATGGCCAGCGACCGTGCCGTGGCTGTACGGACTTAGGATTGCAGCGCTCTTTTTGATATTAAAGCGTGTATGGAGCGCCGCTTCAATGACTGGGGCAACTACAGGAAAACTTTTCCTCCCCGGTTCACCTTCGCCCCCACTTCCTAGGAGTACCTGTGGTTGTTGCAACCCCCGGGTAAATCCAACAAGAGGGCGAGACGCAGAGGCTGCAGAGCTGGTGTCCAGGTCCAGATCAGACGAGCCGCTTGGAAGCTGTTTGGTCACGCTCGTCCAGCGCCAAGCTACAGGTGGCTGCGTCCCATTCCCCTCTGGCAGCAGGGCGCGCTGGACAGCGCTGCCTCCCTACCGCGTCCCACCGGGTCTCCACTCTACACGGGAGCAGACTGGATCCATGGTGGAGCAGACTGGACCCCGACGCTGTACCGGCCTCCCGTGTTTACTCCTGTGGACCGTCTCTGGACCAGCGGTACGTCACGTGACCGCATGAGATGTCTGCGGCAGATTCCAAAGCGCTCAGCTGATCACGCAGCTGATCACCTTCGTTCTGCCTTTTTGGATTACTAAACACCCGCTCCATTGCAAATAAGTCTTTCTCAATAAATGAGCTCTTCTCCAGAAAAGTCTTGCACTTCCTTTTCCTCGTTGAAACGTGGCAATGGGAAGATGAGTTTATCCATCTGAATGAACAGTATCCAGCGGATTGCTCTGTTGTTGGGACGCCCTGCCCGTTCTTCAAACACATTTTATTGTGTTTTGATTTATCGCCCCCCTGGCCCTGCTGGTGCTTTCTTAGCCGAGTTTACTGACTTTTTTTTGGTCAATTTTAAGACTAGAGAAGGTCTTAATCCTTGGAGACTTTAATCTGCACATTGAAGACTCTTCTGGTCTAGCTGCTGATTTTGTATCCACGACGGAAGCTTTTAATTTCACGCAGCATGAGCTCCACTCAGGTGAAAGGCCACACATTAGATCTGGTCTTGACACTGGGCCTGCAGGATGTGCACTTAAGTGACCATTACGGTGTTTTTCGATCTGCTGGGGTCTTCAGATCCTCGCACTCTACCTGCTAAAGTAGTACATGACTGCACCGAAATGGATGAGCTCCATCTCGGATCAAGAAGCTCCTTTTAAAACTAATAATCTGGAGCATCAGCAGTGCTGTCCCTGGATTAATGACACTGTTGTGAATCTGCGGAGATCCTGCAGTAAAATGGAACGCTTGTGGCATTCCACCAAACTTGAGGTTCACAGACTGCATCTGAGGGACCTTGTCGCTTCTCTAAACGATCAATTAGATGAGGCGAGATCAAAATATTTTCATCAGTTGATTGTAGAGATTAAAGAGAAACCCCAAGGTGCTCTTCGACCCCATCAATTCTATTGTCTCTCCTGCTGCCGCTGCTGTTGCTGTGCAGTGCAGAGCAAGTTGTACTGAGTTTCTGAACTTCTTTATTGACAAGGTTAGAGAGATTAAAGATAATCTTCCTTCCTCTCCTTCCTCCAGTCAAGCTCACGTGGCCGTCCTCCTCAGAGCTGGTCATCCTTCAAGTCAGTCACTCAAGAGGATATTTTATCCACTATAAAGTGTATGAAAGTGTTGTGTTGTCGACTGCATGTTGTTCCGGCTCGGCTTTTTGTTAATGTTTTAGTCAATCGGTCCGTCGATTACTAAAATGTTTAACATGTCGCTCTCTAGTACCTGTGAGCGTACCTGTGAGCCTTTACGGCCTGAAGTCATTTTACTGTGGGTTTAAACACTTCTTATTGCTCTTATTAAGAAGCATTTACAGATATTTCTCTCGGTGTTGTGTGCTCTCCCTTCTGTCTGTGCGCTGCAACACCGACATTTCCCCACTGTGGACCAATAAGGTTCTCTGATCTCATCTTAGAACAAAAGCCTCCCTCTGGTCTCTCTCCATAGGGAGTGATTATACAGTTATTATTTATCATTCTAAAACATGAAAAGACAAAGTCAACAGTCTCATCTCCTTTAAAGTAAGAGGGTTTCTCTGCTCTGTTCTAACTTTATGAAATCCACCTTTGCACAAGTGAACCCTTGATATGAAACAAAAGGTGAAGCACAGAAAGTGTAGAAGAGGAAAACTAAGAATCCATCACAGAAAGAATCAAAGACAGATGCAACAAAAATGTCAACTTTTAATGTGTTCACAAACAACACATTTGAATTTATAATAAACAATAACAATAAATGAATTTTCAGAACGTCCAATAAACAACATTAAACAGTGAACACGATGCACACATATCTCCAGTGGTCTCAGCACTTGTGGACGGACTGAAGTGAGATCCTGTAGAGTCTGACTCTGGGCTCACAGGATGCAGCCTCAGCTCTGTCTCCTTCACTTTGTTCCAGAGGCTTCAGAGCTGCTTCTCTGCAGGTTTTAATGTGTCGATGAAGATTTGACCTTTTTGTAAAAGACTTTCCACACTTTTCACAGACAAATGGTTTCTCTCCTGTGTGGATCCTCTGATGATCTTTGAGATTACCACTTTGAGAAAAACTCTGACCACAATCGTCACAGCTGAAGGGTTTTTCTCCAGTGTGGATTCTCTCATGTTTTTTGTAGCTGGAAGAGTGAGTAAACGTCTTCCCACAGTCTCCACAGACGAATGGTTTATCTCCAGTGTGGATTCTGTAGTGCACAGTGAGGTCAGATAAACGTGTAAAAGTCTTTTCACACTGGTCACATTGGTGAGGTTTCTCTCCTGTGTGGACACGCTGATGTAGGGTGAGCTGTTGTTTGATCCTAAATGTTTTTTCACAATGGTCACACTCAAATGGTTTCTCTCCTGTGTGGATCTTCTGATGATCTTTGAGATGAACCTCTTGTCTAAAACTCTGATCACAATCGTCACAGCTGAAGGGTTTTTCTCCAGTGTGGATTCTGCTGTGGACCATGAGATGTTGTTTTCTAGTAAAACATGTTCCACACAGATCACACTCGTATGGTTTTCCTCCAGAGTGACTTCTGTGGTGGGTCTTTAGATCAGAAGCAGAGCTGCAGGTCTTTCCACACTGATCACAGGAGAACACCATTCTGTAGATGGACTTTGTAGATCTGCAACAAACACAACAAAGACACGTCAAATAATTATAATGTGTTTGACATTGATGGTGGAAGAAGTGAGAAATGACACAGTTCAGTGTGTTCACAGTAAAGTGTCAATTAAAGTATCTGGACTTTAAAAGGTTATAACTTAAAAACTAAAATTACTATCATGGATTAGATAAGATATTTCAAACACAGACACATTGAAGAGATAGTGTGGATAAAATCAAAAGGAAAGATTGAAAAATATAATTTTGGCGACATTTTAAACGACCAAATCAGTCTCAGATTGGACCATTCTACTGTGACGCCAGAAAAGGAAATGTCCTGAGTCTGAAAAAGTGGAAATCCCACAAGATAAACCTGGTTAACACAACATCAGTAAATCACTTGATATAAAAAGGAATTGTTAAAATATAAAAATTAATTAATTAATTAAACGGCCCTTGAATAATGTGTAACGGACGTGATGGTTTCCGTCCTCTTTTGTCTAATTATTAAACTTGAGAAAAAAAATCTGGTTGGATTTCACATATATCCGAGCTTACATCTACATCTTTATTTGAGCATATCTGGTCTTCATAGCCTCACAGCCTGTCTGTCCGTGTGGCTATGAACAGATATGAACTATGACATGATACAATAAACATCCTTCAGAAACAGAAACAGGGAAACGTACAGTCTGACACTTTATAAGAATAATTATAGATAAGGGTTAGTGTTAATGTGAGCTGTTGTGTTTGAGGAAACTGTTCTGGATCTGCTCTCACCACATTCTGGAAGGACTTCAGTACATTCATTATAGAGCATCTTCAGAACCACTTTACTTTCAATGGGAACGTTTTGAAGAAGACACCTTTTCTTCTTAATACTCTATTTATTTTGTAATCAATAATAGATGAAATGACTGATAAAGATATTGATGAACTACATTTGGGGCTTAATATTTTTCTCTGGATTGTTTAGGCCTAGGACAGACATGAAAACACTGAAGGCATGTTTGAAAGTGACAAACAAATCAAATGTGAGGTCAGGGGGATTCCTTTCCCTGAGCAGTTTTGGGATTTGAAATAAAAATAAAACAATCTGGTGCACTCAGAATAAACAATAAAATAAAATATACACTTTTCTTACAAACATGTATTCATTTAAAAAAGCCAATTGGATCGTGTCTAATGAGTAGATGTTGTCTTGTACTAAATGCATTCTTATACATCTCAACTGCACTGTACAGAGAATACACCTTTTAGTATCACGAGAATTATACCAATACAAAACTGAACATGACTGATGTTAACTGTGAAGGGACATATTCCCTGTGTTAGCACGGGCTAGCTGTGTTAGCACGGGCTAGCTGTGTTAGCACGGGCTAGCTGTGTTAGCGCGGGCTAGCTGTGTTAGCGCGGGAGAGCTGTGTTAGCACGGGCTAGCTGTGTTAGCACAGGCTAGCTGTGTTAGCACGGGCTAGCTGTGTTAGCACGGGCTAGCTGTGTTAGCACGGGCTAGCTGTGTTAGCGCGGGAGAGCTGTGTTAGCACGGGCTAGCTGTGTTAGCACGGGCTAGCTGTGTTAGCACGGGCTAGCTGTGTTAGCACGGGCTAGCTGTGTTAGCACGGGCTAGCTGTGTTAGCGCGGGCTAGCTGTGTTAGCGCGGGAGAGCTGTGTTAGCACGGGCTAGCTGTGTTAGCACAGGCTAGCTGTGTTAGCACGGGCTAGCTGTGTTAGCGCGGGCTAGCTGTGTTAGCGCGGGCTAGCTGTGTTAGCACGGGCTAGCTGTGTTAGCGCGGGCTAGCTGTGTTAGCGCGGGCTAGCTGTGTTAGCGCGGGCTAGCTGTGTTAGCGCGGACTAGCTGTGTTAGCGCGGGCTAGCTGTGTTAGCGCGGGCTAGCTGTGTTAGCGCGGGCTAGCTGTGTTAGCGCGGGCTAGCTGTGTTAGCGCGGGCTAGCTGTGTTAGCGCGGGCTAGCTGTGTTAGCACGGGCTAGTTGTGTTAGCGCGGGAGAGCTGTGTTAGCACGGGCTAGCTGTGTTAGCGCGGGCTAGCTGTGTTAGCGCGGGCTAGCTGTGTGTTAGCGCGGGCTAGTTGTGTTAGCGCGGGAGAGCTGTGTTAGCACGGGCTAGCTGTGTTAGCGCGGGCTAGCTGTGTTAGCGCGGGCTAGCTGTGTTAGCGCGGGAGAGCTGTGTTAGCGCGGGAGAGCTGTGTTAGCGTGGGCTAGCTGTGTTAGCGCGGGCTAGCTGTGTTAGCGCGGGCTAGCTGTGTTAGCGCGGGAGAGCTGTGTTAGCACGGGCTAGCTGTGTTAGCACGGGCTGGCTGTGTTAGCGCGGGCTAGCTGTGTTAGCACGGGCTGGCTGTGTTAGCGCGGGCTGGCTGTGTTAGCGCGGGCTAGCTGTGTTAGCGCGGGAGAGCTGTGTTAGCGCGGGCTAGCTGTGTTAGCACAGGCTTGCTGTGTTAGCACAGGCTAGCTGTGTTAGCGCGGGCTAGCTGTGTTAGCGCGGGCTGGCTGTGTTAGCGCGGGCTGGCTGTGTTAGCACAGGCTAGCTGTGTTAGCACATGCTAGCTGTGTTAGCACAGGCTAGCTGTGTTAGCGCGGGCTAGCTGTGTTAGCGCGGGCTAGCTGTGTTAGCGCGGGCTAGCTGTGTTAGCGCGGGCTAGCTGTGTTAGCGCGGGCTAGCTGTGTTAGCGCGGGCTGGCTGTGTTAGCGCGGGCTAGCTGTGTTAGCGCGGGCTGGCTGTGTTAGCGCGGGCTAGCTGTGTTAGCACAGGCTAGCTGTGTTAGCGCGGGCTAGCTGTGTTAGCGCGGGCTAGCTGTGTTAGCGCGGGCTAGCTGTGTTAGCGCGGGCTGGCTGTGTTAGCGCGGGCTAGCTGTGTTAGCACGGGCTAGCTGTGTTAGCGCGGGCTAGCTGTGTTAGCGCGGGCTAGCTGTGTTAGCGCGGGCTAGCTGTGTTAGCGCGGACTAGCTGTGTTAGCGCGGGCTAGCTGTGTTAGCGCGGGCTAGCTGTGTTAGCGCGGGCTAGCTGTGTTAGCGCGGGCTGGCTGTGTTAGCGCGGGCTGGCTGTGTTAGCGCGGGCTAGCTGTGTTAGCGCGGGCTAGCTGTGTTAGCGCGGGCTAGCTGTGTTAGCACGGGCTAGCTGTGTTAGCGCGGGCTAGCTGTGTTAGCACGGGCTAGCTGTGTTAGCGCGGGCTAGCTGTGTTAGCGCGGGCTAGCTGTGTTAGCGCGGGCTAGCTGTGTTAGCGCGGGCTAGCTGCGTTAGCACGGGCTAGACTTAGCTAACATGCTAGCAGGCAGTTACATGTGCTGCTGGTGACACATAGGTTTTCCAAACATGTCTGATATAATGAGGGGATTTGAACTCATCTACTACATTAGCACAATTATGTTCTGTTTGGAATGAATTGGCCTAGATTAGGCTAGAAGCACAAACAGGCTAACGTTAAAGCTATCACTGGTGGACCTGTAGTCAGTGAAATTCAGACTGAGTTCATATCAACCAAGACAATGTAAGACAAATGTTATTCTCAATGAATTCAGACACACTCACCTTGTAGCGTTCTCCTCTAAATGGTCCCAGTCTAGTTCCTCTTTCAGTAGATGGTTCCCACTGCGGGGGTTCCCATGAGGTGAGAATGAACCAAAGCGTAGTCATGGGAGGGGTGGCCTGAACGTCAAGCAGGAGCCAAAAGACTGGCTGCTTTTTGTCTAAAAGGAGTTGATTAGCCCCAACATGTCAGGTTTATGCCTCAGTCTGGGTTAAAGCAGGTTCAGAGAAACACTGTTTTCAGATCTGACACATTCTGTAAAATACTAATGCTAATCCCCAGCCTTAGCCTCTTTCTACACAATGGGCCTCATTCACGAACGGTTCTTAGGAACAGATTTGTACGTAAATCCTACTTACGAGGTTTTTACGAAGAAAGTGGCATTCACGAATTTTTCTCGTAACCAGAATTTCACTTGGGCAAGTACAAATCCTACGAGTCCTCAGGAGCACTCGTACGCATTCAGTGCCGACATGTTCACACGCCGGGGTTGTCCTCTTTGGTGAAGTTGAATAAAAATACAACATTCCAGTGATATGTCCGTCATATCGATGTATGTATTTAATCTATTATTTCATTTTTGTGGTTACATATTATTTTTCATATTCATTTTCAAATTCAATGTGCCAACGCTTTATCAAATACATTGGAAATCTTGCCGTGTATTAGTGACCCCTTCCTATTTATAGGGGGCATTTCTTTATCCACGGGCCACAGAACAACGGCATATATACTGCTGCTGCAGGAGGTTACTGGGTCCGCGCTGAGTCTCTGCGCTGGTCTCTCCCATGGATCTATACGGGTCTGCACTGGTCTCTCCCATGGATCTATACGGGTCTGCACTGGTCTCTCCCATGGATCTATACGGGTCTGCACTGGTCTCTCCCATGGATCTAGACGGGTCTGCACTGGTCTCTCCCATGGATCTATACGGGTCTGCACTGGTCTCTCCATACGGGTCCGTGCTGCATGCTCCTGGATCCATACGGGTCCGCGCTGGTCTCTCAAGTCTGGTCTATGCGGTCTCTCTTCGGTCCGCGCTGGTCTCTGCGCACCGGTCTCTCCAGTCAGGTCACTCCAGTCTATGCGGTCTCTCCTATAGGTCCGCGCTGGTTTCTGTGTGCTGGTCACTCCAGTCTCTCCTCGGGTCTGCATTGGTCTCAGCGCTGGTCCGCGCTGGATCTCCTCCCAGGGTCCAAAATATTTTGAGATTAATCTCAAAACATTTTGAGATTCATCTTTAAAATAATACATAATATATTTTTAAATTAAGATCATAACATTTTGAGATTAATCTCATCATATTCTTGGATTAATCTCATAATTTTGCTAGTTCGACTTTATTATCATAATATTTCGACTTTTAAGTCAACATTTTATAACTTTATTCTCAGTGTTGGTCGTATCCATCTTAAGAATTCTACCATAGGTAGAAGTGATGACTCCCTTCATTTCCTGCAGATGGCTGAGGATGTTGTTGGAGTGGACAGTCTCAAACCACTGAGCAAGTGGAAGGGGCCTAAAGGGCAGTGGAGGAGGATAGGCAGCTGCAGAGGGGACAAAGGTAGCCATCTTCTGATGGCTCTCACAATCCGAGAGGTATCGGATGGCCTGACGTGCCCACTCCTCGCTGTGCACTTCCTCTATTGCCGCTTGGAAGTAGGAGGAGCTGTTTCCGCTGGTCCTCGGCTTCAGGAAGGTCATACATTTCCTGTCCAGAGCCAGGTGTGTAGTGAGGACAGCGGGAAACATGCTCCTGTGGGCTACATCCAGCTGCGAGAGGATGTCCTGGCTCCATGGGCAGACCGGCAGAGCGCACTTGTTGCAACGTGGATAGTCTCCTCCCACCAGGTAGTAGCGACTATCCACGTCAATCACCTCTTTCACCTTCCTGTAGATGCCCGAGCTGTTCATCTTTCGGGAACATTGAGGGCATTTTAGAGGAATCCCCCACATCCTCATTGGTGCCCAGATGAACAGCCTTTGTCTACAGTACCAGCCAGGCTCAGGAGAAGATGGTTTGGGCTCTAGAGGAGGGTAATACCAGGAGGTTTGGAGCTTCTGTTTTAATTGTCCTGTAGGTCCATAAAGGCACTTAGCTATCCAGACCTGATCTGCTTCCTGGATCACTCTCCTAAATGGCTCAGGAAGAAAGCCTTTCCAGTTAATGGATGGTGCTTTGAACGGAGTGTGGGGTGGCATGGCAGAACTGCATGAGGGGAGCGGAGATGGTGCTGGTGATGGTGCTGGAGATGGTGTTGGAGATGGTGTTGGTGCTGGTGTCGGTGTCGGTGTCAACACAGTTGGTTTTTGTGGGGATGGCTTCATGAGTGCTGCATAATGAGCCTGTTGGGTGTGAGTCAGAAGACCAACAGCACCCTGCACCTTGGCCCCGCAGCTGTCACAGGTCTCCTCCGTGTGATGGTCAAGCAGATGCTGTGAAAAGTGCTCTCCATCCACAAGCTGCTTGCACTGGAAGCACTGCACTCCAGGTGCTGCAGCTGATGCTCCTGCCTCTGTGTCTCCTCGGACTCCCTCTTCCTCTGTGCTGACTCGGATGGACGCAGCAGCCCCACTGGACGCAGCAGCACCACTGGACCCAGCAGCACCACTAGACCCAGCAGCAGCACTGGTCCCAGCCCGACTGGACCCAGCAGCACTGGACGCAGCAGCACCACTGGACCCAGCAGCACTGGACCCAGCCCGACTGGACCCAGCAGCACTGGACGCAGCAGCACCACTGGACGCAGCAGCACCACTGGACCCAGCAGCACTGGACCCAGCCCGACTGGACCCAGCAGCACTGGACGCAGCAGCACCACTGGTCCCAGCCCGACTGGACCCAGCAGCACTGGACGCAGCAGCACCACTGGACCCAGCAGCACTGGACCCAGTGCCTGATGACAGATGTGCTGGCTAGGAGAGAGCACAGAAAATCAACACCAGAGGAAACAGCAAACAATCAATCAATAAGTAAATAATGAGTCCTACCTTGTGGAACCCGCAGGTGCACTGAAGGCTTCTCCCAAACAGATCCTTTGTGTTGCTCTGCAGGGGGCAAGCATCGATCCTCTCCAAGGCTTTCTTCCATTTTTTGGCCCCTGGCCGTTTGCCAGTGGAAAAGTGGTAGAGGCCCTGGCCATATTTGGCACAGATGTCCCTCCAGTAACTCTCTGGCTTTCCTGTCTTTGTCATCTGCATCCATTGAATATAAAAGTGGTTGGTGTCAAACTACACGTGAATAGTTAGCCATGTGCAGCAGAGTAGATATCAAACCAAAGTCACTAAACATGAATAAATGACCATGTTAAGTAGCCATGTGTAGCTAGTGTAGCTAGTGTAGTGAATACACTACAGTAAGTAGCTATGTATTGGAGATATTGATTCTGGGGCAGATCAACCGTTGGCTCTGCTCAGACACATGACAAAGAAATGCAGCTCGCGGAAATTCAATTTGGAAGACGTCAGCCAAAGCTACCCCCTCCAGGCCGGCCTCTCATCCCCAGCCTATCGCACAGCAAACGCCCCCTTCCAATCATCCGTACCGGCCAGGCCAGCCGCTTAAAAGCAGAGAAACTCCCACTTCACGGCCTCTCGAAGCCTTGCAAAGAATCGTTCTGGAGGAATCTCTTTCGTCTACTCACGCTACTCGTGCGTGTCCCTGGTGTCCTCCGTCTTGCTGCGTTGTGGTCTGTTCCTCCTGTGGCTGCACCTGCTGCGGGTCTCGTGCTGTGGTTCGTGGGTCTTGCCGCTCTCCTCCTTGCGGGCTCTTTCCGCGGGTTTGCCGCTGCTCGTCTCGTCGCGGCCTGCTGCTGCATACGGCCGGTCTGGCCCGGCGCGTGGGAGCCGTGCGCATCCCTGCCTCCTCGTGCCGATACGGCGTGGTCCCGTTGTGTTGTCCCTTGTCTTCTGGCGTTGTGGGTAAGTATGAGATCTGCGCACGGTTTATTCCCCTCGCATTGTTCTGCAGGCTCAGTTGGCCCCGCGCTTGTACTGCAGGCTCAGTTGGCCCCGCGCTTGGTGGGCAGGCTTCAGTTTAAAGCCCTCGCATTGGTCTGCAGGCTCTCTTTAACCAAGCTCCGTTAAATCCTTCACTCTGACTGCAAGCCCCGTTTAATCCCTCACATTGGACTGCAAGATCTCAGTTTTAATCCCTCACATTGGACCGCATGCTCTCGGTTTTAATCCCTCACTTTGGCCTGCAGGCTCTCTTTAAATCCCTCTCTGGACTACGGGCTCTGTTTAAATCCCTCTCTTTGGACTGCAAGCCCCGTTTAAATCCCTCTTGGACTGCGGCTTCCAAATTGAATCCCTCACATTGGACTGCGAGCTCTCAGCTTAATCCCTCACGGAACTGCTTATATCTGGAACTGGTATACCGTATCTGGAACTGCTTCATATGGAACTGCTTATATATGGAACTGCTATATATGGAACTGCTTATATATGGAACTGCTTATATATGGAACTGCTTATATATGGAACTGCTTATATATGGAACTGCTCATATTGGAACTGCTTATATGGTACTGCTTATACCTGGAACTGTTATACAGTATATGGAACTGCATATATGGTACTGCTTATATCTGGAACGCTTATATATAAAAATAAATAAATAAATAAATATAAATAAATATAAATACATATACATAAATATAAATAAATAAATATAAATTAAAAAAAAAAAAAAAAAAAAAAAATGCAGGCTCTGTTGGATCCCTCACACTGGACTGTAAGCTCTCAGTTTAAACTCCTCACTTGGACTGCGGGCTCAGTTAATCCCTCACTTGGACCGTAAAACCTGTTTAAATCCCTCACACTGGACTGCAGCTCTCGGTTTAATCCCTCACTTGGACTACAAGCTCTCAGTTATAAATCCCTCTTTTAGGACTGCGGGCATTGTTGAATCCCTCAATCTGGACTACAGGTCGTTTAACTCCCTCACACCGGACTGCAGGCTCTCAGTTAAACGCCTCACTTGGACTGCGGGCTCAGTTTTAATACCTCACTTTGGACTGCAAGCTCTATTTAAATCCCTCACATTGGACTGCAAGCTCTGCTTAGGTCCCTCGGCGTCTCGTGTCCCGCAACGCGTCATCCCGGACGCGTTCGAGCTGCTGCCATCCACCCCGACCACTGGCGCTGTTCAGGGGTCAAGTGGCGTCGGAGTTCTTCTTCGCAGTGCGCCTCACCTTTGACTGCCGGAGTAGTCCTTCTCGTTCAACAATCTCTCGGAGGCGCCGTGTCGGTTTCTGCTTAATTACGCGCGGCTCCCCTCTGTCCTGCATCTCCCCGATGATTCCCTCGTAGTCAACCCACCCTCAGACTGCTCCGAGGGCTCTCTCCGCAAGCTCAGGCCCGCCTTCTCTGCCCTCGGATTCCTTCACTCCGGAAAGACCACAGGCCCCGCCAACGCTCTGGAGTTTCTCGGCATCCGCCTCGACACACGCGCCATGGAGGCCTCCCTCCCGCTGGACAAGCTCGAACGCATCCGCGCTTTCTCCCGGTCTGCCTTGTCCTTCCCGTCACTTTGAGGCGTCCTTGCTCTCCCTCCTCGGGCATCTTAATTATGCCATCTGTATCATTCCCCAAGGTCGTTCTTTTAATTCCAGACTCCTCTCCCTCGCCGGCTCCGTCTCCTCCTTCAATGACGCTGTCTGCCCGGACGCGGGGCGCCGCTCCGACCTGGCGTTCCGGTCCCGTCTGCAGAGCCGCTGGGATGGTGTATCTTTTTTTTTACAGTGACGTCATCCTGTCTCAGATGCCCCGCGGTTCCTCACGGATGCAGCCTCGTCCGTGGGTTTTGGGGATTTTTCCAGGACCAGTGGTTCGCCGGGCCCCGGCCCGACGCTTTCCCTTGAAGCATCTCCTCCGCGCTCCACGAGATATATCCCGTGACCGTAGCCTGCGTGCTGCGGAACCATACGTGGCATAGGAAAAGGATTTCCGTGACGTGCGACAACCTCGACGTCATTGAAATAATTAACAGAGGTCGTTCATCCTCTCCCCAAATCATGTCTCCCTTAGACGCATCACATGGCTCTCAGTCCTGAACAATTTATCATCACTGCTCGTCACGTCCCTCGTCACCTAACCGTCTTGCTGACTCTCTCTCTCGCTTTAAATTCCAGGAGTCCTGACGCCTTTGCCCTTCTGCCAATCCATCGCCATGCCAGATCCCCTGCACGGAATCCCTCGCCCTGGTCTAGTCCCTCCGTCTCTTCACCTTCTCTCCTCCGCTGCATCCTACATGAAAATGGGCTTCTTACGCATAAGCGAATTCACAAACTCTCACGCCACCTTTAATGCATCCCGAGACATTGCCTTCTCTGACCTGTCTTATTATCCCGACTACTTCAACCTCCACCTCAAGCATTCCAAACGCCAAGGCGCTTGCAACATAGTCATAGCTCGTTCTGACACTTCTCCCTGTCCCTACAGATCCATGATGCATTACACTCGCCTCCGCTCTCGGAAAGGAGATCTCAACGGACCGCTTCCTCACTCCCGATAACCTCCCCATGACATCAACTGGTTCAGAGCCCAACTCAAGTCTGTTCTGCTGCTTGTAACTTGTCCCCTCATCTCTACACAGCTCACTCGTTCGGATAGGCGCTGCCACGCGCGCCGCTTCCCTGGGTCTCCCCATTCTGCCTCAGCAGCTGGGGCGCTGGTCATCTTCGGCCCTCTCCTCATACATCAGGCCGGACACTTCGACTATTCTGGCAGCCCAGCTTCTCTTGGCATCTCCATAAAACACTCGCAAAAACTTCCTGGTGGCGGCAGCAGCTGAGCATCTATAGATAGCGGTCACAGTATATAGCGGTCACAGTATATAGCGGTCACAGTATATAGCGATAGCGGTCACAGTATATAGCGATAGCGGTCACAGTATATAGCGATAGCGGTCACAGTATATAGCGATAGCGGTCACAGTATATAGCGATAGCGGTCACAGTATATAGCGATGGCGGTCACAGTATATAGCGGTCACAGTATATAGCGATAGCGGTCACAGTATATAGCGATAGCGGTCACAGTATATAGCGATGGCGGTCACAGTATATAGCGCTCACAGTATATAGCGATAGCGGTCACAGTATATAGCGATAGCGGTCACAGTATATAGCGATAGCGGTCACAGTATATAGCGGTCACAGTATATAGCGGTCACGACGTCTGTCCCCTGCAACCAGGCCTGCAAAACTCCATCAACACACAGCCTTTTTGGGGATTGTGCGCGCTCCATCGCAGGAGCCTCTCCGATCTGAAGGCCGCACCGGGGCCTAGGGCGCCAAACCACCTCTCAATAAAATACTCAAAAGCATTCTTGTTTCCTCGTCTCTCCAAATTGAAATGCAGCTCGCGGAAATTCAATTTGGAAGACGTCAGCCAAAGCTACCCCCTCCAGGCCGGCCTCTCATCCCCAGCCTATCGCACGGCAAACGCCCCCTTCCAATCATCCGTGCCGGACAGGCAGCCGCTTAAAAGCGGAGAAACTCCCACTTCACGGCCTCTCGAAGCCTTGCAACCACCGCCTCCCCTCCTCCTCCTCTTCACCCTGCCTCCAATCTGCCTCCAATCTGCTTCCAATCTTTCCTGCTGCCAAATGCCGCCACCAGTGCCTAGGTCCCGGGGGATTGTGCGCGCACTCTCGCAGGAGCCTCGCTGACTGAACGCCGCACCGGGGCCTAGGGCGCCAAACCACCTCTCAATAAAATACTCAAAAGCATTCTTGTTTCCTCGTCTCTCCAAATTGAAATAAACACTGTGGCACACATCAAGGGCAAAATCTGAGCTCATATTGTATATATTGTATATTGTTCATCATTTTCCTGTTGTGCACCTTTTTGTGAAGCTCTTTTGTCAACAACAGTTGTTAGTAATGTGCTATATAAATACATTTGTTTTGATTTGATGACCAGGCTCTATTAAAGAAAAAATACTATTCCTCTGACCAGCAATAATAATAGTCATTTATAGTGTGGAATCTATACGTGTTGGACTTTGGAGCTCTGTAATTACTGTATTACTGCTAAACATAATTATCTGAAGGTATTTGTTCTAACCCACATTGCTACTAGTCATTAATGCGTCAATAATATCTAAGTGATGACGTCTCTGTTCTCATCCACATTGACACACATCATATTCAAAGTTCTGTCTGCCTTTGTTCATCTGGAAGGACTCGTAAATAACCTGTAACTGGGGTTACAGTAATAAGAATAATATCTGGGGTTACAGTAATAAGAATAATAACTGGGGTTACAGTAATAAGAATAATAACTGGGGTTACAGTAATAAGAATAATAACTGGGGTTACAGTAATAAGAATAATAACTGGGGTTACAGTAATAAGAATAATAACTGGGGTTACAGTAATAAGAATAATATCTGGGGTTACAGTAATAAGAATAATAACTGGGGTTACAGTAATAAGAATAATAACTGGGGTTACAGTAATAAGAATAATATCTGGGGTTACAGGTGCGATCGCGGCTGTTCTCTACAATAGTAATAATATAGTAATAATGGTAATAGGAGTAACAGTAA
Source organism: Knipowitschia caucasica (assembly GCA_964034765.1). Lineage (NCBI taxonomy): Eukaryota > Metazoa > Chordata > Actinopteri > Gobiiformes > Gobiidae > Knipowitschia > Knipowitschia caucasica. The sequence continues at coordinate 6,068,415 of OZ035833.1, read as the reverse complement.
TAACAATAATAGCCACACAGTGCTAATAAACACACACACACTCACACAAACACACAAAAACACACTCACACACTCACACAAACACACTCACACAAACACACACACAAACACACACTCACAGAAACACACTAACACAAACACACTCACACAAACACACTCACACAAACACACACTCAAAACCTGCGACGAGCAGCTGTGATGTCGCACACTTTTGTGAGCATGCACCACCTGGCCCAGGGAGACCCATGCTAGTGAGTATCATCCCTGATCACAGGCCACATGTCATAGATAGTCCTGGGTCTACAGCCTCAGTCCTGGATCTACAGTCTCAGTCCTGGATCTATAGCCTCAGTCCTGGGTCTACAGCCTCAGTCCTGGGTCTACAGCCTCAGTCCTGGATCTACAGTCTCAGTCCTGGGTCTACAGCCTCAGTCCTGGATCTACAGCCTCAGTCCTGGGTCAACAGCCTCAGTCCTGGGTCAACAGCCTCAGTCCTGGATCAAAGGACAGTGATGGAGCAGTGGCTCCAATGTGTTTGTTATTATTGCAGTTCCTGTGTTCTGACTGTTTGATTCTCTGATGTGTTGTTGGTAAATCAACAACTTTGTAAAGTCCTCCGAGAAGACTGCTGTTGTGTTTTGGAGCCATAGAGAATTAATTTGAATTGAATATACTCTAAAGCACATATTATCATCCACTTTTCAGTCTTATTGAAATATTAGCTAAAACCATGTGACAAAAATGTCTATTAATTGAAGCCTTAAAAATATAAAAACCCATTTTAAAAGTGAAAGTAATCAGACCTGTAGCTTGTTGCAGGCCGCTCCGTCCTTGGTCCTCAGAGCCGGATGTTTGACCACGAGGCACTTGGTCACAGTGGAACTCCCTCTGACACAAACACACAATTTTAGTCCAATAAATTTAGTCAATAAATGGATCCCAGAGAAACAGCTTCATTTAGTGAAGAATGCAAGAAAATATGAAGAACAACCAATATAGTTTAGTTACTAGGAGGGAGGAGAAAGTGCAAGAAGTTGCTTGGGAGGAGGAGGGGTGGCATAGACACACACAACCACACACAAACAGATCACACACACACACAACCACACATACACATACAGATCACACACACACACACACACACAATCACAAACACACACGTACACAAACAGATCACACACACACACACACACACACAAACACAGATCACACAGGTCACACAAACGCACACACACACAAACAGACACACTCTTACCTCTCCTTGCATTTCTCCAAAGCCTCGTCCACAATCTGCTTCAGGTTGATCAGTTTTTCTCCGCGATACACGCCGTCTGAAATGACAAAGTATTTGGGATATTTGAGTATGAGTATCGTACATTTCAGACTACAAACCGTCGCTTTTTTTCCCTCACTTTGACTGCTGCGGCCTATAGTCAGGTGCGGCTTATCTTTTATTTTCTGTGTTGCCAAAAACATTTTGCAGAGTAACAATAGAAAAACAAAATTGATGAGTAGCTCACAGAGGTCAAATTAAAATGTTCTTTGTACTCCTCCTTGTCAACATGGAAAATACTAAAGTGATAATTATCATCCTTTGATAATTAGTGCATAACTAATACAAACGTACGGTTTATTTAAAGGTCACAGTGAGAAAAAGAAAATGTTTAATAAGTATTTGTTTGTCATATAGCAGATTAAATGCAGTTTAAAAATCCTCACTTATAATACCTTTATGTAAATATCTCTTATAATAAATTGTTTCTTGGTTCATTTCCCACCTCTACACCTTCTCCACCGACTCCCACTGATGACTGCTGCCGTTGTGTCCTTGGGCAAGACACTTAACCCCACTTTGCCCAAAGCCCCCACTGAAAGATCAAGGCTATGCTCACAGTCAGAGAGCAGCCGTCCTCCTGTGGACTCACCACCTGCAGAGGGTCAGTGAGGGGCTGGTGCTATGAGACTTGGGTGGCATCTCTGACTGCCACCCCCCTGACCCAGAAATGGATTAAAGGGTAGAAAATGGATGGATGGATGGTTCTTTGTATAGACATGAAAGTAAAGAGTTATGGTGGATGTTGCTCCTTATAATGTCCTCGGCCCAAGCTACTGTCTTTGCAAGACTAAACAGACTTTGTTCTTGTTTCTTTTTTGTTGAAGAATGGCTTCAACCATCGTCCTCTAAGACCGTTTTTATAATAGATCCATGTCTTAGACCAACCGTAAAACTGGAATACAAAACATGTCGTGTTAGATATAACTTTCAATGGGCAGAATACTGCTTATTTTTCTGCTTCACACTGAAGATTAAGAACAGACGCTGACTCACTTCATGTTCTGAGCTAAGTTTTGTAATATTACAACGTGGGACAGGTGCAGTTTATAATCCAGTGCAGCTCGTACAAGAACTAAATTCATTTTATTGTTCGGAAAATACCGTATGTCACAGTTTTTTCCCCGTTAAAGAACCCCAATATGCAAAAGTTATTAGCCATATCACAGCAATATCACACTCATCCAACCATTGCCTCTAAATAAGTTTTGGGAATTTCTCCAGAACAAATGTGAAACCTGATTTACTCCTGTATAATTTTAAATATAAAATATAGAGATAAACCATGAGATGTGCTTGTGTGGACTGACTGAGTGTGACATCACCATAGCGTTAGCCTTAATGAAGAAGAGGCCAAAAATAAGCTAGCTGGAGCCAATTTTCTCATATGTGCATTAGCTCTGACGGTGTTAGCTTTGCTCCGTGACAGGGGGAGACGTGTTGCTAAGATGGAATGAATGATTGAATGAATGAAAGACAGGATCATAAACTTTTACATGTAAATCAAAAGGAGTCAGAGAAAGTTGGAGCAAAACTTTGTCCATGAGCACTTCCCTTTTGAGCTAGCGGGTTAGCATTGTCCATCTATAAACAGGCGACAGTTGAATGGATGGATTTAAACTCAATTCGCTTCATCAAAACAATTCTATTATAAACTACTCGTATCTTTACATGAGGGTTGCTATTTTGTTGTTTTCTGCTTTTTGACACTTTACAAACACTTTCTAATTTTCTCGCTCAAATACGATAACAAAGAATGAAAGAGTTTTGACAAAGTGTTAGAATCCATGTACCCGACCTGCTGTGATCAGGACTGAGCTCTGGGCATCGATGATCCGCTCACACAGAGACTCAGAGGAGAAACCGGCGAACTGAAACACACACACACACACACAAACATGAAATTACACACACACACACACACTTATATATGTTGTTGGTGAAACAATTATGTTATAAAGTCCTTTGTACGGGGCGTGTTTGTTTATTGTGTTGTATGGGGATCTTAAAGCTGGGGAACCTAAGTTTTTCTCACAGAAAGACTATTGTAAAAGTGCACACACATACGTACACAGACAGACACACACACAAGTGTACACACAAACACGTACACTAGACATGTACATATGCAGGCAGACACACACACACACCTATACACACACACACACACGCATCTACTCACAATACACATATACACATCTACATGCATGCAGGCACACACACAAACACACACACACACGTACAGGATCAATAAAGTACCTGCCTATCTTTATACACAGACACACGTACACTAGACATGTACATATGAATGCAGAAACACACACACACGCGCACACACGCACACACACAAGTAGAAATCTGTGACCAAATGAAACCACAACAGGCATGTTGTACTTTTCATCCTTTTTCACGATCTCTGTGAGTTCCTGTTTTACTGTTTGGGCTCAGAGCTGATTGGCTGAGAGCTGATTGGCTGAGAGAGGGTTGTCCTCTGTTTTTCACTTTTCTGTCTGAAAAAGCAGATCTGAAACAATGTCAGATGTAGTCTCCTGGGACAGAAGACATGTAGCATTGATGTTACAGTAAAGTCAGGTGCCTCAGCTTTATGCTTGTTCTCACCACCACAGAATGAACGGCTCCGATCCTTGCACACGACAACATGGAACACACCAACTCTGGGACCATGGGGAGGTAGATGGACACACGGTCTCCCTTCTTCACTCCTGCAACACACACACATACACACAGACAGACAGAGACACACACACACACACACACACACACACACATACAGACAGAGAGACACACACACATACAGACAGAGAGACACACACACATGCATACAGACAGAGACACACACACACACATGCATACAGACAGAGACACACACACACATCAACAGGGGCTATTTTAAGAGGTGACGAGATACAACACAATTTATAACACACCATAAATTGTTTTCTGGGAAGAGCTCTGAGCTACACAACAGTTTGTTCACAACCAAAGAACACGGCGTTTTTAGGGCGGTGGGGTTAACTCTGGTGCATCACGAGCTGGAACTGGCCCTCGGACCTCAGCGCGGGGGGCGGGTGGTAAATTTGTATGAGGTCCTAGATGTAAGGAGGGGCCGGTCTGTTCAAAGCTTTAAAAACAAACAATAATATCTTATAATACATTCTAAAATGAACCAGTGCAACGGCGCCTGAATTGGGGTGATGTCATCGCGGCTTCTGGTTCCTGTCAAAGGTCGTGCCGCTGTAAGACTTAAACAACTAGTCTCATGACGTCATAGATGTGTGTGTTGTTGTTCCTCATGACGTGAGAGATGTGTGTGTTGTTGTGACTCATGACGTCATAGATGTGTGTGTTGTTGTTGTTCCTCATGACGTGAGAGATGTGTGTGTTGTTGTTCCTCATGATGTGATAGATGTGTTGTTGTCGTGACTCATGACGTCATAGATGTGTGTGTTGTTGTGACTCATGACGTCATAGATGTGTGTGTTGTTGTTGTTCCTCATGACGTGAGAGATGTGTGTTGTTGTCGTGACTCATGACGTCATAGATGTGTGTGTTGTTGTTCCTCATGACGTGAGAGATGTGTGTGTTGTTGTGACTCATGACGTGATAGATGTGTGTGTTGTTGTTGTTCCTCATGACGTGAGAGATGTGTGTTGTTGTTGTGACTCATGACGTCATAGATGTGTGTGTTGTTGTTCCTCATGACGTGAGAAATGTGTGTGTTGTTGTGACTCATGACGTCATAGATGTGTGTGTTGTTGTTGTTCCTCATGACGTGAGAGATGTGTGTTGTTGTCGTGACTCATGACGTCATAGACGTGTGTGTTGTGACTCATGACGTCATAGATGTGTGTGTTGTTGTTGTTCCTCATGACGTGAGAGATGTGTGTGTTGTCGTGACTCATGACGTCATAGATGTGTGTGTTGTCGTGACTCATGACGTCATAGATGTGTGTGTTGTGACTCATGATGTCATAGATGTGTGTGTTGTTGTTCCTCATGACGTGAGAGATGTGTGTGTTGTCGTGACTCATGACGTCATAGATGTGTGTGTTGTTGTTCCTCATGACGTGAGAAATGTGTGTGTTGTTGTGACTCATGACGTCATAGATGTGTGTGTTGTTGTTGTTCCTCATGACGTGAGAGATGTGTGTTGTTGTCGTGACTCATGACGTCATAGACGTGTGTGTTGTGACTCATGACGTCATAGATGTGTGTGTTGTTGTTCCTCATGACGTGAGAGATGTGTGTGTTGTCGTGACTCATGACGTCATAGATGTGTGTGTTGTCGTGACTCATGACGTCATAGATGTGTGTGTTGTTGTTCCTCATGACGTCATAGATGTGTGTGTTGTTGTTCCTCATGACGTGAGAGATGTGTGTGTTGTTGTGACTCATGACGTCATAGATGTGTGTGTTGTTGTTGTTCCTCATGACGTGAGAGATGTGTGTTGTTGTCGTGACTCATGACGTCATAGATGTGTGTGTTGTCGTGACTCATGACGTCATAGATGTGTGTTTTGACGTGACTCATGACGTCATAGATGTGTGTGTTGTTGTTCCTCATGACGTGAGAGATGTGTGTGTTGTTGTGACTCATGACGTCATAGATGTGTGTGTTGTTGTTGTTCCTCATGACGTGAGAGATGTGTGTTGTTGTCGTGACTCATGACGTCATAGATGTGTGTGTTGTCGTGACTCATGACGTCATAGATGTGTGTTTTGACGTGACTCATGACGTCATAGATGTGTGTGTTGTTGTTCCTCATGACGTGATAGATGTGTGTGTTGTTGTTCCTCATGACGTGAGAGATGTGTGTGTTGTTGTGACTCATGACGTGATAGATGTGTGTGTTGTTGTGACTCATGACGTGATAGATGTGTGTGTTGTTGTTGTTCCTCATGACGTGAGAGATGTGTGTTGTTGTTGTGACTCATGACGTCATAGATGTGTGTGTTGTTGTTCCTCATGACGTGATAGATGTGTGTGTTGTTGTTCCTCATGACGTGAGAGATGTGTGTGTTGTTGTGACTCATGACGTGAGAGATGTGTGTGTTGTTGTGACTCATGACGTGATAGATGTGTGTGTTGTTGTGACTCATGACGTCATAGATGTGTGTGTTGTTGTTCCTCATGACGTGAGAGATGTGTGTGTTGTTGTTGTTCCTCATGACGTGAGAGATGTGTGTTGTTGTCGTGACTCATGACGTCATAGACGTGTGTGTTGTGACTCATGACGTCATAGATGTGTGTGTTGTTGTTCCTCATGACTTGAGAGATGTGTGTGTTGTCGTGACTCATGACGTCATAGATGTGTGTGTTGTCGTGACTCATGACGTCATAGATGTGTGTGTTGTTGTTCCTCATGACGTCATAGATGTGTGTGTTGTCGTGACTCATGACGTCATAGATGTGTGTGTTGTCGTGACTCATGACGTCATAGATGTGTGTTTTGACGTGACTCATGACGTGATAGATGTGTGTGTTGTTGTTCCTCATGACGTGATAGATGTGTGTGTTGTCGTGACTCATGACGTCATAGATGTGTGTGTTGACGTGACTCATGACGTGATAGATGTGTGTGTTGTTGTTCCTCATGACGTGCTAGATGTGTGTGTTGTTGTTCCTCGTGACGCGAGAGATGTGTGTGTTGTTGTGACTCATGACGTCATAGATGTGTGTGTTGTTGTTCCTCATGACGTGAGAGATGTGTGTGTTGTTGTGACTCATGACGTCATAGACGTGTGTGTTGTGACTCATGACGTCATAGATGTGTGTGTTGTCGTGACTCATGACGTCATAGATGTGTGTTGTTGTGACTCATGACGTCATAGACGTGTGTTGTTGTGACTCATGACGTCATAGATGTGTGTGTTGTCGTGACTCATGACGTCATAGATGTGTGTTTTGACGTGACTCATGACGTCATAGATGTGTGTGTTGTTGTTCCTCATGACGTGATAGATGTGTGTGTTGTTGTTCCTCATGACGTGAGAGATGTGTGTGTTGTTGTGACTCATGACGTGATAGATGTGTGTGTTGTTGTGACTCATGACGTGATAGATGTGTGTGTTGTTGTTGTTCCTCATGACGTGAGAGATGTGTGTTGTTGTTGTGACTCATGACGTCATAGATGTGTGTGTTGTTGTTCCTCATGACGTGATAGATGTGTGTGTTGTTGTTCCTCATGACGTGAGAGATGTGTGTGTTTGTTGTGACTCATGACGTGAGAGATGTGTGTGTTGTTGTGACTCATGACGTGATAGATGTGTGTGTTGTTGTGACTCATGACGTCATAGATGTGTGTGTTGTTGTTCCTCATGACGTGAGAGATGTGTGTGTTGTTGTTGTTCCTCATGACGTGAGAGATGTGTGTTGTTGTCGTGACTCATGACGTCATAGACGTGTGTGTTGTGACTCATGACGTCATAGATGTGTGTGTTGTTGTTCCTCATGACTTGAGAGATGTGTGTGTTGTCGTGACTCATGACGTCATAGATGTGTGTGTTGTCGTGACTCATGACGTCATAGATGTGTGTGTTGTTGTTCCTCATGACGTCATAGATGTGTGTGTTGTCGTGACTCATGACGTCATAGATGTGTGTGTTGTCGTGACTCATGACGTCATAGATGTGTGTTTTGACGTGACTCATGACGTGATAGATGTGTGTGTTGTTGTTCCTCATGACGTGATAGATGTGTGTGTTGTCGTGACTCATGACGTCATAGATGTGTGTGTTGACGTGACTCATGACGTGATAGATGTGTGTGTTGTTGTTCCTCATGACGTGCTAGATGTGTGTGTTGTTGTTCCTCGTGACGCGAGAGATGTGTGTGTTGTTGTGACTCATGACGTCATAGATGTGTGTGTTGTTGTTCCCTCATGACGTGAGAGATGTGTGTGTTGTTGTGACTCATGACGTCATAGACGTGTGTGTTGTGACTCATGACGTCATAGATGTGTGTGTTGTCGTGACTCATGACGTCATAGATGTGTGTTGTTGTGACTCATGACGTCATAGACGTGTGTTGTTGTGACTCATGACGTCATAGGCGTGTGTTGTTGTGACTCATGACGTCATAGACGTGTGTTGTCGTGACTCATGACGTGATAGATGTGTGTGTTGACGTGACTCATGACGTCATAGATGTGTGTGTTGTTGTTCCTCGTGACGCAAGAGATGTGTGTGTTGTTGTGACTCATGACGTCATAGATGTGTGTGTTGTTGTTCCTCATGACGTGAGAGATGTGTGTGTTGTTGTGACTCATGACGTCATAGACGTGTGTGTTGTGACTCATGACGTCATAGATGTGTGTGTTGTTGTTCCTCATGACGTGATAGATGTGTGTATTGTTGTGACTCATGACGTCATAGATGTGTGTGTTGTTGTTCCTCATGACGTGAGAGATGTGTGTGTTGTTGTTCCTCATGACGCGAGAGATGTGTGTGTTGTCGTGACTCATGACGTCATAGATGTGTGTGTTGTTGTTCCTCATGACGTGAGAGATGTGTGTGTTGTCGTGACTCATGATGTGATAGATGTGTGTGTTGTTGTGACTCATGACGTCATAGATGTGTGTGTTGTCGTGACTCATGACGTCATAGATGTGTGTGTTGTCGTGACTCATGACGTGATAGATGTGTGTGTTGTCGTGACTCATGACGTCATAGATGTGTGTGTTGTTGTTCCTCATGACGTGATAGATGTGTGTGTTGTTGTGACTCATGACGTGCTAGATGTGTGTGTTGTTGTGACTCATGAAGTCATAGATGTGTGTGTTGTTGTGACTCATGACGTGATAGATGTGTGTGTTGTTGTGACTCATGAAGTCATAGATGTGTGTGTTGTTGTGACTCATGACGTGATAGATGTGTGTGTTGTTGTGACTCATGACGTGATAGATGTGTGTGTTGTTGTGACTCATGACGTCATAGATGTGTGTGTTGACGTGACTCATGACGTCATAGATGTGTGTGTTGTCGTGACTCATGACGTCATAGACGTGTGTGTTGTTGTTTCTCATGACGTCATAGATGTGTGTGTTGTCGTGACTCATGACGTCATAGACGTGTGTGTTGTTGTTTCTCATGATGTCATAGATGTGTGTGTGTTGTGTGTGTTTGTGTGTGTTTGTACCCAGTTTCTTCAGGACGTTGGAGCATCTGCAGACCTGACTCAGCAGCTGGCTGTAGGTGATCTGCGAGTGCTGGTCTGGACTGTTGCCTTCCCTGAAACACAGAACAACATGTGACATCACTGCAGACAGACTTCAGATGCAGATGCTATTTACAGTTATAACTCACATTGGAACATTTGGATTTGTGTTGATTCAAACAAACACAAAGATGTTAGAATGGTATTAATCTGTCACTACATAAAGTGCATCTCTCACTCTGCAGACAGTTTATTCAAGATGGACATTTATTGCATGTTTTACATTAAAACTATGAATGGGAACTGGCAAAAAATGTGACGATTCGATGGTATTGTGAGATTAGGGCCACACTTCAATATTATTGTGAATCTTTAAAAAATCGCAATACAGTTTTGTGATTGGATTCTGAGATATATTGTGATCCATATTGTTCAAATATGTTACAAACATGGAGGAAAATAAGACTCATTTATTATGCTCTGTTCATGAACTGACTCATAAAGCAGACATCATAGAGGGACATAAATCTCAGTAAACTTTGAGAAAACAGAAAAATATTCAATTCAATATCGTAATACTTTATACTAAACAGAATAGATTTTTACGCACCACTGTTAAAAACGGTATGATTTGGTGCTAAGACCTTGGCAAAGCACTGTGAAGAATGCAGAAGGGAAATACCCCGGGGCCGAGACCCTGGTGATGGGAGGTGAGAGAAGGGTTAGGGAGGAGGTGGGTTGCTGCACGATATGAACACTGGGAGTGACTGATGGAAGGGGGAGGACTGAGAGCTGAGAGACTTTTCTCCAGTCTTCGAGTCTGGATCTCTGCTTTAGCTTCATTTGTGCAAAATTACCCAGTGAACACAACAGACAACAAAGCACTGAAGACAATACAGAGAAAACACATTTGATTTTAAAAGAGGAAATGATGAAATGATAACAAAGTGAAGAAGCTAATGTTTTGAAAGGTCATGTTCCCGGAGCAGGGAATGATGTGGGAGGCTGTTGTGGAAATAGAACAGTTTTTAAAAAGCGCTGAATAAGCAATAGCCTCGGTTTACAAAACAAATATAGGATGGACTCGTGAGGAGACCAGAGAGGGACCAGAGAGGGACCAGAGAGGGACCAGCTCTGCTAATGAAGCACCGGGCACGCGCGCTGTACTTACGAGGAAATGGCATTCATCAATCTAAGAGAACAGCTGCGAACAATTCAGCTGTTTAAGAAGTGAATGAGGCCCATTGGGCCTCATTCACGAATAACTTCGTAAGAAACTTCTTAAATTTCTTCTCAAATCGTTCTTAAGTAGATTTCTAAGAAGACCCTACGTGGGATTCATCAACGCGCTCGTAAGGTGCTGAATTGTTCGCAGCTGTTCTCTTAGATTGATGAATGCCATTTCCTCGTAAGTAGAGCGCGCGTGCCAGGTGCTTCATTAGCATAGGTACTTAGCATAGGTAACCGCCCACTAATGCCCATATAAGGGACTGCAGGGCCGTGTGCAGACAGCAGAGGAAACAGCAACAGGCCTAATGCAAAGAGTTACACGGAGCAAAAGAGTCACCCTTTTTTCTTCTTTTGCCAGTGTCAATGGAGTATGTTATTGTGTTATTATCATATTAATAAATGTAACGTTAGACTAGTAGTATTGATCCAGGCAGGGTGAAGAATGTGTGGAACCAACCCACCCCCAGCTATTATACACAGGAAGTTAAATTAAGAGGAGTGCAGAGAACATCTGTTATAGCCTCAGGCTTACTTTGAGAGGGGCTATTTGTGTGTTTTGGAGAAAGGAGCTATTGTGTTCACCTAAGGATGGTGAGACATGTGTTTTCAATTATCAGGTCATGTGACTGTGTGCTTTTCATCGATAGCCTGTCTTGAAGTAGTGTCTTTTGCTTTGGGTGTGCCAGGGAGCAGGGCCCAGACTGATCAAGCAGTCTGCCACTTGTCTGTATCTTATATTCTGTCTTTTATATATTAAACCTTTTTTATATATCTAAGCAGAATTTGTGGTCCATTTTTCATCGAAGGAGAAACCGTGGCTGAACCAGCGTTAACATATTTTGGTCCTTCTTGAGCCGGATGTCAAAACATCATTTTTTGGAGCTGACCGTCGTCCTACTGGAGATCTGAAACAGCAGCGTGGCTTGGAGGTTGCAGGTCGAAAAACAACTGCAGTAACAGTCTCTTTGTGGGGTTTGATCAGCTTCGAACATCGGATTGAAGACACAAAAGCCACGGACATCGCGATAACAGGCAAGTGTGAATTTACTTTTGAAGTCAATTTACTTTTGACTCAAAAAAGAGGCCGGGGATAACGAGGTTTATCCTTTTTAATAGTCGAGGAGCTATTTCTTAGGCCTGGAATAACGAGGTTTATTCTTCTAATAGTCAGAGAGCTATTAAAGACAGTCAGAGGGGGAGCCCGGAATAACAACAGGTTATTCTTTTAGATAGTCTGTAACTATCATAGACTGTAATAATAACGGGGTTATTATTCAGAGTAAGTCGGGGACTACTTTTTACTGCAGTTAAAAGTGAACGGAGTTCATTTTGATTTAAAGACGTCTGTGTGAATGTGTGTGTGAAAGGAGGTCAATCTATACTCGAAGCACCGGACAACCAGAAACCTTGCGGTGATAACAAAAAGTTGTCGGCTTGGTGAAGTAGAGTTGAATTGCATCTCATTATGTTTTAAGTAATCGTGAAAGTGGTCTAAAACAATTACATTCCTTGTGATTAAACACCCGGGAGAAACCAGATGAAACATTAAGTTTTATCTAGAAGCTTGTTTCTCGAGGAAGTGATTTGGCCCGTGAGGCATTCCACTAAGATCGTTTACAAATGTGTAATTAATATCCACTGTTGTATAAGCAATAGTTATTAAATAGAAGTTGAAGAAGATATCTAAGTAATTTACTAAAGAGTAAATATGGGTTCATCTTGTACTAAAACTGTGGATCTGAAAGGAGATCCTAAGTTTATGCAGAGAAAAAATCCTGAATCAGTTAAGTATTTAAAAAACTGGAAGAAGAAGTATGGGTTTGAAGGTAAACTAACACTGAAAGAGTGTGAAACACTGGTGATGAAAGTTAGTTTAGGACTTAAATCCAAAAAGTTGCCATCAGAAAAACAATTGCATGAGCAGAAAATGGCGGAGCTGTGGTTAGTTGCAGCAAAGTGTAGGAATAAGCAAATTAAAGAGAAGAAGAGTGAAACCAGCCTAGTTGCCTTTACAACAGAAGAAGACAATTTGGTCCAGGCAGGGAGGCGCCATGTGCAGCAGCAGCAGCAGCAGCAGCACCATGTGCACCAGCAGCAGCAGCAGCAGCAGCACCATGTGCACCAGCAGCAGCAGCAGCAGCAGCAGCAGCAGCAGCAGCACCATGTGCAGCAGCAGCAGCAGCAGCAGCAGCAGCAGCAGCACCATGTGCAGCAGCAGCAGCAGCAACAGCAGGCTGTAGTACAGGCTCATAAATACACAGCGGCACCACCTCAATATACCCCACTGCAACAGACAACAAATCTATTCCCAGATAATTCTGTAAAACTGCAGGATAGTTTGTATCCACATGCAGAGCTTGAAGCAGCAGCACAGTCACAAGTCTGTGATGTAAAAACACCTGTTGCTACTAGATCACGGCTTCCAATGAACGCGTCGTGGAGCAAACAATTTGGAAACCTTTTCAGTCCAAGGGTTGACTTCTCAAGAGAGAGGTGCAGATGCATTCCCAATGATAGAAGTCCCAAATCCCACTCATGATCCACAAGTGGTTGGAAGTTTGCCTACTATGTATGTCTTTCGTACTTGGACGAAAGCAGACATAATTAAAGCCACAGAAAGTGTCCCAAGCCATAGAGAAGACCCAGATGGATTTTGCGATGGTATGAGACAACTGGTGGACATGTATAGGCTTAACGGAATTGAAATTAGGGACATTTACATGACGAAAATGGGAGTTGATTGGACAAGAGTAAGACAACACTATAACCCAAATGATAATGCAAACCCACCTGTGCTTCTTCCTGCAGCAGACCCACTCATTAATGATAGATTAAATACTCTACATACTCAAATCAGAGAAATGTTCAAAACTTTACCTGACTATGGGAAGTTAGCTCAGGTAAGACAAATGGAGGATGAGACAGTAGTAGATTTTAGAGTGCGGTTTGAAACAGCTTTTAGAAAACACAGTGGGTTGAGAGACAATAATGCAGCGGAACGTGTAATTTGGGATCAACAGTTTAAACAAGGGATGTTGGCTAATTTAAGACCAGAAGTCTCTGAATGGATAAAGAGAAATTTTGTTGGATTGCCTACTGCGACGCTGCCTGATTTCATAACACATGCTATTCATGCTGAAGTGGTTGCTAGAAATAAAAAGAGAAATAAAGAGAGAGAAGAGCAAGCCAGATCAGTGGATTCTTTCTTGCAAGATTTGGGAGATGTGTGTTTCCAGAAAGCACAGGGCCAATCAGCAAGGAGGGAGCAGAATAGAGGCAGAGGTCAAAGCAGAGGGAGGGGGCAGATGAAGACTAGGAGAGAGAGAAAGTTGGACAAAAGCAATGATTATTGTTACATATGCAAAAAGAAAGGACATTGGGCGAGAGAATGTGAAGCATGGACCAGAGAATGTGAATCAAGTTCAGATGGGGAAAAGAGAGAAGAATATGTAGAAAAAAAAGAAGGGAGAAATCAAAAACATCACAATGCATGACTAGGGAGTAATAACAAAACTAAAGTTCTGACAAAAAATAATGATGAAACAGTGAAAATTCCAAATTTAAAAATGACTTCCATAATTGAAAATGAAAATGGATATGATTCTGATTTGGCAAAGCAATGTGATGAGGTTATAGATTTCACTCAATTAGATATTTTTCATGTGTCTAAACCAGAAATAACACTTTACATTGAAGAAAGGCCCTATGTGTTCCTTTGTGATTCTGGAGCGGATAAAACAGTGATTAGGGATGTGAGCAATATACCCATTTCAAAAAACTCAATCACAGTGAGATCAGCTAATGGGTTAGTGCAAAAACAAAATTTGAGTCAGTTGATTACAATAACAAAATCCAGAAACATGTGATGAAGCCATGTTGAGGGTGGTTCTGTCACCGCTGTGCCCATACAATCTACTCGGACGTGATGCAATGGTTGCATTAAAAATGGGAATATTTCCAAACAAAAATGGAAATATGGAAGCTAGGCGCTGTAGCAACACTGATATCCATGTCCTACAAGGGGAGGGATCAGTATTGTATTGTTGGACTTTGGACATGCCGACAAGTGACCCTGGTGAATCAGGGAAAGAAATTGTAAAAAGGGCAAAACAGGCATTAAATCCAAGTGCCATTGTCAAACAACATGATGAGTTACATGTCACTCTGAGATTTAAAACAACTCCAGGAGGTGATCCAGTTTACGATAAGCTTGTAAAAAAATTGGGTCCGCAGAGAGTTCAAATTAGAGACATTTACTGGAGAGACAAAACAAGTTTCTGCACTGTAGGAGTGGCAGATGCAGTAAAACAACTCATGGGAGATTTGCAGATTCCACATATCTCTATATCCAAAGACCCAGAGGCAGAGTGGAGTGATAACAATGCCTTTGTTGGTCAAGTGGAATCAATTAGAGATTGGGAGCAAGATAAAAAAGTAGGAGTATACTGGAGTAAAACAACTGGCTGGAGAAAACAAAAGATAAACTGGACAGTAGTATGTACGCCAGCTGTACATCTGACTGACCAGGAGCTTGCATGACTAATGACTCTAACACAGGAAGAGGAGGAGGAGCTTGAGCAAGTTCCAGATGAGGTGTGGTCAAAGGGACCCACAGATGTTGGGTTAATTAAGGGAATGTTACCAGTGGAGATCAGAGCAAAAACTGAGTACAGGCCCAGGATAAAACAATATCCTTTAAAACCTGATGCAGTAGAAGGAATAAAACCTGTAATACAGGATTTAATTAAAAAAGGAATAATTCAAAAATGCTCAGATTCCCCTTGTAACACACCAATTTTCCCAGTTAAAAAGGCACCTCCATCCGTAGCTTGGAGAATGGTTCAAGATCTGCGAGCTGTGAATGAAGCAGTTATTCAAAGAGCACCTAATGTACCAGATCCACATACACTGCTTAATCAATTATGACCAGAGGCTAAAATCTTCTCTGTGATTGATCTCAGCAATGCATTTTGGTCCATTCCAGTGCATAAAGACAGTCAATTTTGGTTTGCATTTACCTTTGAAGGGGAAAGATATGTTTTCACAAGATTAAGCCAGGGGTTTGCTGAATCCCCAACTATTTTCTCTGATGCAATAAAAAATTGTCTTGCTGATTTTAATCCACCGGAGGGAAGCCAGATTTTGAGCTATGTGGATGACATTTTGGTGGCGTCTAAGACAGTTGAGAGCTGTAAAAAAGATACTATAGCTTTACTGAAACACTTGGCTAAAACTGGCAATAAGGTCAGCAAAAATAAAATACAGTTATGGAAGACAGAAGTTAAATACCTAGGTCATACATTAACCAAAGATGGAAGGTTAATCCATGGGGAAAGAAAAGCTTCTATTCTAGCGGCACCTAGACCCGAAACTAAAAAACAGATGATGTCATTTTTGGGGTTATGTAATTATTGCCGGCAATGGGTAGCTAATTATGCAGAATTAGTAAGACCATTACAAAATTTAATTTTTGAAAAGCCAATGACACCTAAAGAAAACATTCATTGGACTGATGAAGCAGTCAAAGCCTTTAGCAAAATTAAAGGAATTATAGCTAGCTCAACAGTTTTAGCTTTGCCGGACTACTCTAAGCCATTTGAACAGACAGTTGACTGTAAAAATGGATTCATGACATCAGTGTTGACTCAAAAATGGGGGTCAAAACAAAGACCAATTGCTTATTACTCTTCGAAGCTTGACCCGGTGGCCAGAGCGACTCCAGTGTGTGTCCAAGCGGTTTTGGCTGCAGCATTAGCTGTCCAGGCATCTGCTGAAGTTGTTCTGTTTCACCCATTGACCTTGAAAGTACCACATGCTGTGTCAATGCTACTTTTGCAAACAAGCATGACATTCCTATCACCAGCCCGTCACCTTTCCTGCATGACACTCCTGCTGTCACAATCACATGTGACCGTAGAAAGATGTCATACAGTAAATCCATCTACTCTAATTCCAACAGAAGGAGATGGCACTGCACATGATTGTGTTCAAGAAGCATATAAAGACTTCCGTCCAAGACCTGATATAAAGGACATGCCACTCTCTGAGGGAATTACAGTGTTTGTTGATGGCTCAGCAGGGAAAGATGAGTTTGGGAAAAATCATGTAGGATACTCTGTTACCACTGTGGATAAAACAATTGAAGCAAAAGTACTTCCAAGTAACTTATCTGCACAAGCAGCAGAATTAGTAGCTTTAACAAGAGCTTGTGAATTGCATAAAGATAAGAAATTAACGGTGTATACTGATAGCCAATATGCATACGCTACAGTTCATTTGTTTTGTCAACAGTGGAAACATCGTGGTTATAAAACTTCTGCGGGAAAAGATGTAAAACATGCAACATTATTAAAGAATTTACTCAAAGCGATAATGTTGCCACAGCAGCTTGCTGTATGTAAATGTGAAGCTCACACGCGAGGGACAGACAAAGTGTCAACAGGAAATGACACAGCTGATAAAGCTGCAAAAGAGGTAACAGGATTACTGCTTAGTGAAGAAACACAAGATTCTGACGATCTTTTAAAAGAAATGCAGCAACAAGCGCCAAAAGCAGAAAAAGAGAAATGGCTTAAAGAGGGAGCTATATTCAATGGGAGTTTGTACATGGGTCCAAACGATAAGCCAGTTCTACCTAAATCAATGTTTAAATGGGCGGCTTTAGTGAGCCACGGAGTAACCCATGTTTCTTCTGCAAGTATGTGTGGATTGGTGAACAAATATTACACAACATATGGGTACAATTTATACTCAAAACATTTTTGTAATCAGTGTGTAATCTGTATAAAACACAATTCACAAGGAAATATGAGACCAAAAAGGGGGGTATTCCTAAACCCACACATCCTTTTGAAGAAATCCACATGGACTTTATCCAGTTAAATAAAGTGAATAATTTGGAATATTGCCTCGTGATTATTGATGCATTTTCCAAATGGGTAGAATTGTTTCCTTGTCACTCTCCGGACGCTCTAACAGTGGCTAAAGCAATATGTAAAAGAATTGTGCCAACATTTTCGATTCCCAGAGTTATCAGGAGTGACAATGGAACACATTTTGTAAATGATGTGATTGATAAGGTGGGACAAAATCTCAACATAAATCTAAAAAGACATTGTAGCTACCATCCACAAAGTGCAGGTTTAGTTGAAAGAAATAACGGCACTATTAAAGCTAAATTGAGGAAATGCATGGAGGAAACAAACAGACAATGGCCTGAATGCATAGACTTGGTACAGTTAAGCATGCATATAACACCTACTCAGGGTAGTGCATTGACACCATTTGAAATATTATATGGTAGGTCATACACACTTCCAGATTTACAGCCAAATAAGCAGTTCTCTCCTGATGATAATCCTACGTTGGCTGACTATATGAGAAAAACATTATTGACTAGAGCGTGTCAAGAAACAAATAATGTTCCGAGTCAACCATTTTGTGCACAGGAGCTGCCTGTTCGAGTTGGAGACTGGGTGTTTGTGAAAGTCATCAAACGAAAGTCCTGGTCCAGTCCACGGTGGGAAGGTCCGCATCAAGTGCTTCTGACGACACCCACTGCTGTGAAGATAGCAGAAAGACCCACGTGGATTCACCTCTCACACTGCAAAAAGAGAAATCTGAGAGATTTTGTGTCAACCACAGCGGAGGGGAAGGCTGACCTACAAAGGGGGGCAAACGTGCTCGTCTCAACAGTCAGTGAAGCAGGGAGATCCTCCAGTGGTTTAATGCACAAGAAACACAGTTTGTACAACTTGATGATGTGCTAGTAACCTCTCATCTTGTGATATTGGTGAATTGGACTGTTTCAAAAAGGACTGTTTACAAGATGGTCTTCAAAGTATTCTCCACTCGACATGGACTTCGATGCAGTAGTGGTCTAATAATGCTGATTACATTGATAGTTATTGTGGTTCCATCACTGCTCTGGTGGGGGAGTCAACAATATAATAATGTCAAGCGTACAGCTAGAGCAGAAATAGATGTAGATCATTATAAAGACAACTACTGGTATCGCATGGCTGAAATAACGGCTCAGGCAAATAATATGTCAGATTGTTATGTTTGTGCATTTGTTCCTCATCATTCAAATTCAAATCCTTATATAACACCACATCCAGTCTCAGCTTTAACAACTATATGCACTATGGCTTTTTATACCTTACATTCAATTGGCATGAACTACTCTAAATATGTGGAATGGCTGCCAAATTGTACTACTCTTCCAATTCAAAAGGTAGCAGATTGGAGAGTTCCATTGAACTTTTCTTTAAGTACAAATATGACTAATGAGAAAGGTGTGACTGTGGCTCGATTTCCAGCCAATTCTCCTCTGTGTCTGAGTAGGAAATGCAATGTGCCGGGGCCCTGGGAGGATGCTAACCAATATGTAGGAACATCCACCTGTGATGATGTTCTGCCTATTGCCACATATAACCAACAAACCTCTGAGATACATCACAGATTATACTTCACTACTACTCCGACCGCACGGGAGTTCCCAGTGATTAATTTCACTAAAGTGGGTGAGGTCAGTGGAGTGGCCAACTGGCACTCATACCCAGCTTTTTTGGTGGAGGTCCCGGGGTTTTGGGGCTATCCATGCCCGTCAAACCAGGTGTGGGTTTGTGGAGATAAAGTGTATCTGTGGCTTCCAGAGAGATGGTGTGGAACTTGTCATCTGGCCACCCTAGGTCCGGCCTCCTATATCATTTCAAGTGATAACTTGACACAGCACTTGGGCCAGAGGCAGAAAAGGGCTGCTGCCACAGCGGCCAGAAGCCCACCTTTAATCTCAGATGTAAGAGGAGTGTTCATGACAGCCCTTCCCATGTATGGAGTTGCATATTTAAGTCATAGGATGAATGATATTGCATGGAATTTGGAGAATTTGACTAATATTGTCATGGACCTCACTGAACAAATCAGGGGAGATTCAGAGAAAGAGGCTATGCGTCAAATGATCATGCAGAATCGAGTGGCATTAGATTTTGTTTTATCTGAAACTGGTGGTGTGTGTCAGTTAATTAAGGATCATTGTTGTACGTTCATTCCATCATCCAACTCAAATTATTCACTAATTTTGGATCGATTAAAAAGTTTTAAAACTGAGATGCTAAGTGAGCGAGACAATGACAACATGAATTGGGACTTATTGTCATGGTTTTCTACTGGAGCATGGTGGCAACTGATATTGAAAATAGCGACACCTGCAATAATGATTTTGGTTTTATTTTGCATATTTGTCACTTGTTTGTTGCCATGTGCGAAGTCTTTAACCAACAGGATGATAAACACTGCAGTTGCAGACACATTGTTTTCGGATCAATGTCAAGCGTTGTTAGCTCACACAAATGTAGATGATAATTTTGATATTTCTGTGTAAGTTTGTTATGAAGGTATTGCAGAAAACTGAGAAGAGATGTAATGGCTGGATGTTAAAACTTTACATTTATATATTATGAATAGGGGGGAATTATGTCAATGGAGTATGTTATTGTGTTATTATCATATTAATAAATGTAACGTTAGACTACTAGTAGTATTGATCCAGGCAGGGTGAAGAATGTGTGGAACCAACCCACCCCCAGCTATTATACACAGGAAGTTAAATTAAGAGGAGTGCAGAGAACATCTGTTATAGCCTCAGGCTTACTTTGAGAGGGGCTATTTGTGTGTTTTGGAGAAAGGAGCTATTGTGTTCACCTAGGATGGTGAGACATGTGTTTTCAATTATCAGGTCATGTGACTGTGTGCTTTTCATCGATAGCCTGTCTTGAAGTAGTGTCTTTTGCTTTGGGTGTGCCAGGGAGCAGGGCCCAGACTGATCAAGCAGTCTGCCACTTGTCTGTATCTTATATTCTGTCTTTTATATATTAAACCTTTTTTACAACGAATGCTACAAACAAACCTTTTTGTCATGATGAGCGTTGTCCGTCCAGTCTTTTGGAACATGGGTTCAGATTTCACGTATTCATAGTACACAATATGCTGTGGGTCTTACAAAGTAGTGCAAATAATCATACATGGCTAACAGGCATGTATGACACCCTAAAGTCTACAATAAGACGACTGGCAAAGAGACGCACACTTTGGGGGGATGCGCACATTGCAAAGGTGGTTTGCTCAGTCAAAGCGACAAACGATATATTCATAGAATATGGCTGGGAGAAAACCCACTGGGCCATCATTGCACGTTATTACTGGCCTAAAATGGAGAGGGACATTCAGTCATGGGTATGTTTGGGCCTATTGACTGTCTATATAATGCACTCAGTGGCTTTGATCTCAATAATGTAAAATCTTGATGAGGATTTCTTATATTGCTATTATTACTAACAAAAGGTGAAGCAGTGCACTGAGTGCCAAATTTCTATCGCTTTGGCGCCCCACAGAGGATCCTCACAGACATGGCACTGAATTCATCAATAAGGTAGGCCTAGGGAAGAATAAGGCTGTTCGTGTTCAGGATTGTGTCATTGCTTGTGAATTCCGTTGATTACAGCAGTATGCAGACAACTAGGGGTGAAGCTCAGTATGTGTTCCCCCTACCACCCTTCCACCAATGGTTTGATGGGGAAGGACATAGGCAACAAGGTGGGTGTTTCCGTATGGACAGCGAAGATGAGGAGACCGCAAGCCTGAAGCCCCTGATGGCACTGTGAGAAACGTGTGACTTTGGGGTACCTGTTATGGAGGGTTGTTAGTGGAGCATGAATCTCACAATGTTCACACCTCTGTCTGTATTCCAGTTCTACAGCTGATCACAGCAAGCATGAGCACCATGTGTTGTGGAGCCGAATTGGGCCATTTAGTCTCTTCACAAGCAACTTCAAGTACTGCAAGCTAGAGGGACACTTTGTAAACATTCTTGTTCACCTTTTGTGTGTATTCCTAAATGTACAAACATGTCGGAGCACATAACTGGTAAAATGATCAGGCAATAACAGCCCAGAACATGACATCCACTCATTGAGTATACATGTCTATTAGTATATTATTCCTGAGTAGTAACGTGAGACTATGGGCTCACCTTAGCTCCCAGCTATTGGACTTAATTGGATTCATGGAGTTGGAGGCCTGATTCAACACGGCCCCGCACCAGGGTACATCTGTGACATGTTGGTGCCATATGATCAGTCTGACTCTGCTGGCGCCCACAGTCAAGACTAAACATGTGAGGGAAGACAATGTTCAAATGCAAGTTATGATGAGGGTTGTGTGTGCGAGGAATTGTATCTCCATTTTGTTGTGCACTGTGGTTATTAAGAGTCCCTTGTGTGATGTTTTGTTTATTTCATTGCCTGTGTGATTTTG
The DNA here is from genome assembly GCA_964034765.1 of Knipowitschia caucasica. Classification (NCBI taxonomy): domain Eukaryota; kingdom Metazoa; phylum Chordata; class Actinopteri; order Gobiiformes; family Gobiidae; genus Knipowitschia; species Knipowitschia caucasica. Next base: position 6,046,360 of record OZ035833.1, on the reverse strand, counting down.
CCTGGTGTTTAATCTTTGTGTGTGTTTCATGTAAAGATGTGTGCCTTGTGTGAGATGGACTGTGCAGCAGTCATCTCAGAGGACCACACAGACACGTTGAAATCACCAACACAGATTGGAGAATCAACAGCGAAGACCCAGGAAATATTGAACCCATGTGTATTGGTTCATAGAGAAAGACCAATGCCCATGAATGATGATGAATATGCATACAAATTAATGTTGATTGCTGGACATTTCGCTGACAGTAGTAGATGGCCAAAATGATGTATATTTGGGGTGGACGTGGTACACCTGCAAACCTTGCAGCTGCTCATGTCAGTGTTGTGCTGTGCTCATTACAAATGTTTATGTTGGTCCAGTCATACTGCACACAAGGGAACAATTGTGACATGAAATTGTGACCGAGCAACGCGTAAAACACATGTCCGCAGCGCTGTGACAGAGAAATGCTGCAGAGACGTCTCTGAAAGAGGATATGGAGATGCGTCAGCAGGTTAATCTGTCGCTGCACCACGTACCAAACCGCGTCCGAGCGTACGATCTATGTGTGTGTGTCTGTGGCTACACGACACAGGTAACAGGAACAGGGTGTACCATTCTATTGCCAGTGACATTGCGTTACAATGCTTTGGAGACAGGTGAAGCGGGGTGCGAGTATGCGGACACGCAGGTGGATCTAGCCCACTCTACAAATACAACATGTGTTTGGCCGTCTGCTGTGACACCCTCTTGCTGCTGTCATGCTTTACACACACACATGTTCGTCCTGTCACAGTTGCATGCTCATTATTAGTCACATTATTGCTCACTCATACAACCCGAACGTCCTTTTCCTGGTCTGTGATAGCGATCACATACAGCATTAATTCCACATGTGATTTCTTTTTCTACATCAATATTTCTTATGACTGTAGTATATGAGAACAATGTGTGAGAGCAGGCGCTGGTCATGTGTTTGTAAATCGCTGTTGTGAGCGTGTTTATTGAATGGAAACACCACAGTCCCACCGCAGCTCCAGGTTAAACTGCGCACCTTGCAGCTGTTCAGGTCAGTGTCATGGGAAACAGTTCGCGATTCACAGACAGTATATGGAACAGCAACAACACATCTGATTTACGTTGATTATATGTGATAGCAATCCTTCGTCAGAAACACTACGAGAAAGGAGTCTTTATTTCGGACTTTAGAGGTCCCGCAGAGGCAGTGGGCTTTTATTGTGAAAAATGTCTAAGCCACGCCTACTTTCGAGCATTTTGATCGATGAGTAAGTAGAACTCGTTCACCGGACTCTTCATCTCCCAGTCTGCTGTGATGAAGTGAGCGGTTATCGTGACATAGCTCTCCGTTACGCTCATGGATCTATTATAGGTTCCGTGGGACGTCCAAGCGTCAGTCGTGAGCGCAGCTGAGGATGCGCGGGAGAGTTGACTTTAGCCCGGTCTGACTGTGCATAAAGGGGCTGCTTAAATGCTGCAGCAATAAGCGGTTGTTTAGAAGATTTTTTCCACTCATGTCTTTCTTGTGGCACAGTACTTACACACCGTGACAGTTTTGTCGACTATTCCATCATCAGTAAAGTTACAGTGAAGCCCAAATGCTCCCATTCAGGGGATTTAAATGACGCAGGGCTTTCAAGCTTCTCCGTTCCTCTGCTCGCCATGACTACGCTGTGTGTAGACTGAACAACATGCGCACAACTTTTTCATAAATCAAATCGCGGATCACGTCTGTACCGAACCGAAGACGTTTATCTGATCACGGATCAGTGATGAACCGTTGCACCTCTAGTTAAAGACCTTATGACGGGTTTAAAAAAAAAAAATTGTGGATATCAAAATTGCATGACAATGTCAATCTGAAAGAGATTCCGGCAAAAAAAATCCTATATTTTATAAAAAGAACGTGTTTTTCATGAATTTAAGTTGTCTATGCTCTAACCTGTGTGTGACGTCACAGCGGGTAACGCCCATGCATTGAAAACCATGGATCTATGCCACAAGACTGCCTTTTCTCTCTTCTCTCCACTGATGCCCAACACAATACTGCCCTCTACAGGTGACAATTGCTCACTACACATAAATTGCCGTTTTGAGTGTGAAAAAGTGTCTGAGGTGGGATTTGAACCCAAGTATCTTGGGTTTACAAAACAAAACAATGTATTCACCGTGTATAACTGAGTGTGGATGTGTTGGGTTATGAGAATAAATATATAATAATAAAAATATATATAAATATAATGAGTGTTTCTGGCTTCTGTTTTTCAGAGTATGAGGCTCACTCACAGACAGAGAGAGAGACACACACTCCTGTTTTTAAAGGAAATGAAATAAACAACGAGGATCATCTGGTATAAGATATCAATAAACTTTATTGTAACATTAAACAACAGAGAAAACTAGAAACCAGAAAGCAGACAGGATGAGGAGAGAGACACACACACAATAGACACACAGAGACACACACACACACACACAGAGAGACACATGGAGAGGCACAGAGAGAGACACAGAGATACACAGAGATACACAGAGAGACACAGAGATACACAGAGAGACAGAGAGATACACAGAGAGAGACAGAGAGATACACAGAGATACACAGAGAGACAGAGAGATACACAGAGAGACACAGAGAGACAGAGAGATACACAGAGAGACACAGAGATACACAGAGATACACAGAGAGACACAGAGAGACACAGAGATACAGAGAGACACAGAGAGACACAGAGATACACAGAGAGACACAGAGAGATCAAAGCTTATTCAGACTGGTAAAACAAACACCTAAAACACAGTGCAATATATTCTTAGAAAACTATTCACAAATAATATAACAAATAAAAAATGAAAAAACAGTGTTCTCAGTTGAGGCTCCTCCTCCAGTCTTCCAGGGTCAGACCTGAGGCCGGACAGTACCACCGCCCCTTCACCTGCGTGTGTCCTGTGGTCTTGCTCTTGTTCTCACCACACTGCTTGCAGGTGTAGTGGTACTTTTCTTTGGCCAACCTCTTCTTCGGTGGTTCGCCCCTTAATGCTCGCTCCTCATCCTCCTGGGCAGCTTTATTCAGCCTCCATGCACGCTGCCTTGGCTGAGAGGGAAGGCCTGCTGGAGGGTGCTGCAGCGGAGGAGCCTCGGGACACGGAGGAGCATGGGGGAGTGGAGGAGCTTGAGGGAATGGAGGAGCTTGTGGAAGTGGAGGAGCATATTGAAAAGGTGGAGCATGGGGGAATGGAGGAGGATAAGGGTATTGGGGGTGCAGATGTGGAGGAACATGGGGAAATGTAGGAGGGTACTGTAAATGAGGAGCTTGCTGGAGAGGAGGAGCTGGTCCATATTGTGAAGGGAAAGGGGGAGGTGGTGGATGAGGCACAGGTTGGCTGGGTCCTGCAACATTTCGCTGGCGGGGGAAAGCTTCTCCCTCACGATTCTCAGGCTCTTCAAAAGTCATCTCCTGAGCATGTGGTTCAGGAGCAGCAGGGAGAGTGCTCACTGAGGGCAGAGGCTCCTTGGCCTGGTGCAGCTGTTTTGGAAGAACAGTGTCCTGCAGAAGCATGTCCCTGTCCTTCCTCTTGTCCCTCCTGAGCAGCCTACAAGACAAACATTCATGATGAACCTACAGATGAACCTGTCCTCCATAAGGTCATTACACAGTTTATTACACTGAAGATACATCTTTACACTGTGGTGACTGTTTGGGAAAGGTACATTTGTATTTGTATTCATGTGTTCCTTTGATGATAGGTTTCCTCTCATTACATTGTTCACACAATGATCATTTGAAAGTTACATATCATTTAAACATTGACATGAAAGGAAAGGAGCTGGTAAGAAGGAAAAAGTTCTTATATTGTTCTGTCTGTTTTCAACTTCATACAAACATGTGCTGTGATAAATAAAACAACACATACCATGAGGAGACAGTGGTGTTGTTGACTGGTACCAGCACCACGTTGTAAGTAAGTAAGTAAGTAATATTTATTTATATAGCACCTTTCACAGACAAAGGTCACAAAGTGCTTCACAAAAAATACAAATATAAATAAAAGTACATTTACATTTACAATCACAAAACATGGTGGTCATAAGACAACCCCTTTCCCACTGGAATTAAAATGCTTTTTCAAACAAGTAGGTTTTCAGTTTACACTTAAAAACATCAACACAATCAAGTAAACGCAAGGAAAGCGGAAGATCGTTCCAGAGCGTCGGCGCGACCACCTGGAAGGAGCGATCTCCTCTCGTCTTGTAACGGGTACGAGGGACCATGAGAAGGTTCTGATCCTGAGACCTCAGCCTCCGAGAGGGGGTATAAGGACACAACAAGTCTCTAATGTAAGAGGGACCCTGACCATGCAAGGCTCTGAAGGTCAACACCAGGATTTTAAAATTGAAACGAAAAGTGACTGGGAGCCAATGGAGGGCTTTTAGAATGGGAGTAATATGAGCCCGTCTGTTTGTGCGAGTCAGTAACCTCGCCGCAGAGTTTTGTACCTGCTGAAGACGGGACAACTCCTTTTTGTTTAGACAAGAAAATAAACTGTTACAATAGTCTAAACGGGAAGACACAAAGGCGTGGATAATCATTTCAAGGTCATCCCTTGGCACAATTGCTCTAAGTTTGGAGATTTTTCTCAGTTGGTAAAAACAGTTCCTTGTCAGCAGTTTTGAGTGATGCTCTAAGGACATTGCTTTGTCAAAGTTAACGCCTAGATTTCTGAGGCTTGCTTTAGTAGACAAACTCAGATCGCCCAAATACTGGTGAATCCCTGGAATAGCGTCATCAGGGGCAAACACCAGCATCTCCGTTTTGTCTGAATTTAGTTGGAGGGAATTTGTACCGAGCCATTTTTTAACTTGCGTAAGACATTTCAGCAAAGAGCTTAACTTCTGGATCTCAGAGGGCTTGAAAGAGCAGTATAGCTGAATATCATCAGCATATAAATGGTAAGAAACATCATAAAAGCTCTGGATAATTTTCCCTAATGGAAGGACATAGAGTAAAAACAAAATCGGGCCCAAAACAGAGCCCTGGGGAACCCCGCACAGCAAATCAGCAGAGTCAGACAGGAACTTATTTGCAGAGACACTAAAGCTCCTCCCCGATAAATAAGAGGAGAACCACGCAAGGACTGGTCCTGACATTCCGACCAGGTCACGCAGTCTTGTCAACAAGATTTGGTGATTCACAGTGTCAAATGCTGACGAGAGATCTAACAACACAAGAACAGTACATCTTCCAGAGTCTGCAGACATCATAATATCACTGGACACTTTAAGCAGGGCGGTTTCCGTGGAGTGATGCTTACGGAAACCGGATTGAAAAGTGTCAAAAATGTTGTGTTTCTCCAAGAAGGTTACCAACTGATCAGAGACCACCTTCTCCAACACTTTGGACAAAAACGGAAGTTTTGAAATGGGCCTGAAATTGTTCAGATGCGTAGGGTCAAGATTAGGCTTTTTGAGAAGAGGTTCCACAATGGCATGTTTTAAAGAACTGGGAAAAACACCAGTTGACAGTGAAAGGTTGATCAGATTGGTAACCCAGGGGCCAATGACATCAAAAACTTTGACAAAAAGTTTACAGGGCAGAACATCAGACACACAGAAAGAGGGCTTCATTCTGGTTACCAGAGCTGAGACATTGGCTTGTGTAACAGGGCTAAAAGAGGACCACTCATGGGGAACAAGCTCAACAGCATCAGGTGTGCAAAACGAGAGCGTTGGAAGTTGATCTATGATAACCTGGAAAATAAAAAAAAATAAAAAAAAATCGAAATTCATTGCTGTCAGCTTTACAAAACACAGGTGCAAGAGGAGCAGCAGGACATACAATAGAGTTGATGGTATCAAACAATACTTGAGGTTTTTTCTTATTCATGGTGATCAGCTGGCGGAAGTAGTCAGATCTGGCATTTTTTATTGTTTCGTTTAAAGACGACATAAGTTCCCTGAGGTGCAACCTATGTACCTCAAGTTTGGTGGACTTCCACAGACGCTCGGTTTTCCGACATAGTCTCTTCATATCACGGATACCATCATTAATCCAGGGACACACTGCTTTATGAGACACCAGATTTGATTTAACAGGTGCAACCTGATCCAAAATGGACTCACAGTGGCTATTAAAACTATGCATGAGGCTTTCCACATCGTGACATTCCAAAAATAATTTCAAATCAAACAAAGTGGAGAAACTAACAGTAGTGTTCTCTGTGATAATCCGCCTCTGAGACCTAAACTCAGAAGACACAGGCTCAGGACCAGAGATTAGATCAAATAAAACACAGCAATGATCACTCATGTGGACGTCATCTACACAAAGGTTGGCAACATTAAGGCCAAGTGAAAAGACAAGGTCTAAAGTGTGACCCTTTTGATGGGTAGGGCCAGAGACATGTTGCTCAAAATTAAAAGTTTCTGTCATTGTTAAAAGTTCCACTGCTGGGCAGGATGTGCTGTCATCAACATGGATATTAAAATCTCCAAGGATTAAAACATTTTCCAATTTTATGATTGAAGATAAGAAGTCACTAAAATCATTTAAAAAGGCAGCAGCAGGTCCAGGAGGACGATAAACCAGCACGCAATAAAATGGGCTAGAGGAACCAACCTTAATCACAAGTGATTCAAAGGAAGGGGAGACTTGAGAGTTCATCACTTTACAGGAGAAAGTGTCCCTGTAAACCACAGCAAGACCTCCTCCACGACGAGAGGGGCGGGGCATCCCAAAGACAGAACAGCCATCAGGACACAGTTCATTTAAATGAATAAACTCCCCTTCTCTCTGCCATGTCTCCGTGAAGAACATAAAATCTAGATTTTCCTTGGTAAAAAGTTCATTCAGAGAGAAAGATTTATTCGCTATAGAACGGACGTTCAATAGACCAAGCCGCAACGAGGGTGACGTCACGGACTTCGTGTCAGCTGGAGCTGTACGAGCTAGACACAGCGGGATTGGATGAAGGTACGCAACACGGTCACGTGGTCCCCATCTGTGTCGGGGAATCAGATGGTTGTGGACCGGAGTAAACACGGGAAGGCATGGAGGCGATGTATCCCAACGCTCACAATTCCAGCGTTGCACTGGCTCCAGAGAGCTGGACGAGATGACCCGGGAGGACAGCGGTGAGAGCGCGTCGCCGCCGGGCCGCACATCAAAGAGAGGAACCGACCGTAGACACCTGACCCGGTGATCCAGGGTGGGGATTCTTAACCGTGGAGCCCGTCTGCGTCTAACTTGGACGCCAGACCGACAGCCACGTTTCCTCTGCCTCCTCTTTTTGCCAGGAGCTCGAGACAGCAACAAGAACTCAGGTGAGTCCCGCCGGCAAACAAACGGGGGAGGAAAAGATTGTTTGTACTTGCCCCAGTCACTAAAAAGGGACTCCATAGACTCCTTTATGTGAAAAAGAGAGCCACGATCATAGCTCCGGACAGCAGAGACAAATCCAATGGATAAACGGGCTGATATGACCACATAAATTGCGAAAACAATCAATAATAGCCGACATAGGAGTCGAGCAGAGGCCTGGCCGAGCACAGGCGCCATCTTGACAAGATAGAGACCAGAGAGAGGCCAAAGAGAGGCCAAAGAGAGACCAGAGAGAGACCAGAGCGAGACCAGAGAGAGGCCAAAGAGAGGCCAAAGAGAGGCCAAAGAGAGACCAGAGAGAGACCAGAGAGAGACCAGAGAGAGACCAGGGCGAGACCAGAGCGAGACCAGAGCGAGACCAGAGAGAGACCAGAGAGAGACCAGGGAGAGACCAGAGAGAGACCAGAGAGACCAGAGAGAGACCCAAGAGAGACCCGAGAGAGACCAGAGAGAGACCAGAGAGAGACCAAAGAGAGACCAGAGAGAGACCCGAGAGAGACCAGAGAGAGACCCGAGAGAGACCAGAGAGAGACCAGAGAGAGACCAAAGAGAGACCAGAGCGAGACCTGAGAGAGACCAGAGAGAGACCAGAGAGAGACCAGAGAGAGCCCAAAGAGAGACCAGAGAAAGACCTGAGAGACCAGGACTTCCCTCAGACTCCATCATGAACGGTGAGTGTTTTTTTGTCAAAATAATACATTTCACACAAAAAGTCACAATCTGCAAATAATGAAGAAACTTCAAACGAACAAATTAACAGAGTCTCTCTCTGGTCTCTCTCTGGTCTCACTCTGGTCTCACTCTGGTCTCTCTCTGGTCTCACTCTGGTCTCACTCTGGTCTCTCTCTGGTCTCTGGTCTCTCTCTGGTCTCTCTCTGGTCTCTTTCTGGTCTCTCAGGTCAGTCCTCAGAGCATGTTGAGTCCTTATGGTCCTCATGGGGTGAGGACTGATGGTTCTGTCCTGTGTCCAGGCGTCCTCCATGGGGTCGTGTCCCTGAGGTTGTACCATCAACAGAACCAGGACCGGACCTGGTCTGAGGCTGTGTCCGACTGCACCGCCCTGAACCTGACTCTGGCCTCGATCCGGACCTCAGACCAGAACTCTGCAGCCAGACCGGACTCGGGGAAGGTCTGGACCGGTCTGAGCCGGGTATGGGACTGGACGGGGGCGGGGCCTGCTGAGCCGGTCTCAGCCAATGAGGAGTGGTTTGAGCAGTGGGCACCAGATGAGCCCCGGGACAAGAAGAACTGTACCGCCCTCCGCACCAGCGACGGACTCTGGGTCTCTAAGGACTGTACCGAGACCCTGAGGGCCAGCTGCTATAGAGGTGAGACCAGAACGAGACCAGAGGGAGACCAGAGAGACAAGAGAGAAACTAGATAGAGACCAGGGGGAGACCAGAGGGAGACCAGAGAGAGACCAGAGGAAGAAATTAAAAAGAGACAAGAGAGAGAGACCAGAGAAAGACCAGAGGGAGACCAGAGGGAGACCAGAGGGAGACCAGAGGGAGAGACCAGAGAGAGACCAGAGGAAGACCAGAGAGAAGAGAGAGACCAGAGGGATGCTAGAGGAAGATCAGAGACCAGAGAGAGACCAGAGAGAGAGACCAGAATGAGACCAGAGAGAATTCAGAGAGAGACCAGAGACCAGAGTGAGACCAGAGAGAGATCAGAGAGACCAGAGAGAGACCAGAGAGAGAGACCAGAGGGATGCTAGAGGAAGACCAGAGAGAGACCAGAGAGAGACAAGAGAGAGAGAGACCAGAGAGAGGACTAGAGAGAGACAAGAGAGAAAGACCAGAGAGAGACCAGAGGGAGACCAGAGGGAGACCGGAGAGAGACCGGAGAGAGACCGGAGAGAGACGAGCATAGCCCTGGATAACCTGATGCTGTGTATGTGTTTGTGCTGCAGAATCGGACCAGACTCACTGGATCCTGGACCAGTCCCTGGAGTGGAAACAGGCCCGGTCTCAGTGTAAGGCAAACTTCGCCAACCTCAGCTCCGTCCTGAACCAGAACCAAACCCAGGATATCCTCCAGGCGCTCCAGACGCTGGACCAGGCAGGTATCACCAACACTACCTCCTCCAACGTAGACCGAGGCTGTAGACCCAGGACTGAGGCTGTAGACCCAGGACTGAGGTTGTAGACCCAGGACTGAGGCTGTAGACCCAGGACTGAGGCTGTAGATCCAGGACTGAGGCCTCTAGACCCAGGACTGAGGCCTGTAGACCCAGGACTGAGGCTGTAGACCCAGGACTGAGGCTTTAGACCCAGGACTGAGGCTGTAGACCCAGGACTGAGGCTGTAGACCCAGGACTGAGGCTGTAGACCCAGGACTGAGGCTGTAGACCCAGGACTGAGAATGTAGACCCAGTTTCTCTGTGTTTAGGGGAGGAGGTCTGGATCGGGCTGTACTTGCGGTGGCTTTGGGTGGATGGGTCCTGGGTCCGGTGGTCTGGGTGGGACCAGGACCCTCTGGACTCGGATAAAGGCTGCATGGTTCTGGATCACAGCGGGAAGTGGGACCAGGAGAAATGTGAACAACGGTTCCCTTTCATCTGTCACCAAGGTCTGAGCAAAAGTATTCATACCCCTGAACAACAGACATACAGTTTGTTCCTGTTGCTTGAACACATTTGTCCAAATGAAGCTGACACACACTGGGACATAAACCATTCACATCTGTCTCAAAATGAAACTGCTTTATCAAAACTCAAACTCTGCTCTCAAAACTGAACAATCCTTTTGTCAAAATGAAACTCTGAGGACAAAATGACACACACTTGCATCACGTGAACACACTTTCAGATTGTTGGCAACACAAACAGTACTTTATATAAATACTGCAGTACTTTATATAAAACCCTGCAGTACTTTATATAAAACCCTGCAGTACTTTATATAAAACCCTGCAGTACTTTATATAAAACCCTGCAGTACTTTATATAAAACACTGCAGTACTTTATATAAAACACTGCAGTACTTTATATAAAACACTGCAGTACTTTATATAAAACACTGCAGTACTTTATATAAAAGACTGCAGTACTTTATATAAAACACTGCAGTACTTTCTATAACACACTGCAGTACTTTATATAAAACCCTGCAGTACTTTATATAAAACGCTGCAGTACTTTATATAAAACACTGCAGTACTTTAATGTTACAAATAATATCAACTCAATACTGTACATCACAGTACTACAGTATACTGTACATCACAGTACTACAGTATACTGTACATCACAGTACTACAGTATGTACTGTACATCACAGTACTACAGTATACTGTACATCACAGTACTACAGTATATACTGTATATCACAGTACTACAGTATACTGTACATCACAGTACTACAGTATACTTTACATCACAGTACTACAGTATATACTGTATATCACAGTACTACAGTATACTGTACATCACAGTACTACAGTATACTTTACATCACAGTACTACAGTACAGTGTACATCACAGTACTACAGTATACTGTACATCAAAGTACTACAGTATATACTGTATATCACAGTACTACGGGTATATACTGTATATCACAGTAATACAGTATATACTGTATATCACACAGTTCCACCACAAAGTTCCTGTTGTTGGTGAACAGTTGCCGACCACCTCCAGATGCTCTTTTAGTCATTTTGCATAAATATGAAACCACAAATTGTTACTATAGGTTTCTTACATTACAAATGTACACAGTACTGTGATATATCAGTTTTATGTACTTTACTGTATTGTATGTTTCACAAAACTACATTTTTTTTAAAAGGAGCAAAAGCCAACTTGCAAAACAGTACATATGTTACAGTACAGTACTGTAAATACTGTGGATACAGTCTGCAGTACAGAGTTACAGTACATGTGATACAGTACAGTACTCTAAATACTGTGGATACAGTCTGCAGTACAGAGTTACAGTACATGTGATACAGTACAGTACTGTAAATACTGTAGATACAGTCTGCAGTACAGAGTTACAGTACATGTGATACAGTACAGTACTGTAAATACTGTAGATACAGTCTGCAGTACAGAGTTACAGTACATGTGATTCAGTACAGTACTGTAAATACTGTGGATACAGTCTGCAGTACAGAGTTACAGTACATGTGATACAGTACAGTACTGTAAATACTGTAGATACAGTCTGCAGTACAGAGTTACAGTACATGTGATACAGTACAGTACTGTAAATACTGTAGATACAGTCTGCAGTACAGAGTTACAGTACATGTGATTCAGTACAGTACTGTAAATACTGTGGATACAGTCTGCAGTACAGAGTTACAGTACATGTGATACAGTACAGTACTGTAAATACTGTAGATACAGTCTGCAGTACAGAGTTACAGTACATGTGATACAGTACAGTACTGTAAATACTGTAGATACAGTCTGCAGTACAGAGTTACAGTACATGTGATACAGTACAGTACTGTAAATACTGTAGATACAGTCTGCAGTACAGAGTTACAGTACATGTGATACAGTACAGTACTGTAAATACTGTAGATACAGTCTGCAGTACAGAGTTACAGTACATGTGATACAGTACAGTACTGTAAATACTGTAGATACAGTCTGCAGTACAGAGTTACAGTACATGTGATACAGTACAGTACTGTAAATACTGTGGATACAGTCTGCAGTACAGAGTTACAGTACATGTGATACAGTGCAGTACTGTAAATACTGTGGATACAGTCTGCAGTACAGAGTTACAGTACATGTGATACAGTACAGTACTGTAAATACTGTGGATACAGTCTGCAGTACAGAGTTACAGTACATGTGATACAGTACAGTACTGTAAATACTGTAGATACAGTCTGCAGTACAGAGTTACAGTACATGTGATACAGTACAGTACTGTAAATACTGTAGATACAGTCTGCAGTACAGAGTTACAGTACATGTGATACAGTACAGTACTGTAAATACTGTAGATACAGTCTGCAGTAGAGTTACAGTACATGTGATACAGTACAGTACTGTAAATACAGTCTGCAGTAGAGTTACAGTACATGTGATACAGTACAGTACTGTAAATACTGTAGATACAGTCTGCAGTACAGAGTTACAGTACATGTGGTACAGTACAGTACTGTAAATACTGTAGATACAGTCTGCAGTAGAGAGTTACAGTACATGTGATACAGTACAGTACTGTAAATACTGTAGATACAGTCTGCAGTACAGAGTTACAGTACATGTGATACAGTACAGTACTGTAAATACTGTAGATACAGTCTGCAGTACAGAGTTACAGAACATGTGATACAGTACAGTACTGTAAATACTGTGGATACAGTCTGCAGTACAGAGTTACAGTACATGTGATACAGTACAGTACTGTAAATACTGTAGATACAGTCTGCAGTACCGAGTAGTACTGTGAATACTGTAGATACAGTCTGCAGTACAGAGTTACAGTACATGTGATACAGTACAGTACTGTAAATACTGTATATACAGTCTGCAGTACAGAGTTACAGTACATGTGATACAGTACAGTACTGTAAATACTGTAGATACAGTCTGCAGTACAGAGTTACAGTACATGTGATACAGTACAGTACTGTAAATACTGTAGATACAGTCTGCAGTACAGAGTTACAGTACATGTGATACAGTACAGTACTGTAAATACTGTAGATACAGTCTGCAGTACAGAGTTACAGTACATGTGATACAGTACAGTACTGTAAATACTGTAGATACAGTAGAGCGATGGTTTGAGGTCATGGTTTATCACATGATCCACAAAAGTTACTCTAATGTCATCAAAATATTGTGTTGTTTTTATCCTCTTCCTCTCTCTTGCTCTTCCTCTCTCTTGCTTTTCCTTTTCCTCTCTCTTGCTCTTCCTCTTCCTCTCTCTTGCTCTTCCTCTTCCTCTCTCTTGCTCTTCCTCTCTCTTGCTCTTCCTTCCTTCAAACTTAAAAAGTTCTGAAAATGGCTAAACTGAGGCCTGTTTGTGTCTGGCTGATGTGTGTCGCGTTTTGTATCAGTGTGTTCACAGTAAAGTGACAATTGAAGCATCTGGACTTTAAAAGGTTATAACTTAAAAGCTAAAATTACTTTCATAGATTGGAAAAAAGATTTCAAACACAGACACATTGAAGAGATAGTGTGGAGAAAATCAAAAGGAAAGATTGACATAAAAATGTTTAGCAACATTTTAAACGACCAAATGAGCCTCTGATTGGACCATTCTGCTGTGACGCCAGTTACATAGAAAATGAAATGTCCTCAGTCTGAAAAAGCAGAAGATGAAATCCCACAGATTTACATGGTTAACACAACAGAAGGAAATCACTTCATATAAAAAGGAATCGTAAAAAAATACAAATTATGACCCTTGAAAAATGTATAACAGACGTGATGAGGACGGTCCTCTTTTCTCTAAAAATTAAACTTGAGAAAAAAAACCAATCTGGTCTGTTTTCACATTTAATTGGTTGACGATATGAAAGTATCACTTTGCATCTACTTTGTGTAAAAAAATAAAATCTCTGAATCAAATGTGGACGTCTGAAAATACCATCAAACTTCCACAAAGCACTTTCCGTCCAATCATCGTCCGTTACATAAAATAAACAGGGCCACTGTAGGAAACTTGTCTAACGTATAAAACAGTTTTGTTCTAGAAACTTCTGCAGGACAGAGGAGGTGTTGGAAACATGAAAAACACTAAATATCTTCTGATTATTTAAATCACACTTTTGGCCCTTTAGTGTGAACAAGCCCATCTCAGTGTTTTCAAGTGTGTGTCTCAGTGTGTTCAAGTGTGTGTCTCAGTGTTTTCAAGTGTGTGTCTCAGTGTTTTCAAGTGTGTGTCTCAGTGTTTTCAAGTGTGTGTCTCAGTGTTTTCAAGTGTGTGTCTCAGTGTTTTCAAGTGTGTGTCTCAGTGTTTTCTGTCACACAGTGTGCTTTGTATTTTGAATAGATGTGTTTTCCCAACGATAACAAAGTGTCTTATGTATGACACAGTGTGTAGTGAGCAGGAGAATGTGTGTTGCAGAAAGAGAAAGTGTGTTGCAGAAAGAGAAAGTGTGTTGCAGAAAGAGAAAGTGTGTTGCAGAAAGAGAAAGTGTGTTGCAGAAGGAGAAAGTGTGTTGCAGAAAGAGAAAGTGTGTTGCAGAAAGAGAAAGTGTGTTGCAGAAAGAGAAAGTGTGTTGCAGAAAGAGAAAGTGTGTTGTAGAAAGAGAAAGTGTGTTGCAGAAAGAGAAAGTGTGTTGCAGAAAGAGAAAGTGTGTTGCAGAAGGAGAAAGTGTGTTGCAGAAATGAAAGTAAAGTGTAAAGCAGTACTTTTGTTTAAGGAATGGTCAGTCTGTGTTTCAGGTTCAGAACAAAAGTTTCAGGTTCTGTAACTTGTTCCGGTTCTGTAACTTGTTCCGGTTCTGTAACTTGTTCCGGTTCTGTAACTTGTTCCGGTTCTGTAACTTGTTCCGGTTCTGTAACTTGTTCCGGTTCTGTAACTTGTTCCGGTTCTGTAACTTGTTCCGGTTCTGTAACTTGTTCCGGTTCTGTAACTTGTTCCGGTTCTGTAACTTGTGTAGATGTTCCGGAGGTGAAAATGAAAAGAACCAAAGTGAAGCTCCGTCTAAGTTCTGGATCCGCTGATCTCACTGACCCCAAGATCCACCGGGCTCTGCTCACCCAGGTCCAGACCAGACCAGGACCAGACCAGGACAAGAACAGGACGAGACCAGGACCAGAACAGACCAGGACCAGGACCAGACCAGACCAGACCAGACCAGGACCAGGACCAGACCAGACCAGGCTATAGATGCGGTCTCCGCAGGTGTTGACCATAGACTGTATATATTAACGGACAGAGTCACGCCTATCTCCGCCGTTCTAACTAATGGGCCAAAAAATGTGCTCTACTGGAGCAATCCAAAATGGCCACGAGTGGTCCCGCCCACAACAAAAATGTGAAAAAACACATCTGTGCATGCGTCAGCCGGAGCAGCTTCATTCATTTGAACGAGAGACTTCAAAAATTCACAGCAAGTAAACTAGAGTGGACCAAACAAATCAAACAAACCCTCAGCATTGACACACATGTGGAACGGAGCTTTGGGCCAAGAGCCAACTTTTGGTCCATCCTGTAAAGACGTTTTTGAGCGGTCTGCCAATGCTATATGTTAGCATTGGCTAATTCTACTTCCGGGTCCACCCCCACAGGCCCGGGGTGGTATTGCAGCATGTCAGCGCACGTCATTTTGGCCACTTTTGAGCCGGGACCCTCCCCCACTGGTGTTGACTCCAACAGCAGACTCCTCCCACTTCAGTTTCAGAGGAAGTAGAAGGAGTCTGCTCTGATTGGTCCAGTCCAGAGGCCCCTGAGGTCCAGAGGCCCCTGAGGTCCAGAGGCCCCTGAGTGAACCCAGACCTTTAGTCCAGTTTTGGGCGGCATGGTGGCTGAGTGGATAGCACTCTCGCCTCTCAGCAAGAAGGTCCTGGGTTCGAATCCCGGTCGGACCAGGGCCTTCCTGAGTGGAGTTTGCATGTTCTCCCCGTGTCTGCATAGGTTTCCTCCGGGTACTCCGGTTTCCCCTACCACTAAAAACATGTACAATAGGTCTGGCATGTGCCTCCTGTACTGGCCCCGCTCCCATCTCTGTGTGGAGTGAGAGACTAATGCCCAAAAATAACAATTGTAAACCACTTTGAGACTCTGGTCTGCAGTGACAAGGCGCTATATAAATAAATATTACTTACTTACTTAGTTTAATGATAAAGAACAGGATTCATGTGAACATTGATTGAATGTTAGCAATGTGTTATCTCTGGTTTCTGTCTGGTCTCTGTCTGGTCTCTCTCTCTGGTCTGTCTCTCTCTGGTCTCTGTCTGGTCTCTCTCTCTGGTCTCTCTCTCTCTGGTCTGTCTCTCTCTGGTCTCTCTCTCTGGTCTCTCACTAGTCTCTCGCTGGACTCTCTCTGGTCTCTCTCTGGTCTCTCTCTAGTCTGTCTCTCTCTGGTCTCTCTCTCTGGTCTCTCACTGGTCTCTCTCTGGACTCTCTCTGGTCTCTCACTGGTCTCTCTCTCTCTGGTTGTAGATGGAGCAGAGGCTGGAGATGTCTGGAGTATCAGGGGTGAGGCTGGTGCTGGGAGAGTGTGTGAAGGAGCCTGAGACAGCGCCCCCTGCAGACCCGGAGCCACGCTGCACAGACTCTGTCCATAACTAACACTTTATTATAGTTTAACTGTGTTCGAAGTGTGCTATACTAATAAACCTGACTTTGAATCCATTTAACTACTTTCATTATTGGACTAGACCCCTGGTCCTTATATCTCTGGTCTCTCTCTCTGGTCTCTCTCTGGTCTCTCTCTGGTCTCTCTCTGGTCTCTCTCTGGTCTCGCTCTGGTCTCTCTCTGGTCTCTCTCTGGTCTCTCTCTGGTCTCTCTCTGGCCTCCCTCTGATCTCTCTTTGGTCTATTTCTGGTCTCTCTCTGGTCTCTCTCTGGCGGAGTAGAGAGGAGCAGGAGGAGTAGAGAGAGGAGCAGGAGGAGTAGAGAGGAGCAGGAGGAGTACAGAGAGGAGCAGGAGGAGTAGAGAGAGGAGCAGGAGGAGTAGAGAGGAGCAGGAGTAGAGAGAGGAGCAGGAGGAGTAGAGAGGAGCAGGAGGAGTAGAGAGAGGAGCAGGAGGAGTTGACAGGAGCAGGAGGAGTAGACAGGAGAAGGAAGAGTAGAGAGGAGCAGGAGGAGTAGAGAGAGGAGCAGGAGGAGTAGAGAGAGGAGCAGGAGGAGTAGAGAGGAGCAGGAGGAGTAGAGAGGAGCAGGAGGAGTAGAGAAAGGAGCAGGAGGAGTAGAGAGAGGAGCAGGAGGAGTAGAGAGAGGAGCAGGAGGAGTAGAGAAAGGAGGAGCAGGAGGAGTAGAGAAAGGAGCAGGAGGAGTAGAGAGGAGCAGGAGGAGTAGAGAGGAGCAGGAGGAGTAGAGAGAGGAGTAGGAGGAGTAGAGAGGAGCAGGAGGAGTAGAGAGAGGAGCAGGAGGAGTAGAGAGAGGAGCAGGAGGAGTAGAGAGGAGCAGGAGGAGTAGAGAGAGGAGCAGGAGGAGTAGAGAGAGGAGTAGGAGGAGTAGAGAGGAGCAGGAGGAGTAGAGAGAGGAGTAGGAGGAGTAGAGAGGAGCAGGAGGAGTACAGAGAGGAGCAGGAGGAGTAGAGAGGATCAGGAGGAGTAGACAGGAGCAGGAGGAGTAGAGAGAAGCAGGAGGAGTAGAGAGGAACAGGAGGAGTAGACAGGAGGAGTAGAGAAGAGCAGAGAGGAGTAGAGAGAGGAGCAGGAGGAGTAGACAGGAGCAGAAGGAGTAGACAGGAGCAGGAGGATTAGAGAGGAGAAGGAGGAGTAGAGAGAGGAGCAGGAGGAGTAGAGAGAAGCAGGAGGAGTAGAGAGAGGAGCAGGAGGAGTAGAGAGGAGCAGGAGGAGTAGAGAGGAGCAGAGAGAGGAGCAGGAGGAGTACAGAGAGGAGCAGGAGGAGTACAGAGAGGAGCAGGAGGAGTAGAGAGGAGCAGGAGGAGTAGAGAGTAGCAGGAGGAGTAGACAGGAGCAGGAGGAGTAGAGAGAAGCAGGAGGATTAGAGAGGAGAAGGAGGAGTAGAGAGAGGAGCAGGAGGAGTAGAGAGAAGCAGGAGGAGTAGAGAGAGGAACAGGAGGAGTAGAGAGGAGCAGGAGGAGTAGAGAGGAGCAGGAGGAGTAGACAGGAGCAGTAGAGAGAGGATCAGGAGGAGTAGAGAGGAGCAGGAGGAGTAGTGAGAGGAGCAGGAGGAGTACAGAAAGGAGTAGAGAGGAGCAGGAGGAGTAGACAGGAGCAGGAAGAGTAGAGAGAGGAGCAGGAGGAGTAGACAGGAGCAGGAGGAGTAGAAAAAGGAGCAGGAGGAGTAGAAAGGAGCAGGAGGAGTAGAGAGGAACAGGAGTAGAGAGAGGAGCAGGAGGAGTAGAGAGGAGCAGGAGTAGAGAGAGGAGTAGGAGGAGTACAGAGGAGCAGGAGTAGAGAGAGGAGCAGGAGGAGTAGAGAGGAGCAGGAGTAGAGAGAGGAGCAGGAGTAGAGAGAGGAGCAGGAGGAGTAGAGAGGAGCAGGAGGAGTAGAGAGGAGCAGGAGTAGAGAGAGGAGCAAGAGGAGTAGAGAGGAGCAGGAGTAGAGAGAGGAGCAGGAGGAGTAGAGAGGAGCAGGAGGAGTAGAGAGAGGAGCAGGAGGAGTAGAGAGGAGCAGGAGTAGAGAGAGGAGCAGGAGGAGTAGAGACGAGCAGGAGTAGAGAGAGGAGCAGGAGGAGTAGAGAGGAGCAGGAGGAGTAGAGAGAGGAGCAGGAGGAGTAGAGAGAGGAGTAGAGAGGAGCAGGAGGAGTAGAGAGAGGAGCAGGAGGAGTAGAGAGGAGCAGGAGGAGTAGATAGAGGAGCAGGAGGAGTAGAGAGAGGAGCAGGTGGAGTAGAGAGAGGAGCAGGAGGAGTAGAGAGGAGCAGGAGTAGAGAGAGGAGCAGGAGGAGTAGAGAGGAGCAGGAGGAGTAGAGAGAGGAGCAGGAGGAGTAGAGAGGAGCAGGAGGAGTAGACAGGAGCAGGAGGAGTAGAGAGAGGAGCAGGAGGAGTTGACAGGAGCAGGAGGAGTAGACAGGAGAAGGAGGAGTAGAGAGGAGCAGGAGGAGTAGAGAGGAGCAGGAAGAGTAGAGAGGAGCAGGAGGAGTTGACAGGAGCAGGAGGAGTAGACAGGAGAAGGAGGAGTAGAGAGGAGCAGGAGGAGTAGAGAGGAGCAGGAAGAGTAGAGAGGAGCAGGAGGAGTAGAGAGAGGAGCAGGAGGAGTAGAGAGGAGCAGGAGGAGTAGACAGGAGCAGGAGGAGTAGAGAGGAGCAGAGAGAGGAGCAGGAGGAGTAGACAGGAGCAGTAGAGAGAGGAGCAGGAGGAGTAGAGAGGAGCAGGAGGAGTAGACAGGAGCAGGAAGAGTAGAGAGAGGAGCAGGAGGAGTAGAGAAAGGAGCAGGAGGAGTAGAAAGGAGCAGGAGGAGTAGAGAGGAGCAGGAGGAGTAGAGAGGAGCAGGAGTAGAGGGAGGAGCAGGAAGAGTAGAGAGGAGCAGGAGGAGTAGAGAGGAGCAGGAGTAGAGAGAGGAGCAGGAGGAGTAGAGAGGAGCAGGAGTAGAGAGAGGAGCAGGAGGAGTAGAGAGGAGCAGGAGGAGTAGAGAGGAGCAGGAGGAGTAGAGAGGAGCAGGAGTAGAGAGAGGAGCAGGAGGAGTAGAGAGGAGCAGGAGTAGAGAGAGGAGCAGGAGGAGTAGAGAGGAGCAGGAGTAGAGAGAGGAGCAGGAGGAGTAGAGAGGAGCAGGGGTAGACAGAGGAGCAGGAGTAGAGAGAGGAGCAGGAGGAGTAGAGAGGAGCAGGAGGAGTAGAGAGAGGAGCAGGAGGAGTAGAGAGAGGAGCAGGAGGAGTAGAGAGGAGCAGGAGGAGTAGAGAGAGGAGCAGATGGAGTAGAGAGGAGCAGGAGTAGAGAGGAGCAGGAGTAGAGAGAGGAGCAGGAGGAGTAGAGAGAGGAGCAGGAGGAGTAGAGAGAGGAGCAGGAGGAGTTGACAGGAGCAGGAGGAGTTGACAGGAGCAGGAGGAGTAGAGAGGAGCAGGAGTAGAGAGAGGAGCAGGAGGAGTAGAGAGGAGCAGGAGGAGTAGAGAGGAGCAAGAGTAGAGAGAGGAGCAGGAGGAGTAGAGAGGAGCAGGAGTAGAGAGAGGAGCAGGAGGAGTAGAGAGGAGCAGGAGTAGAGAGAGGAGCAGGAGTAGAGAGAGGAGCAGGAGGAGTAGAGAGGAGCAGGAGGAGTAGAGAGGAACAGGAGTAGAGAGAGGAGCAGGAGGAGTAGAGAGGAGCAGGAGGAGTAGAGAGGAGCAGGAGGAGTAGAGAGGAGCAGGCGGAGTAGAGAGGAGCAGGAGGAGTAGAGAGGAGCAGGAGGAGTAGAGAGAGGAGCAGGAGGAGCAGAGAGGAGCAGGAGGAGTAGAGAGAGGAGCAGGAGGAGTAGAGAGGAGCAGGAGGAGTAGACAGGAGCAGGAGGAGTAGAGAGAAGCAGGAGGAGTAGAGAGGAGCAGGAGGAGTAGAGAAAGGAGCAGGAGTAGAGAGAGGAGCAGGAGGAGTAGAGAAAGGAGCAGGTGGAGTAGAGAGAGGAGCAGGAGGAGTAGAGAGGAGCAGGAGGAGTAGAGAGAGAGGAGCAGGAGTAGAGAGGAGCAGGTGGAGTAGAGAGGAGCAGGAGGAGTAGAGAGGAGCAGGAGGAGTAGAGAGGAGCAGGAGGAGTAGAGAGGAGCAGGAGGAGTAGAGAGAGGAGCAGGAGGAGTTGACAGGAGCAGGAGGAGTAGACAGGAGAAGGAGGAGTAGAGAGGAGCAGGAGGAGTAGAGAGGAGCAGGAGGAGTAGAGAGGAGCAGGAGTAGTAGAGAGGAGCAGGAGGAGTAGAGAGAAGCAGGAGGAGTAGAGAGAGGAGCAGGAGGAGTAGAGAGAGGAGCAGGAGGAGTAGAGAGAGGAGCAGGAGGAGTAGAGAGGAGCAGGAGGAGTAGAGAGGAGCAGGAGGAGTAGACAGGAGCAGGAGGAGTAGAGAGGAGCAGAGAGAGGAGCAGGAGGAGTAGAAAGGAGCAGGAGGAGTAGAGAGAGGAGCAGGAGGAGTAGAGAGGAGCAGGAGGAGTAGACAGGAGCAGTAGAGAGAGGAGCAGGAGGAGTAGAGAGGAGCAGGAGGAGTAGTGAGAGGAGCAGGAGGAGTACAGAGAGGAGCAGGAGGAGTAGAGAGGAGCAGGAGGAGTAGACAGCAGCAGGAAGAGTAGAGAGAGGAGCAGGAGGAGTAGACAGGAGCAGGAGGAGTAGAGAAAGGAGCAGGAGGAGTAGAGAGGAGCAGGAGTAGAGAGAGGAGCAGGAGGAGTAGAGAGGAGCAGGAGGAGTGGAGAGGAGCAGGAGTAGAGTCAGGAGCAGGAGGAGTAGAGAGAAGCAGGAGGAGTAGAGAGAGGAGCAGGAGGAGTAGAGAGAAGCAGGAGGAGTAGAGAGAGGAGCAGGAGGAGTAGAGAGGAGCAGGAGGAGTAGACAGGAGCAGGAGGAGTAGAGAGGAGCAGAGAGAGGAGCAGGAGGAATAGAGAGGAGCAGGAGGAGTAGACAGGAGCAGGAAGAGTAGAGAGAGGAGCAGGAGGAGTAGACAGGAGCAGGAGGAGTAGAGAAAGGAGCAGGAGGAGTAGAAAGGAGCAGGAGGAGTAGAGAGGAGCAGGAGGAGTAGAGAGGAGCAGGAGTAGAGAGAGGAGCAGGAGGAGTAGAGAGGAGCAGGAGTAGAGAGAGGAGCAGGAGGAGTAGAGAGGAGCAGGAGGAGTAGAGAGGAGCAGGAGTAGAGAGAGGAGCAGGAGGAGTAGAGAGGAGCAGGAGGAGTAGAGAGGAGCAGGAGTAGAGAGAGGAGCAGGAGGAGTAGAGAGGAGCAGGAGGAGTAGAGAGGAGCAGGAGTAGAGAGAGGAGCAGGAGTAGAGAGAGGAGCAGGAGGAGTAGAGAGGAGCAGGAGTAGAGAGAGGAGCAGGAGTAGAGAGAGGAGCAGGAGGAGTAGAGAGAGGATCAGGAGGAGTAGAGAGGAGCAGGAGGAGTAGAGAGGAGCAGGAGGAGTAGAGAGAGGAGCAGGAGGAGTAGAGAGAGGAGCAGGTGGAGTAGAGAGAGGAGCAGGAGGAGTAGAGAGGAGCAGGAGGAGTAGAGAGAGGAGCAGGAGGAGTTGACAGGAGCAGGAGGAGTAGACAGGAGCAGGAGGAGTAGAGAGGAGCAGGAGGAGTAGAGAGGAGCAGGAGGAGTAGAGAGGAGCAGGAGGAGTAGAGAGAGGAGCAGGAGGAGTAGACAGGAGCAGGAGGAGTAGAGAGAAGCAGGAGGAGTAGAGAGGAGCAGTAGATAGAGGAGCAGGAGGAGTAGAGAGGAGCAGGAGGAGTAGACAGGAGCAGTAGAGAGAGGAGCAGGAGGAGTAGAGAGGAGCAGGAGGAGTAGTGAGAGGAGCAGGAGGAGTACAGAGAGGAGCTGGAGGAGTAGAGAGGAGCAGGAGGAGTAGAGAGGAGCAGGAAGAGTAGAGAGAGGAGTAGGAGGAGTAGACAGGAGCAGGAGGAGTAGAGAAAGGAGCAGGAGGAGTAGAGAGGAGCAGGAGTAGAGAGAGGAGCAGGAGGAGTAGAGAGGAGCAGGAGTAGAGAGAGGAGCAGGAGGAGTAGAGAGGAGCAGGAGTAGAGAGAGGAGCAGGAGGAGTAGAGAGGAGCAGGAGGAGTAGAGAGAGGAGCAGGAGGAGTAGAGAAGAGCAGGAGGAGTAGAGAGAGGAGCAGGAGGAGTAGAGAGAGGAGCAGGTGGAGTAGAGAGGAGCAGGAGGAGTAGAGAGGAGCAGGAGTAGAGAGAGGAGCAGGAGGAGTAGAGAGAGGAGCAGGAGGAGTAGAGAGAGGAGCAGGAGGAGTAGAGAGGAGCAGGAGGAGTAGAGAGGAGCAGGAGGAGTAGAGAGAGGAGCAGGAGGAGCAGAGAGGAGCAGGAGGAGTAGAGAGAGGAGCAGGAGGAGTAGAGAGGAGCAGGAGGAGTAGAGAGGAGCAGGAGGAGTAGAGGAGCAGGCTTTAGTTGGAGTGTGTGTGTGTCTTTGTGTGTATGTCCGTGTGTGCGTCTGTCTGTGTGTGTTTGTGTGTGTGTGTCTGTCTGTGTGTGTGTCTGTGTGTGTCAGACAGAGTCAGGTTTGTTCAGATTGAAAACAGATTAAATCTTTATAAAGTGATTCTTCCCAAAAACATGGTCTTTTTACATTTTACACTTGAGTTAGTACTGACGCTATTCATGATTAATATTATTATCATTAATAATAATTATATTATTATCGTCAATAATAATGATAGTATTATCATTAATAATAATGATATTAAAACTATTAATCATGATAATAGTGTTATCTGTGAAGGACTGAGGCTCAGGGAGACATGCAGGGGTCCTTCAGGCAGGAGTGGGAGGCAAGAGGGGGAGGCAGGAGGGGGAGGCAAGAGAGGGAGGCAAGAGGGGGAGGCAGGAGGGGGATGCAAGAGAAGGAGGCAAGAGGGGGAGGCACTACTCCTATGGCGGCTGCTGTCTCGACAAGCTTGAATGTGCAAATGATGAACCTGAAGTTGGAGTGGAGTCGCAGTGGAGTCTGGCAGTCATTACCTAGAAACAGAAGGTCAGCACATTATATGTCAGGAATGAAGTTAGGCTCTTTGTATTTTGTGGGTGGCTCTGAAAAGAGCCGTTGTGGGTCAGTCTTGTGGTGGACATGACTACTCTGTGGGCTGCCACGGCAGTGCTCCCTCCTCACTGAAGTGGGCCATGAACACTTTCCTTATGTCCACTGCTGGCTTCCAGGCGGCCATCCGCTGCACGCCTGGAAGTGGTTCTTCACCGGCAGCAGCTCCCCTCGGTGCAGGAACCTGCCCATCTCCAGCCGTCCTCATGGCTGGAGATGGGCAGGGCGCATTAAATCGCGGCGCAGTGGAAAGGCCTCATCTGCCACGAACACATGGGGCTGGGGTCCTCTGTGGTCAGCTCCAGGTATGCACTGGTCAGGAGGCAGGTCGAGTGTGCCCTCGCGCAGAGCCTCACCAAAGGCAGAGTTGGCCATGATGCCTCCATCGCTGGATCTGCCGTACCCTCCCAAATCAATCACCCTGAACCTGTACTGGGCATCCACTACAGCCAGGAGCACAAGGGAATGGTGCCCCTTGTAATTAAAAAACATGGACCCAGAGTTGGGGGGTGCCTTCACAGCCACATGCTTCCCATCAATGGCCCCACAGCACAGAGGGAAGTTCCATCGGACCTCAAAGTCCTGCGCTATGGACCTCCACTCCTCTGCTCCAGGCACAGCTATGAACTCCTCCACGAGGCAGTCCCAGATGGCTGCCACCACATCTGGGATGAGCATGGAGACGGTGGATATGCCCACTCTGAAGCTCCCCGCAATGGTCCTGTAGGAGTCCCCAGTGGCAAGAAACCTGCAATTACAAAATGATATGAACATATTTATCACAATTACATTCATAAAAATCACGTGACAAAACTTGTGTAGCATAAAATACGTTAAACTAGTAGTAAACATCATAGACAGTAATCATAGACACCATATTGTTGCATAATACTGTTTTCTGAGCTATTACATTGTGGATTGTGATTGAAAAATTACACACTTTGTAAGTATTTAGGAATTCTGAATTCAGCTGGAATAGAGCGCCTGTAGTTGGTGTCCTGGTAGGAGATCCTAGCGCCAATGCCGGTCAGTAGGTCGTCAAACTGGGCCAGGGAGAGACGAAAGTACCGCTGAAAGCGACCCTCATCCGAGCACAGCTCCCGGGGCAAATGGTGAAACTCACCAAACTCCAACCGTCTACGGACTATCTGATGAATCCAGACACGTCGTCGATTCACCCTTTGACGACGTTCTCTGGCTTTATTTATCAGATAAAGCAACTCCTTCGCTGACATCCATGTTGGGAAGCTACAGGCAAAAGAGACAAGCCCCGCCCCTAAACGATCTCAACGCTCTGTGACAGCGGCTGCCCTCTAGTGTCCTGGCCGCGCGGCCAAGTTTCTCTGTGACAGCGGCTGCCACAATTTGTCACAAGCGGCCCAAGCCGCGCGATAGACGCGATTTGGCCGCAGAAATCGCGTTTGGTCTGAACGCACCATTAGAGGTGTTAAGATCCCAGGAGCCACTGTTCGGTGCTTCCCTGGGGCCAGGCTTGGTGATATTGAAGGGAATCTGAGGCTCATGATGACCCACAAGCAGCGTTTCCGTCGAATTGTTATTCACGCGGGTGGTAATGACGTTCGGCGGAAACAGTCCGAGGTGTTGAAGCTGCAAGTCGCCGCCGTGTGCAAGCTGGCTAGCACAATGGCCGACACTGTCATCTTCTCTGGGCCCCTACCTAGCACTAGCAGTGCAGAAGCATTCAGCAGACACTCGGCTTTCAACCGCTGGCTGTCTGGCTGGTGCCCTCGAAGTGGTGTTGTTCATGTTGACAATTGGAGTGCCTTTTGGGGAAAGCCCGGTCTCATCCGCTCGGATGATATCCACCCAACGTTGGCGGGTACATCCCTTTTGGCTAAGAATTTGGCCCTGGCTCTAAACTGTTCTGCCCGGCTCAAATGACGGTGCAGAACTGAGGCCCGGGTGCAGAGCTGCTCTGCCACAACCTCTGAGCCCCCATCTGTTCAGTTACTAGCCTCAGAAGCTAGTCAGATTGAAACTGTGTGTGTTCCTCGCTTGAAGTCTAAAGTGACCTGGGTGTCAGACACACAAACCTAATGAAAGTTCAGATAGACAGAAATAGTTCTAACAGTAGGGTTGTTAAATGTGGTTTAATGAACGTCAGATCAATCTCGTCTAAATCGCTTCTCATAAACTCTCATTATTATAGACAAAAACTTGGATTTGTTTGCGCTCTCGGAGACTTGGCTCCAACAGGACGACTACGTTAGATTGAATGAGTGCACTCCTCCGACGCATGTTAACTACCAGAAAGCCAGAACTACAGGTCTCGGGGGTGGTGCTGCGATTATATCACACACCAACTTGGTTCTTAGTCCCAGAACCAACAATGCCTTTCGTTTGTTTGAAAACTTAACACTTTCAATCACCTGTCCTGGGTGGAGAAAACAAAAAGCGGTGCTATTTATAGTTTTATACCGACCTCCTGGTCCTTACAGCGAGTTCCTAACAGAATTCTCTGACTTCATTTCAAACCTAGTTTTGGAATGGGAAAACATAGTTATAACTGGAGACTTCAATATACATGTGGAGGGGGGGCGCTGTTGGACACCATGGGGTGAAGACGTGTTTCCCGGAGCTCCTCAAGGCACTAACAATATATATATATTTTAAAAGCACTTTCATTTTTTGGAGATTCACATCTCGTTCTCAATGGTGACTCCACTTGTTGCCGTCAATGTTGTGACATTTGGAGGCTTGGAAGAATGCTTTGCACGGCTGTGGAGGTAGCCTGTTGCAGCCCTGCTAACTAGCATTGTTAGCCGCTGCAGCTTCGCATTGCTTCATCAGTCGAGACAGCTGTGAATATTTAATTACTGTTTGCTGTTAAAGTATCATGTTAAACAGTTCAATAAGAGTTTAAAAGGCGTACACTGTACTTTAAACTGCTTACAAAAGCATGGAACAGATAAAGTGTTGATGTACATAACATGAGATAATACTATCTCATGTACATTGGAGTTTGGTCCATTACGCAAACATGCTTAGATCATAGACATCTCTGGCCAACTCAACTGAACATTGAAACCATACGCTTACTTCTGCATAGTCATGCTTCCAAAGTCTAATGCTTACCTAATCATTTACAGTGTATATAAACAGCCACCCGTTGCCTGTACAGCAGACTTCTGCAGCCAGACTAGGATGACGGGAAGCTGCGTTGTACTTGATCAGAATACGCTCAAACCTTCTGACAATAAAAACTTTATTTTGAAATACGCAGTTTTGTCGAAGTCTCTTTTTGGTCTTACGTCTGGGATCTTTCACAATTTGGTGATACAAAAAGCCCAAGACAAAGACTATTTTTATTATTTTTATTTTTTCAACCACATTTTTTGCTCCAGGACAGCGCTTCATCTTCTCTGGCTTTGCAGAAGTCTCCATAAAAGATACAGCTCCACCAACAAAGGTACAAGTAGATCTACACAAAAAGGAAATTACAGATGCCTCTTCAAAAAATCTGTTAAATTGGTCTTACATCAAAAAGTTTCAATGTGGTTGGCTGCTGGCTCTTTTATGTTCCTGTTCATATTGTAAATATATATGCGCATTTTTTTATAAACCGATCACCGCCGTTTTCTAAGGCTTTTTCGGCGTGAAAAGAATGTAAAAGGGCGATAGAAGCCGTTTTTTTGAGGTTTTTTCGGCAGAAGAGAATTTAAAAACTATTGTAGTATGCGCTGTTTTTAGAGATTTTTTCAGCGTCAGAAGAAACAAAAAACGTGTTAATTCAAAGAACTGGTTATTTTTGATAAGTAGTCAAAGTAATTAGCGTAAGAAATTCAATAATTACATTTATATGTGTGTACATAAAAAGTGGTCAGAATAGTAGGTTTAAGTAGTAAAAAATGTTTGTATACTTATTCCTTTGTATAATATTTGTAAATTTTTCAAGTTCAGAATCATTATTGGTTGAAGAAACTATTCATTTAACATACAATAAAAAGGAGAACACAATTATTTGCCACTGTAAAAGTGGATGAAGGTTTAATAACGCAAATAAACATAGCATTCCAACCATGCGAAGTCCAAGCGGTGGCTTCTGCCCTGTTTTCAGATAAAACAGGCAGCAGCGATAAAAGTTAACCATTAACCAAATAAGTCCTGTGTGTTCATGTTATCTTTCTTTTTCGGCGTGAGAGATCGGCATGCTGCGTCTGGGAGCGGAGATTCCAGCAGGCTGGAAGAGCTGTTCCTGGATGCTTCTTGTCGCTTCTGTCACTTTTGTTTTTTAGATTGAATATTCCGACGCGGAAAAGAGGTTGGCAGACCTCTCGGACAGTCCTTGGTACCGGTTTGACAAGAATAAGGTAAGCAGACACCTTTTTATATGTAAAGTCTGTATAATTGGATATTAGCTAAATTTTGGTCTGTTTTTGGGGTCTGTCAAACTCTCTAAATTGTATTTGAAAAAAGCTTCAGGGTTAGAGTCCCTTTGAGAAAACGTTTTCGGGGTTAGAGTCCCTTTGAAAAAAGATAAAGTGTAGGATCCTTAGTAAAACCATGGTATAAAAGTAAAAGCAATTTAATAAAAAGGGAAATGTGAAAAAGAGGCCTTTGTTACAAAAGCTTTGAAATTGACGAATTTCAGGCTGATAAATGACAAAAGTAAAGAAGCAACAATATTTTCAGTGATCACGGTTTAAATTACAGAGAGAAAAAGGGAGTTTTTTGTTTTTTAGTTTGTTTATTGGCGTGAACAGAGTTCACCGGAGAATGCCGAGTTTTATCTACAGTTAAGCTATGAGAGGGTTGTGTATCCAACAGTTGTTTTTGTTTTTTAGAAAGAGATTTTGAGTTTAAACTAGTTTGCTACCTCGATAAAATAGAAGCGTAAGGGAAATTAAACACTAAGAGTGCCTTTTGTTACAAGTGTGGAAATTGGCCATTTCTAGACTTGGATGACAAAAGTATAAACTACAACATCAGTTATATTTGCTTAAAAAAGTAATCTTGAAAGTTCTTCTTCTTTCTGTTTTTGCATTTTTGCTAAAACACTACTTTCTGCCTGTGTGTGAGCGTCTGTGTGAAAGGAACCCCCCCCCCCCCCCGCCCTCCTGCTGCTGAGCTGCTGCTCTGATTTAAAGGGGAGCTACTGCTTTTAGGATTTTGGCTTTTCATAGTTGTTTTTCCGTTAAATTTGCGAAATTTGCCATTGAACATTGTGTTATGACACAGTTAAACGTTTTTAAACACCATTTAGTAAAAAGAAGTTTTGAATTAGTATGTTTTTGAAACCCAAAGATTAGTGCTAAAGCTGTGCAATTCTTTTTAGATCTAACATATTTCTAGATTCCATTCTTTTAAATCTGCTGCTTATTTCTTAACTGTTTGTGAGTTGTGTTTGTTTTTATGTTTTTATTTTTAGTTACAAAAGCCGTTTTTCAAACATTTAAATTGGAATCTGTGTTAAAAGTTATTATTGATTATAGACTTCGTCTAAAAAAGAAAGAGGGAATTAGTATTATTAAGTTGAACTGTACCCAATTCACCCAATTCACATTCAAGTGGTGACTTTTGTTTTTGTTTTGACTACACGCCTGACCTTGCTCCTGCTGCTGATGCCACAGCAGAGGAGACTGGCTCTAAAATGTGCTCCAATTCATATTGACTTAATTTGAAAAATGCTGCAATTATTTTAAATTAGTAGAATATATGCTGAGATAAATGTTCAAGATAATTAAAACACACAGTACAAAAGTACATATTACATATTTTAAAGTTTAAAGTTTTTTTGAGATTTGAGTCTTGTTTTTTTTATTAAGAGAGTTTCTGGTCTTAAAAATGTCATCAGTAGTAAGATAATAAGTAATCTATATTTACATAGCGCTTGGAAAGCCAAGAGCGCTCCAAAATTGTTTAGACTTAGAGAGAAAAACAGTCTCATTCACAAACTGATACTGTATCTATTGTTTTTAATTTGACTATAAGGTTGTGTTCCAGGATCAAGGGCACACACTGTACAGGGCCACTGGACAGCAGGGAGTGGACACTGGACAGCAAAGCCCACCCAGCCACAGGTCACAGATCAAAGAGCAAAGGGAAATGCCACCTCCTTGCCCCTCCCCACGCCACTCCAGAACTGAGTGGGTGTGAGAGAGACCGGGGTAGAGAGAGGTGTCTGGAGACGTGATGGGTGGAGCATCAGGCAGAGACCTGGATGAGAGTTGGAAGTGTGTCCAGTTGGTTTACATCACCACAGTGTGACCTTTGACACCTGCAGGTGGTTCCAGGAGTCTGGAGACAACCCCAAAATTCACACACACACACACACACACACACACACACAATACATCTACACACTCACACATTCACATTTACATATAGATACATGAAAAAGCAGAACATGAGAAAAAAAGCATTTTAAAAGTTTACTCCAATGTAAACACATATTTTTAATTGTCTATCACTTGAATCTTTAGTTGAATCAGTATTTTTTGAGACCAGAAATGTTCATTTGAATTCTGTATTGTCATGGACATAATTGACCTCTGTCCTGACACTTTTGATTTGTTGATTTTGTACTGTGTGAAGTAATTACATTGATTAGGATTAGAATCAAAGTGACTTAACCATAGAGAGTAACTATTGCATAACAAGCTGTGTACAGGAACTGTGACACTGCACCATTGACCAGAAGTGCATCGCAAATGACCTGATGTGCTTCAAGTGAAAAGACTGTATCTGGAGATCCTGATGTCCAACTGGAGAGACCAGAGCAACCCAAGTACCTGAGTGCATCTGGAGAGACCAAAACCATGGCTTGGACCCTACTGATGTCCAAGATGACATCTCTTGAAATATGACCTGACCTGATGACGACTGAGACTCACCCTCAGAGGACCCTGAGGACCTGAGGATCTGAGGACCTGAGAGAAAAAACTGGGGAGTGATGTTTATATTATTGAAATCATACATTGATGAGTGCTAAATGAGAGAGATACTCATGATTCTTTCTTTTGTTTTTGTTTGTCCCTAGCTTCTGGACATCTGATGATCTATTGGACACAGCCATTTGCAGAACAAGAACCAGCCAATGAAAAACGTCTATTGCCGATGCTATTGCTACAACCAGAACCTGTGACCAAATGCAATATACATGTTAAGTATTCAGACATTTGACAGACTAAAACTTTGACTTTTTTGTCTGGGAGACTGAGCAACTGTTAAAATGTTTTAAAATGATAAAGTATGAGTATTGTAGCGTTTAGTAGATGTTAAATAGTAGTAAAAAAGTAGAATTTGATTTCCTTTGTTGTTCATAAACACATTTCCACATTAGAGTTAAAATAGTATCATACAATGTTATCCTTTTGATAGAGCAGATAAAATATTAGAATCAGAATAATGTTAGAGATATTAAAAGTGACAGAAGTTACAAACTAGGAATATGCCTTTGCTCAAGCTGCAACCGAGCTTTAGAGTCACAATAGAGTAAAAATAGGAATAGATAAATGCATCAACCATAGATGCTTTCAAAAATAGAGAATATTTCTAGCCATTGGTAATATCAAATGGTAAAGGGACCATTCCACAAACCTTTGCTTCAAAAGTAGATAAAGTTACTTACAGTTTTATGTACAGTTTTATTAGATAATTCACTTGTGTTCAAACATCTGTGAATGTTGACAATACAAAAAGTTCATATGAGTGTAGTCTAGATTAATGCCTAGATCAATGAGATAGATTAGAACCAACAGAGATTCAAAAGCATTTAAAAGCATTTTGATGCATTTGGGTATAGCACAAAAACAAAAAGTAGACATTTAGATATTGAGAAGTTTCCAGCACAGATTAGAGAATCAAACACCATTGTAGAATAACTGACCCCAACCCCAAACCTGCTAAAATAGATTAGCTCTTGTAAGGATAATACTAATTTGATTAATGATGTACAATCATCCCAAACTGCCTGATAGGAGGAAGTGACAGCACTTCCTGGTTCAACAAATGTATTTGGAAAACTGACTGCCATAATAATGTGCCACTGATAAGGAAAGTAAACCACAGAATAGAGAGATTTATTAGATTAAAATGTATGTTTAAGAATGTGGCTCAATGGAAGCAAATATGCAAACATATTTGTAAATAGATTAGAATAGTTTTAAACTATAGTGAATAGTAAAAGTAAAGTACACAGTGTAAGATTGAATAGTGAAAATAATACAGTGAAATAAGTGAAGTGTAAATAATTAGCATTAGAATAAAAGTATAGAGTAAGAAAAGTGAAATTAGCTTCAAATTTGAGACTCAGCTCGTTTTTGTCTGTGTTTTGACTGAATCTGCGGAGTTCTACTGTGTCCAATAGAGTTTGTTTTTGTTTGTTTTTATTTTTTGATTTGTTTTGATTTGTTTTTTTTGGTTTTTTGTTTATTTATTTACTTTGTGTCCCTGACAGCAGGAGAGCATGAACCAGTGGACTCGCTCCTTCACTGTGTCCAGCAAATCGGTGATTGGATGCAAAATAACTTTCTCCAACTAAACACCGACAAAACTGAAATAATTGTTTTCGGACCCCAGAAACAAAGAGAGAGCGTTATTTGTCACCTCCAGGCTCTCTCTCTACAACCCTCAAATCAGGTCAGAAATCTAGGAGTGATAATGGACTCAGACTTAAATTTCAAAAGCCACATAAAATCTGTAACATCAGCAGCTTATTACCACCTAAAAAACATTGCTAAAATTAAAAACATAGTGTCTAAGGCAGACTTGGAGACTCTTATACACGCTTTTGTCTCCAGTCGGTTAGACTATTGCAATGGCCTGCTCACAGGTCTGTCCAAACAGGCTGTTAAACAGCTGCAGTACATTCAACATGCAGCAGCATGAGTCCTGACCAGAACTAGGAAGTACGACCACATTAGTCCTGTTCTCAGGTCTCTGCACTGGCTTCCTGTTCCTCAGAGAATAGACTTCAAAGCAGCTTTACTTGTGTACAAGTCTCTCCATGGTCTCGCGCCAAGGTACATCCATGACATGTTTGTGCCATATGAACCGACCCGGACTCTGAGGAGCACAGGGACTGGACTCCTGTTAGTGCCCAGAGTCGGTACTAGACATGGGCAAACTGCATTTCAGATTCATGCGGCTAGAGTCTGGAACAGTCTTCCTGAGAATGTGAGACAGGCGTCTACTCTGGCATCTTTTAAATCTAGGCTCAAAACAATTCTGTTTAGCTGCGCATATACAACTGAATGATTTTATCTTTTCATCTTTGTTTTTATCTTTAATCTTTTTAATGCACTGTGACTATTTATGATTTTAGTCCCATCTGTGATTTTAATGTTTAAAGGTTTTTAATTTTTGTGATTTTATTTTTAATGTTTTTAATATATCTTGTGCTCTTAATGTGTTTGATTTATGCATGATGTGATAGGGGATGTGAAGCGCTTTGCGTTGCCTTGTGTAGGAAAGGCGCTCTACAAATAAACGTTGATTGATTGATTGATTGATTTGTTTTTGTTTGTTTTGTTTTTTTCCAGGATAGAGGATAAAATCCACTGATATTGATTTGATAATTATGAGTTTAATGCATACATTGCCTCTACATTAAATATTGATTTGTGATCACATGTGGATGTGATCAAGAGAGGGACTGTGAATATTTAATTACTGTTTGCTGTTAAAGTATCATGTTAAACAGTTCAATAAGAGTTTAAAAGGCGTACACTGTACTTTAAACTGCTTACAAAAGCATGGAACAGATAAAGTGTTGATGTACGTAACATGAGATAATACTATCTCATGTACATTGGAGTTTGGTCCATTACGCAAACATGCTTAGATCATAGACATCTCTGGCCAACTCAACTGAACATTGAAACCATACGCTTACTTCTGCATAGTCATGCTTCCAAAGTCTAATGCTTACCTAATCATTTACAGTGTATATAAACAGCCACCCGTTGCCTGTACAGCAGACTTCTGCAGCCAGACTAGGATGACGGGAAGCTGCGTTGTACTTGATCAGAATACGCTCAAACCTTCTGACAATAAAAACTTTATTTTGAAATACGCAGTTTTGTCGAAGTCTCTTTTTGGTCTTACGTCTGGGATCTTTCACACAGCCGATTGCAGCGCTCTGGAACTCGTACCACTCGAACGGCGAACACCTCCGCACTTCAGAATCACAAATTACCTTGCACCAGATAAGTCAGAACGAGTTATAACCTCCTGTGATGCCCCTGAGCTAAAGCTAATGGCTAGACGGCCACGTGAGTGGCAGTGACGTCACCGCCTTTGTCTACTTTCTCGCTGCTCTTTTACTCTGTTTTGGACGAGTTTTTCTTCTAAAATACACCCTTTTTGCAACCATGGGGATAAAGAGTCTGTCCAAACTAGGGGTGAACGGAAAACAGCCGGGATGAATGTTGTGGGGCCTGTCGTGTCTCCGGCCCGCTCACCAGAACTGGAGCGCTCTAGTTCGCGAATCACAATTCCCATTGTGATTCGCGGAGACAGATGATAGCGACGCTCACGACACACCGTTGACTGAAGCAACTCTTATTAAAGCACTCGAGAGCTTGAAGAGGGATATTTGTGAAATGTTTGATTCTAAAATTGACACCGTTGCTCTCTCACTAAGGTCTGAGATATCCTCTGTTAAAGATGAATTTAAAGGCACCATTCAGAACCTCCAGGCCACCGTGAGTGCTCAGGGAGCCACCATTACAGATCTGGAACTATCGGCAACTACTTGCAGTGATTATATGTCCTCTCTCAAAACCTCTGTTGCTGCTTTGAAAGGCGAAGTAATGCATTTACAGGCAAAATGTGAGGACCTGGAGGGAACATCCAGGCGTAATAATATTCGCCTGATTGGTTTACCCGAGGAGCAGGAGACGTCCAATCCCAGAGAGTTTGTTTCAAAGCTTCTTCAGGATCTTCTGAAATTGGACGATGCACCTCTACTAGATCGGGTCCACAGATCCTTGGGCGAGAAGCCAAAGCCAGGAGTCCCGCCACGGCCTTTGATCATTAGAGTGCATTTTTTTCACCTGAAGGAGCAGATACTGCGCTGTGCTGGGACTAATGCACCTCTCCTCTACCAAGGCAAAAGGCTCTCCATCTTCCCAGACTTCACTTCTGCAGTTGCAAAAAAGCGCTCACAGTTTACTACTGCAAAGCGTCTTCTGCGCTCATGTGCTGGTGTTAAGTATGGCCTGTTTTATCCTGCCGAGTTGAGGATCACACTTCCAGATGGAGTGGTGCGTAAGTTTTCTGACCAAAAAGCTGCCACTGACTTTATTGATAAGATCTTGGGGGACGCTAGTGCCCCTTCGGATTAAGTAATATTTCTTGAGAGACCAATGTTCATGTATAGCTTGTTTTCTATTCTCAACTTTTATTTATGACTTGGTTAGTGGTTTAATAGAAACATTTAGGCTATAGTTTAAAATGTTGTTGGATGTTTACATTTATCCTGTGTTTAAATTGAGTGTTTTTGTTTTTTATGGTATAATATGACTTTCGTATTGTAATTTTTATGTTTTATTATAATTATATATATATATATATATATATATTTTTTTTTTTTATTTCTACTTGGAAAAATTGAAAGAAATTGTTATTGCTTTGACTTTGGGAGTTTTGGCTCTACTGGGACTTTGTATGTTTAGGACAAAGTGCCTGGTGGGTTGTGAACAGGGGGGTGCGCGCATCTCATTTGGGGAGATGCTTCAGCAGTTTGGGGTAAGTGTTTGTTTTTTGTGGTTGTACTGTTCTGTACAATTCAGATCATTTATTTATCAAGATTATCGTAATAGCCACTAGGGATGTAAAAAACTATGAATTTTCATAACGGACCACCGAGCCTCATTAACCGGTTGAAACCGGTTAACCGCGTAGTTTAAAATATTCCATGTTATTTGAAATAACAGCCATTTCGAGCCGCGTACTTTTCATAAGTGCAGATGCGTTCTAATACTGTAGATCAGAGCCGAGACAGCGGCGCCAAAACCTGCAACAGCTCCGGCACCTTTGCGCACAGAGAACTGCTTTTTTAATCTTTATATTCTTCTGTGCTGCGGGTTAAAACCAAAACTTTTTAGCCGCAAACAACGGCTCGTTCACATGGTCAGAGCAGCGAGTGACACGCCGCGTCTCACAGGTCTCCGCTAAAGTTTAAATACAAGTGATGTCTGTGGAGCTGATGCCAAGGACCATAAACACAAACATGGTCCATGTGGTTTGACTGGAGCCGTGTATTTGCGCGGATCCTTTGGGCTCCGTGACACAGAGGAGCGCAACAGACCAGTATGTGTGTGTGTACAAATGTGTATGTGTGTGTAAATGTAAGCTCCAATGTAGTTCTGACCCGCGCCAGTGTGCAACTTTGGCAGTAACAGAGGGTAGAGATGATGCATCTGGATGTTACGTATGGAGAGCAGTGTTGCCAACTTAGCGACTTTGTCGCTAGATTTAGCGACTTTTCAGACCCCTATAGCGACTTTTTTTCAAAAAAGCGACTAGAGACAAATCTAGCGACTTTTTCTGGTGTTATTGGCGACTTATCTGGTGTTTTGGCGACTTATCTGGTGTTTTGGAGACTCGTGAAGCACGTATTGTTCTGCTGTCCTCAACGTGAGCTCCTCCCCCGTCCCAAAGCACTTACAGGCAGCCAGTCTCACAGTAGCCTTGCGCAGCAGTCCCAGCTAGTCTATGGGCGGAGCAGAGAGAGAGAGAGAGAGAGACCCTCACCACTCGGCGTCCGGACTGCAAATGAAATGCGCTTGCGCAAAAGCCGCCGCTGGCTTGCAGAGCGGGATTTAAATGTAAAAGTTTCTTCGCTGTGACGCTGTCACACAAATAAATCACTGCATTTGACTCACACAACCTCAGCAGCTCAGTCCAGTGTTGCCAACTTAGCGACTTTGTCGCTAGATTTAGCGACTTTTCAGACCCTATAGCGACTTTTTTTCAAAAAAGCGACTAGCGACAGATCTAGACAAAGCATTAAAATCATTAAATGTTGTTAATGTTGAAATTATCTTTGTACATTAGTAGTTCTAAAGATATTTAGGGTGCTTTTTACTCACTTTTGTCTCTCCCACGACGTTATTCCTCTCTCCTACAGCGTCCGTTACAGTTATTTGCAAATTGCCAATTATGCAAATTAGGCGATGACGTCATTTAGCGACTTCTAGCGACTTTTGGGACAGCCAATAGCTACTTTCCTTACTGAGGAGTTGGCAACACTGATGGAGAGGGAGAAAGTGTGTGTGTGTGTGTGGGTGGGTGTGTGTGTGTGTGCGCGCATATGTGGCACATGATAGTCGTCCCAGAGTTTACTAATACATGGGCGCACACAGCTAGAGACAGATCCGCTCGTCACATCGTGCAAATAGGGCTTAAAATTACGTTATTAAGAGACGTCCCTCTCCCCTTTTCTTTTTTTTAACCGACAGCTTTGACCGGTTAACGCTGTGACGGTCAACCACCGGTTAAACGGTCACCGATTTACATCCCTAATAGCCACTCCCACATGTTTACTTTTCTTTTCCATGTCATTGCCACTTAATACTAGTAATCAGGTCTCCGAAAACTACAAGGATGCCCTTCGCAGGGCTCGAACTCAATACTATTCAACTTTAATAGAAGCGAATAAAAACAACAGTAGATTTTTGTTTAGCACCGTCGCTAAACTCACAAACTGCCATAGCGCAATCGAGCCTAAAATTCCAAGCTCACTGAGCAGTGTCAACTTTCTCCACTTCTTTAATGATAAAATTACATCCATTCGTGACAAACTGGAGAAAACCACTGGTAGTGTTGGTGATGGACAGGCTGAAGCGTTGCACTTGATTTCCCACCTGGATTCTTTAGTGGCTCTTGACAAATTCTGGCTGTGAGCCAAGAGGAAGTGATCTCTGTGGTTGCATCTTCCAAAGCCTCAAACAGGGCCGTTTCAAGATATTTGGGGGCCCTAGGCAAAAGAGTGAAGTGAGGCCCCAAGTCCTTGCTCGGAATTTTTTTTTTAAATCAGATGGAATTTATTGTATTCTGGTGCATTTTAAGAGTCATGAATTACTCTGTAGTACGCTACACAAAGTGGCCACTAGAGTGTAGTAAAGGGCACAGTGTCTTCAATGAGGCATTGTTGATGGGAATGACACAATTTGATGAATGTTTATTTGGTCAACAAGGCAAAAACAAGGTAACAAGGTATGATTATTCATGTTATCATTCTTAAGAACTGTCTTCTCTTTATGCTGAGCATTGTTTTTTTATCTAGAACTATACAAATGTTGAATTAAAAGAAAGGTATTAAAATGGTGTATAACACAAACTATTTTAACAATGTACAACCAGGATTTTTGTCATAGAATAACCATCCAAAATGAAGTTTAGCAACGCTTGCGGACTTTAGCTTGCACAAAAGCAGTGACCAAATTGTCCATGTTCAATGATCTCCTTGTGTTGCGTTCTATTGATATAAGTGCCAGTCCTCTCAGTCTTTCTTGGCTCATGGATGATCTGAGGTAAGACTTTATCAGTTTTAAAGCTGAAAAACTTTTCTCTCCAGAAGCTACAGTGACAGGAAGTGTCAGAACGAGACGTAGTGCTATGCTGAGATTGCAGTACAAATCCAGCATGTCCTCACTGTAAATGTAATTCAGCATGTCTTGTGGGCATGCAGAGACATCATCAGGAAAGGTATGGATGGCTGATCTGACCTCCAAAACTAAATCCTCTGCCTCAATGTCATGAAGCATCTTTTCTAAGGTTTTGCATTTCACTTGCAGTTTATTCTCTTTTACAGCTTGCCTCATATTGTCTTTGGAAAATAGAAAACTGTACAGTGCATACACATCTTCCATTTTTGAGAAGCGGTCATTGAGACTTCTAAGTGCAGTGTCTACTAAAGGAAGAAAGAATTCCCTTCTGAATGCCTGTTCTGGACTGTGTAGAGTTTCTTCTGCTGCTGAGTCACAGTCAAAATGCTTTGGTGTTCTTTTCTGTCTCTTTGCAGGAAGTATTTTTTCAATCTTCAGTTCCTCTGCAATGTCCATTGCAGAGGATTGACAGCAAGACAACCTACTTTCTCTAAATTGCAAAAGATAAACTCTCACACCTTCTGTTTCTTTTCTGAGTGTTTCCAGAGAAACATTTGGACTCTGCAGAAGTTTACTCATGTGGTTTATCTGGTACAAAATATTGTACCAGATAATGGTGCATAAAAGGAAACGCCATGTGTTCATTTCACTGTGCAGACTTTTGGCAGTGGACAATGTCTCAGCATCCCTCTTTTCAACAGCAAAAGTCTGAAGTGCAGACAGTGCTTCCAAAACCTCCGGTAGGTGGTAACGCAACACTTTAACACTGTCTATTCGAGCTTCCCTCCTGGTTGCTGACAACATTTTTAAAGTCAACTGCGTGACATGTTGCTTGAGAACAGCCCACCGTTGCACTGAAGAGCTGAACAGATTGTAGAGTCGTTGGAGCAAACCAAAAAAGGACATAGACATAACAGATGATTTTGCTGCATCTGAAACAACAAGATTTAGTGTGTGACTGCTGCAGGGTACACACAGAGCTTTGCTGTTCATTTGCAAAATTCTGGCCTGCACACCTTGTTTGTGGCCCATCATATTACTACCATTGTCATATGATTGGCCGCGACAGTCAGAAATGTTGAGCTCATGTTGCTGAAGAAAGCCTACTAGAGTCTCTGTTAGCCCTCTGCCGGTTGTGTCCTTAACATCAAAAAAGCCAACAAAATGCTCCGATATAGCTGCTCCAACAGATGTTTCACAGTTCACTATTCTAAGCACCAATGACAGCTGTTCCTTGTGTGACAGGTCTGGTGTGCAGTCCATTATGACGGAGTTGTACTTGGCCTGTTTAACTCTTCGCATTATTTCCTCAATGATTTTCTCGCCTACCAAATTTATAATCTCATTTTGAATAGTTGGACTTAGATAGTGTACTTTCATCTCTTTGTTTTTAATTCTTTTCAAATGTTCATTGAGCACAGAATCAAACTGACCCATAAGTTCAACCAGTGATAGAAAATTCCCATTGTGATCATCAAATGGTACATTAGATGTACCCCTGAGGGCTTGGTTTTGTTCAGCCAGGTGACAGATAATGGCTATGACTCTGTGTATAACTGCTTTCCGGTGTTCAATTTCAAGTTGCATGAGATTTTGGTAGGTTTGGTCAATGGCAGTTTGAGTTAGCAATCTTTTTTGTAGCTCATGCCACTTTTTCATTGACTCTGAGTGTGCTTTTGTGTATTCGTGTTCTTTAAGGTGATGTGCAAGGTTCTTCCATGCACAATAACCATGGGTGCTTAGAGCGTTGTCTCTCTTACTAAACAGTAAACAGGAAAAACAAAATACAGCATCAGTGCTCACAGAATACAGAAGCCATGACCTCTGGATTTTTTCCCCATTTTTCATCATTATCTTATAGTTGTCTTTTGTGAACCTTCTTGGTGGAACTTCAGTGTTTTTAGGAAAATCAAAGTCCACAATTTGAACTGGTCCATTTCTAACAATTTGACAACGAGTTTCTTCATTCATTACATCTGGCCACAACCCAGGATCATCACTGAGGGTTGCAGTAAGTGCAGCCTCTTCAGATTCAGGAGGAAAAGAAGTATCTTTTTCTGAAGAAGTAGAGGAGCTTTCTACAGCTGGAGTGGTGGAGGTGGAGGTAGTAAGAAGCAGTGGGGCGCAGCAGTCAGTCTCAAACTGAGATGACGATTGACGGCTCCTGGCTGGGTCCCGAGAGTTGACTTCTGCAGTTCCATCACAGCCTAAAAAAACAGCATATTCTTTATTATTATTCTACTACTACCACCACTACAAATAATAATAAGATAAACAATTAAAACTATTAGGTTAGATTATATTCCATGTAATGCGCACCTTCATATTCAGGAGGAGTAGAGGAATCTTTTGCTGGAGAAGTAGACGAGCTGTCTTCGGCTGGAGTGGTGGAGGTGGAGGTAGTATGAAGCAGTGGGGTGCAGTCAGTCTCAAACTGAGATGATGATTGACTGCTCCTGGGTGGGTCTCGAGAGTTGACTTCTGAAGTTCCATCACAGCCTAATAGAATTAGTTAAATACATATTTTTAATAGTAATACTAATAATATTATTATTAATAATTATTATTATTACTTCTGTATTATTATTATTATTGTTGTTATTATTATTTTAATATAAGTAATTAAAAATAATTATTTTAGATGTAACACATACCTTTAGCTTGTGAAGAGGTGGCATTCTCAATTGGCAGAGACAGAAATTTAAGCAAAGCACCTAATAAAGCAAAACATTTGGTGAATATGCATACGTTTATTGTTATTTTCATAGCATATCATGAAAGTTAAGTGTGGAGGATTCGATATCTACTTTACAGGAAAAGAACTTCACTTCCCATAATGCAACACAGAGCGTCATACGCAAAACTACCTGTTACGTGCGGTAAAGTGTTGAGATGCGTGGATGGACAAACGCGAAGGAAAAAGGACTTTTTTCTCCAGATGGAATAGAAATATCACCAACGGAAATTGATGGCCTGCGTACACCTAAAATGTAACCGGACTTGAGTAATTATTTAGCTTGGACCTAACTGCATGGGAGTCATAGGACCAGCTCATTTTGTTTGGAATTGACCGTTTTTACCGTGACAGCAGCCGCCGCGGGCAGACAGCAGTCGTCAAGAGTAAGTGACAACACTTATCTAGCTTTTGCCTTTACATGGCAAAAAAAATCTCCTTACGCTGTCGTAATCTGGGCTCGTGCATCAAGAGGATTTAGCTCAAAGGAAGTTTTCGAACGCTGTAGTTACAACAGTAGTGAAGGGGCGAAAAGTTGGGTAGTATGTATTTTATGCTTAAATTCTGCAAACGGACCAAAGTTGTGTATGACTATAGTTTAACTTTTTCACCCTCTAACAACGCTCACATCTACCGTTGTGTTTGGTCACTGATGTCAAGGTTTATGTTCGCAGAGATGTGAAAACACGTCAGACAGTTGTATTTGGAGATAATAATGGTTTACTTACCGCTGTGTCTTTGGCGTTTTTCCTCGTCTTCTTTCTTTCTTTGTCTTTTAAAAAATCCTGAAGGGTATGATCGCTTCATGATATTTTAAAATTTAAATGCCCGCGTAGCGCTTGTGACGCTTTCGCTTCCAATGACAGCTAGTGGGGGACCTCATGGGGGGAGCGCGACGGTGGATGTCACTTCAACATTACAGTGATTAGAGCGCTCACAGTGTTGGTCGTTGCATAGGGGGAATCCCTCTAGTTTGGGGGGCCCCTCTCACGGAGCAGTACTGGAAAGTGATAGCGCTGTCTCATTGCGGTGGTTTATTTACGGTGGTTGATACTGTTTGACGAGCACAGATACACAACCTAAACTTCCGTGCGGCCATCGGGGGCCCCCTTCAGCTGGGGGCCCTAGGCAGCTGCCTACCTTGCCTACCCCATTGCGACGGCTCTGGCCTCAACTTGCATGTTAGACGCAATCCCGGCTTGCCTCTTTAAAGACACACTTCCTTTGATAATAGAGCCTATCGTAAATATAATAAACACATCTATACAATGTAGCTATGTCCCACAAGCTTTTAAAACCGCTGTAATCAAACCCCTCCTGAAGAAAACAAACCTGGATCCGGATCTACTTACAAACTACAGACCGATCTCAAACCTTACTTTCATATCCAAAATCCTGGAAAAGCTTTTTGCTGAGCAGCTTTGCTGCCACCTGCAGGAAAATAATATGTTTGAAGTCTTTCAATCAGGATTCAGAGCTCATCATAGACTGAAACGGCACTAGTCAAAGTCACAAATGACTTACTACTAGCTGCTGATAATGGACAAGTGTCAGTGCTGGTCCTACTGGACCTTAGTGCTGCATTTGACACAATAGACCACAGCATTCTACTGCAGAGGCTAGAATGTGATATAGGTCTTAGAGGAACAGGTCTTTGAATCCAGGGCTGGACTGGCCATCGGGCGTACCGGGCAATGCCCGAAGGGCCGATGCCCATATTTGGGCCGGTCTGTCTGCTTCATACAAAAAACATGTTTGTGAAAAGTGTAAATCCGTTGAGAAATGTTTGAGGGGAGCGCGCGTGTCCGCGGGGCACCTGCTGCATGTACTTGAACGGGATTCCACCACCTCAGCGGCCGCAGTGTTCCCGCATCCAGCGGCTCTGAGCTGGACGCAGGAACCGCTCACAACACAACACGGTGAGCGCGTAGCCGCAACGTGACCATGTACCCAAGACCATAAACGCGCACAGGACCATGCATGTCTTTTCGTAATTTGTGCACCCAATAAATACACCGCTGAAGAAAACAGTCCGCGTCTCCCCTCTCCTCTAAATTAAAGCTCGGGTACCTAAATTTTCCATTGCATTAAAAGTTCATGTTTGAGCCCAAAAGTAAAATGTTGTGAACAGATTAAACAGATTTAGAGCCAGCCAATGGCTGACATTATGCATTTCAGACATTTTTACCAATTCTCATCCCTGTAACAAACAATAGTATTGTCTGTGTCCACCTCCCTCACTCTGAGACATGTTTATTACTCTGTTTAATGTAGACTATTGTACTGTATTCTATTGTTGAAACTGCAGACATCCTGATCCTCTACAGTATTTGCTTCCACATACTGTATAAACCAGGGGTCGGCAACCTTTAGTGCCCCTAAAATGCCAGGCGGCATGTGCATTATAGACTGTGTGTGCGCATGGATCCCAAAGATAAAGAGAGAGAGTCGATAAGACTGGACTAAGAATGAGAATGAACATTTGCTTTCAGTCAATGAGGAAGGACTGCTTCATGTTTGCGATGTAATGAAAAGTGTTGTTGCAACAGGAGGAACAATGAAGCTTTAAACACCGTTCACTGAAAGATTCATTCATCATAAAGTCAGAGCACCTATTTTCAGACTTCAAATACCTTCGCAAAGACGGTGAAAGAAAAGGCCATTAAGGACATTCAGCTCCAGCAAACTTCAGCCTGTGACGTGATGGATATGAGCAGACAGTGATGCAGGTGAACTCGGAGCCAAAAAGCAGATTTATTTACTGTATTTGTACAATTGCATGAAGGCAAAAAAATGTAAGTTAAAGTTAAAGCATAGTTGTCACGTGGTGCGTCATTCTCTCCAGGACACGCTGCAATGAAAATACACATTTGATAATCATGAATGGTTTTTATGTGTTTAGCCTTTACTTTGTCATTTAGATATTAGGCTAATATAGCTAATATAGCTAATGTAGCTAATGTAGCTAATACAGCTTCAGCCCCTGTTACCTTCATATGAGCCTTATACAATATGTTTGCGGCTCCAGACAGATGTTGTTTTTAGTTTTTTTGTCAAATATGGCTCCTTGAACCTTTTGAGTTGCCTGGACCGCTAAAAAGGAAAAAATGCCCGGGCCGTTTTTTGTCCCAGTCCAGCCCTGTTTGAATCCTATTTATCAGATCGGTATTACTTTGTCAATGTGAATCAAAACTCATCACCTTACTCTAGAGTGGAATTCGGTGTGCCCCAAGGATCGGTGCTTGGACCGATTCTTTTCACTCTCTACATGCTGCCGTTAGGAAACATCATTAAAAAGCATGGAATCAACTTCCACTGCTGCAGATGACACACAGCTTTATCTGTCGATGAAACCAAATCAGACGGATCAGTTGAAAAGGCTCAGTGTCTTATTGTCAAAAAAAATGACGGACGTGTTCGAATTTGCTACAGAAATAAGACCAAGCATACAAGAGTTACAAAATGAACATTTAATTATCTTTACAATTAAATACAAAACTCAGAGCTCCTATCTAACTGGCTAACCCTATCTAATCCTATGAGCTGAGCATAAAGTTACTGTCCCTA
The DNA here is from genome assembly GCA_964034765.1 of Knipowitschia caucasica. Taxonomy (NCBI): domain Eukaryota; kingdom Metazoa; phylum Chordata; class Actinopteri; order Gobiiformes; family Gobiidae; genus Knipowitschia; species Knipowitschia caucasica. Next base: position 6,001,881 of record OZ035833.1, on the reverse strand, counting down.
AACTATGGGAGAGGACAATCCAGGCGCTCTGCAAATGTCCCCTCTGTATCTATCCCTGCTCAGACTATGAAAAAAATGTCCTACCCACAGTTTTATCAAAATGTCCGATGAGGTCATATGGTGAGACCAACAGAGGCCCTCGTCTGGGTCTGGTCTAGTCCAGTTTTGGGTCTCAAGCCTTGTTCCGATAAGAGACACGCTGTTCATGAAAATGATACTTTTATCACAGAAAACTTGTCCTTGAGTCTTCTCTGAATTCACTAAATCCAGGCTTAATATTGCACAAAGACATTTTATGCAAACACCTACTGATAATCATTAGTGTACGTAAGGGATAACGTATGTTACACAGGTCATTATCGGAAAAGAAGTACCGACAGGGCAAAGTGGACCCCAACGCATGACACAACATTCTGTTTTTCAAAACAGAGAAAACCAAAAAGTTGGACCTGCAAAAGTATTCATACAGTATGACCTCTGACCTCTGTCTCCTTTATCCCTGACCTCTGTGTCCTTACCCCCCATGATGCTGTTTAGTGACCCCCACACTCTGAGGCCTCACAGAACAGATGTATTTATACTGATCACACACAGGAGGCCTCTGTGTAATCATTCAGCAGTCATTATGACTGTTTTAATCATTCAGCAGTCATTATGACTGTTTTAATCATTCAGCAGTCATTATGACTGTGTAAACATTCAGCAGTCATTATGACTGTTTTAATCATTCAGCAGTCATTATGACTGTTTTAATCATTCAGCAGTCATTATGACTGTTTTAATCATTCAGCAGTCATTATGACTGTGTAAACATTCAGCAGTCATTATGACTGTTTTAATCATTCAGCAGTCATTATGACTGTTTTAATCATTCAGCAGTCATTATGACTGTTTTAATCATTCAGCAGTCATTATGACTGTTTTAAACATTCAGCAGTCATTATGACTGTTTTAAACATTCAGCAGTCATTATGACTGTTTTAAACATTCAGCAGTCATTATGACTGTTTTAATCATTCAGCAGTCATTATGACTGTTTTAATCATTCAGCAGTCATTATGACTGTTTTAATCATTCAGCAGTCATTATGACTGTTTTAAACATTCAGCAGTCATTATGACTGTTTTAAACATTCAGCAGTCATTATGACTGTTTTAAACATTCAGCAGTCATTATGACTGTTTTAAACATTCAGCAGTCATTATGACTGTTTTAAACATTCAGCAGTCATTATGACTGTTTTAAACATTCAGCAGTCATTATGACTGTTTTAAACATTCAGCAGTCATTATGACTGATTTAATCATTCAGCAGTCATTATGACTGTTTTAAACATTCAGCAGTAATTATGACTGTTTTAAAGGCATGTTAATGCACTCATCACACACAGGATTCTAATGCCTCAGCTTCACATTTATGGAGGAGTATGGCGCCCCCTGCTGGCTGCTTTGGTGCATGACTAAAGTCACTACGAGTGAGTGGCACATTTGAAAGTGTCTTTGGCTGAAATTGTCCATTGAATGTATTTAGAGAAAGCAAACTTCTTAATATTCTCTGCAGTGAAATAAAAGTATATTTATAAATGTAAACAGCTAAAGGAACATGTCCTGGATCAAAGTGTGGACATTGATAGTGGGAGGAAAACTTCCTCTCACTATCAATGAGAGAATAATAACAGTACAACAGGAAACTACTGTGTGTGGATCAAATGTTCTTCTGACGTTTATTGCTTTCATTATTAACATCTGAGCTTCAGGAAACATCTGAGCGTGTAAATATGATTCTGGATGTGACAGATATCACTGGAGAGGATTTGGAGACAACACTGACAAAGAACATTGGGCCTCATTCACGAACGGTTCTTAGGAACAGATTTGTACGTAAATCCTACTTACGAGGTTTTTACAAAGAAAGTGGCATTCACAAATTTTTCTCGTAACCAGAATTTCTCTTGGGCAAGTACAAATTCTACGAGTCCTCAGGAGCACTCGTACGCATGGGCGTCGGACTGGGGGGGTAAAGGGTACCGAGTACCAGGGCCCAAGGCGGGGAGGGGCCCTCTAAAGTGTGTCTTTATATTTATATGTATTAGGCATTGTGGTATATTCATATTATTACAATTTGAATGAAAGGGGCCCTGTATAAAAATAACCAACGTTTTAACCTCAGTTTTCCTCTAAAAACAAATTTGTATGCTGTATCAGGGCCCTGCCACCCCCTTATAAAAGATGAAATGGTACGACCCGCATGTGCGCTTGTTGCTGTGTTGCTGCCGCTGCAGCGAGTTGACTTGTTTGACAAGCAGCGGCAGAAGCGGGAAAAATAGAAATGTCTTTTCCAAAGAAAGGAAAATCAGGATTTCAGAAAAGAAAAGAAAGACAGGACAGGGAGAAAAAGTGTAATGAGGGCAAGCAATTGCTTACTCAGTTCTTCCACACGAGAGGTGAGTATATAGAGATAGAGACATTTGTTTCTGTATTCTAAACTCACGGAGAGCTAACAGTGTGCCGTGTACGTGGTAAAAAAAAAACGTTATCCAGAGTGACACACACAGACGCGCAGCTGTAAAGGGAGCTCACACACACTGCTGTCCACTTCTCCTTCAAAGGCAGGCAGCAAAGAGTTATTTTCATGTACAACCCTGTACCCTGTAGTCCCACTATTGTCATAATCTGTCCGTCCGTGAGTCTTGCAAGTCACGGGTCACTCACTGGCCTCTGCATTGGATCATCTGGTTATAACCATACAAATCACACGCCCCCGCACCGATTTGGAGTTTTCTGGTGACATCTAGTGGTCAAAATAATGTAAATAAGTCTAATGGTCTAAAGGTTTCTAGCTCTACAATTATCTTAGTGTGTAAACAAGGGTGAAATGAGACTTTCTGGTGTGTAAACTATTGCTTTTAAGCCAGAAATGACAACTGACAATGCCCAACTGTAAGACCCCCTTCTTCTCCACTGGTGCCATTTTTACAGAAAAATTTCAAATGTTCATGTGGGCGGAGTAAGGCTAGGCACAGGTGTTTAGTTGAAAATGGAATAGGCTTATTTCAAAAAAGATTGCATCGATTGAATTTTGCCACAAAGTCTAAATTGGTGGATAATAATGAACCATAAAAAGTATTTTGTTGTATGTTTGTACAATAACAAATAAGTAACTTACCTACTCATGGTCCATACAAATAAGATAAGATATACTATATATTTTATATGAATAGCCATATACACATATCACATAAAGGCATGCAGGCATATACGTAATAGCTATACACTGTAATGATGGAATATAGTATCTGTTTGCAACCCATTAAAGCTACTTTATTTCAGTTTCAGGAAGAGAAGCATCATGGCCAGATGAAGGCACACTGTAAAAAAAAAAGTTGAGTCAACTTAAAAAAGTAAAGCAACCAGCTGCGAAGCTTTTTTGAGTTCACTCAACTTTCAAGATATATATTGAGCAAAATTAAAGGAGGAAGTTGGGAACATTTCTTGTTGTGTTTAAATCCCACTTATCTCAATAATTACAAGGGAATACAAATTTTAAATCAGTCCAACTAAGAATAGTAACTTGACCAACTTGACAATTAAACATTTGCTGGACTTTAAACAAAAAGTTGGTTCAAATATCAATTGTTAATTCATCCAACTCATTCTAGAAAGTTTAAACAAGTACAATGTTAAGTTGGGTGAACTCAACGTTTTGCACCTGGTGGCTTTACTATTTTAAGTTGGGTCAAATACCAATAGTTAATTTCTCAGACTAATTTTAGAGAGTTGAATCAAGTACAATCTTAACTTGCTAACTTAGGTTGAGTTAACTCAAAAAAGCTTCGCAGCTGGTTGCTTTACTATTTTAAGTTGAGTCAATTTTAGAAACTAAGTTCTGAGGATTAACATTTACAATTTAGGCAATTCCTTGTATAAAAGACACATTCCACAGAATGCTGAACAATTTAAATATCAACAGATAAAATTACTACTATGGGTCCCCTTTAAGCATCACAAGAAAAACAAGATTAACATGAGACATTTATTAAACATGTTAATTAAAACTGTCTCCCCAGAGTTTTGATATTGGACTGAAACATGCACGGACCACAGGCTATTTTTAAAAGCACTGTCATACACATCATGAAAAGACAAAAACGAAATTTAGTCTTAGTTTCTGTCAAACAAGTGTTAAACATTGTAAAGTGCAATCATTTTACAGCAGCAGTGGGTGACCTGAAACTACATTCAATCCCATCAAAATAGAACAATATTTCACAGCTTCAACAATGAAAACGTTCAACATGGCTAAGTGCAATTATTTAACAGCAGCAAGTTCTCATTAAAAAAAAAAAATATGTATAATGTATATAAAAGACTTTTGAACCACCAGGAAGTTCTGGTACATTTACACGTTAATACATTAACATTTTGTTTTTGAAGGATTGCACTCTCGCTGAGCATTTGATATCCAGGCACATGAACAACTTCTGAATCGTTTCAAACGTGTATTTCAGTTCCTTTGGGTACGCCATGTTCAGGGCATACACAAGACCGAACAGGAGTGCAACTGCTGTCGGCAGGTCACTTACTTCATCAATGACTATCTGTTCCTCAAGCACCACAGTAAAGAACCTCGCGTTTGGGATTGAGTCAACAGTCCCAACATCATCCTCAACAATGGTTAACACTCCCATCTTCATGCCACCAACATGATTTTCTCGAGGCTGCATGTCCTGTTTGAAAAAAAGTCAAATTTAGCACACAAAAAAGTATAACATCAACAGTTAATAAAACAGTATGGTTCTAGTCGTTCGCATGAATATGTCCTTTTTTGTAATAAACACATGTCATCTTAATCTTATTAACATAGAGACAGCATGTTGTAGTTATATATTTTCCCCCAAAATGTTAATTTAGGTTTCAATAGGGATAAATAACATTTATTTAGGAAACAAAAATATAGGTACCCCAGCTTTAAATAGTAGCCCTCTTGTGACATAATTACAAACAGATTTTGCAAATAAACGTTGGGCCATCAACCCCAATCTCAAATTGGCTACTTGCACAAATCCCATAATACTTTGCGCTCTTGAGGGGGTAGCACCCATATAGCTCCCATGAAGTTGTGTGGAAACTGATTTTAATTTTCATAACAACATTCGAAAATAAAAAGTTAGTTTACCGTTAGAAAATAAAAAAAACTTGCTATTGGCAAAACTATTGTTTGGAACTGTAATATTCTGAAGAATGCCCTGGGATCAGAGCCTCAGAGAGACACCCCTCTGCTTTGGTGCGCAGAGTGGGGTTCTGTGGAGAACAGCCCGGCTTTAGTGGACTCTGCTCTGCTGGATGTTGTCTTTGAAAACAATCAACGCACTGGATTAGGATTTATTTATTGTCATTTATTAATGAAGATTATAGACCTACATCCATATTTGTGGGACTGGATTTACGCGAGTCATGCGTAATCAAGCACCTGCATCGCCCCAAGCATGTCCTGCCTGAAGCAGGACATGCTCAATTACTGCATATGGGGATTGTCCTCAGTTGGGCCCGGCTCACTCCCTGTGATGGGCCAGTCCTTTACGCGCACAACTCTATGTGAAACGGGCTGTTCTGCTCTGCTAAATGGCTCCACAGAACCCCACTATCTGTGCACCAAAGCCAGGTATAAGCAGAGGGGCGTCTTTTTGAAGAATGCCCCTGGGTCAGAGCATCAGAGTTCCACCGTTCCGAACAATAGTTTTGCTAATAGCAAGTTTTGTTTTTAACAATAGCAATTTTTTTTGCTTTTCAAAAAGAAAATCTGTTGGCCAGCAAGTACACACAGACAAATGCAGCTCGCGAAAATTCAATTTGGTAGACGTCAGCCAAAAGCTACCCCCTCCAGGCCGGTTCGCTTCCCCAGCCTATCGCACAGCAAACGCCCCCTTCCAATCATCCGTGCCGGACAGGCAGCCGCTTAAAAGCGGAGAAACTCCCACTCTCTGCCTTCTCGAAGCCTCGCATGCTCCTGAAGCCTTGCAAAGAATCGTTCTGGAGGAATCGCTTTCGTCTGCTCTCACTTACTCGTGCGTGTCCCTGCTGTCCTCTGTCTGCTGCGTGGTCTGCTCCTTCTGTGGCTGCACCTGCTGCGGGTCTCGTGCTGTGGTCCGTGGGTCTTTGCCGCTCTCCTCCTTTGCGGGCTCTTTCTGCGGGTCGCCGCTGCTCGTCTCGTCGCGGCCTGCTGCTGCATACGGCCGGTCTGGCCCGCTGCGGTGGGAGCCGTGCGCATCCCTGCCTCCTCGTGCCGGTACGGCGTGGTCCCGTTGTGTTGTCCCTTGTCTTCTGGCGTTGTGGGTAAGTATGAGATCTGTGGACGGTTTATTCCCCTCGCATAGTTCTGCAGGCTCAGTTGGCCCCGTGCATGGTGGGCAAGCTTCAGTTTAAAGCCCTCGCATTGTCTGCAGGCTCTCTTTAACCAAGCTCCGTTAAATCCTTCACTCTGACTGCAAACTCCGTTTAATCCCGCACATCGGACTGCAAGAACCCAGTTTTAATCCCTCACATTGGACTGCGAGACCTCAGTTTTAATCCCTCACATTGGACTGCAAGACCTCAGTTTTAATCCCTCACTTTGGCCTGCAGGCTCTGTTTAAATCCCTCTCTGGACTACGAGCTGTTTAAATCCCTCTCTTTGGACTGCAAGCGCTGTTTAAATCCCTCTCGGACTGCGGCTCCCAAAATGAATCCCTTACATTGGTCTGTGAGCTCTCAGGTTAATCCCCCACGGAACTGCTTATATCTGGAACTGCTTATATCTGGAACTGCTTATATCTGGAAATGTTATATCTGGAAATGCTTATATCTGGAAATGCTTATATCTGGAACTTTGTACCGTATCTGGAACTGCTTCATATGGAACTGCTTATATATGGAACCGCTATATTGGAACTGCTTATATGGTTCTGTTATACCTGGAACTGTTATGCAGTATATGGAACTGCATATATGGTACTGCCTATATCTGGAACGCTATATATTAAAAATAAATAAATGAATAAATAAATACATATAAATAAATAAATATAAATAAATATAAATAAATATAAATAAGTACATAAATAAATAAATTAAAAACTGCAGGCTCTGTTGGATCCCTCACACTGGACCGTAAACTCTCAGTTTAAACTCCTCACTTGGACTGCGGGCTCAGTTAATCCCTCACTTGGACCGTAAAACCTGTTTAAATCCCTCACACTGAACAGCTACAACAACATCCTACTGCCGTGGCTTTGATACAGGATCATTGCTGTTATTATCTACGGATGCTGCAGCTGCTGCTGCTGCTACTGCTGCTGCTGCTCCGTACTGCTACTGCGCTACTGCTGCTGCTGCTGCTCCATGCCGCTACTGCTGCTACTACTGCTGCTGCTTCATTTACTTGCCATATCTCTTCACTGCATCTTTTACTGAAACACTGATCAGCTATGACAACATTCTACTGCTGTGGCTTGATACAGGATTATTACTGTTAATCTCTAAGGATGCTGCTACTGCTGCTGCTGCTGCTGCCGCGGCGGCTTGGTACAGGTTATCGCTGTATTATCTGAGGTACTGCTGCTGCCGCTGCTGCTACTGCTACTGCTGCAACCCACTCTCTCAGAAGCTTATCCTGTTTCTAATGGACGCTGCCCGGCCGAGTATGCCGCGCTGCGCTGGCCTCGTACCTATGCTCCCAGGGTCGCTTCGGTGGTCATGCTTCATCTCTCTACCTAATCTTCTGATTCTATCAGATGCAGCTGGCCGAGTAGCTGCGCTGAGCCGTCAATCGGACTCCTAATCAAAGGCATCCATACCTGTATTCTTCACTCTTCTGATCGCAGGCTCCCCCATCGTGCTGCCCATCCTGCAGCGGCGCTGAGCGGCACTGAACTCTGGCTCGTCTTCCAAGTACATGTCTGCCCTCCTCGCAGCATCTTCCTGCTCGCCTTCTATGGCTTCTCTGCATAAGCGTTCACTACTGCTCGCTCAACCTTCATGCGGTCCGAGACGCGGCTTCCCGACCATCCTACTATCCTGATTATCTACTCTCCAACCCAAGATTCTAAGCGTGAGGGCGCCTGCAACATCAATGGCCCTCTCCGATATGTCTCTGCCCCTACAGGTCTCCGCTCTACACGGACGTGCCCCTTCCGTGGGTTTTGGGGGGTTCTTCCAGGACCATTGGGTTGCCGGGCCGTGGCCGCTACTTCCACCGGAGCATCTCCTCTGCCCTACACGAGATATTCCCAGTGGTCGTGGCTGCGCGCTGTGGAATCACACGTGGCAGAGAAAGAGGATCTCTGTCATGCGCGATAATCTCGACGTAGTGGAAGCATTAAACAAAGGTCGCTCTTTTTCACCCAACATAATGTCCCCTGACCCTTTCAACCTTCATCTCAAACATTCAAAGACCAAGGCGCCTGCAACATAATAATAGCTCGCTCCGACACATCTCTCTCCAGACAACCTTCCCATGACAGCAACCTGGTTCAGAGCTCAACTAAGATCCCTACTGCTCCTCTGCAATTTGTCTCCCCAGCTCCATACAGCCCACTCCTTCAGGACAGGCGCTGCCACGCGCGCGGCCTCGCTGGGGCTCCCCCACCTCTCCAACAGCTGGGGCGCTGGTCCTCTTCGGCTTTCTCCGCCTACATCAGGCCAGACGCGTCCGCTATCCTGGCTGCACAACGTCTACTGGCTTCCTCGCAAGCTCCCAGCAAAGCAATACGAAGCAAAGTAAGCGAAGCAATAAGTTCTGGTGGCGGCACGCACTTTTCTCAAACGCTCTCCGCTGCCGCAGCGTCTGACGGAACGCGATGCGAGCGCTCACGTTCCCAGCGCCCAAAGATAACCGCATATAACGGTCACAGCATATAGCGATAGCGGTCATAGCGTCAGTGATAGCGGTCATAGCGTCAGTGATAGCGGTCATAGCGTCAGTGATAGCGGTCATAGCGTCAGTGATAGCGGTCATAGCGTCAGTGATAGCGGTCATAGCGTCAGTGATAGCGGTCATAGCGTTAGCGTTAGCGGTCACAGCATAGCAAAAAATGGTTAGCGCATAAACGGTCACAGCATAGTGATAGCGGTCACAGCATAGCGATAGCGGTCACAGCATAGCGATAGCGGTCACAGCATAGCGATAGCGGTCACAGCATAGCGATAGCGGTCACAGCATAGCGATAGCGGTCACAGCATAGAGCAGCCACGACGTCTGTCCCCTGCAAACCAGGCTGCAAAACTCCATCAACACACAGCCTTTTTGGGGATTGTACGCGCTCCATCGCAGGAGCCTCTCCGATCTGAAGGCCGCACCGGGGCCTAGGCGCCAAACCACCTCTCAATAAAATACTCAAAACTATTTTCGTTTCTCGTCTCTCCAAATTGAAATGCAGCTCGCGAAAATTCAATTTGGTAGACGTCAGCCAAAAGCTACCCCCTCCAGGCCGGTTCGCTTCCCCAGCCTATCGCACAGCAAACGCCCCCTTCCAATCATCCGTGCTGGACAGGCAGCCGCTTAAAAGCGGAGAAACTCCCACTCTCTGCCTTCTCGAAGCCTCGCAACCACCGCCTCCCCTCCTCCTCCTCTTCACCCTGCCTCCAATCTGCCTCCAATCTGCCTCCAATCTGCCTCCAATCTGCCTCCAATCTGCCTCCAATCTGCCGCCACCAGTGCCTAGGTCCCGGGGGATTGTACGCGCTCCATCGCAGGAGCCTCTCCGATCTGAAGGCCGCACCGGGGCCTAGGGCGCCAAACCACCTCTCAATAAAATACTCAAAACTATTTTCGTTTCTCGTCTCTCCAAATTGAATTATCTATGCTCATCACTTATAGTTTTCAGGCCTTGACATTAAGCTTTCTCAGCCACTTGCGTCTTTTATTTATTTTTTCCCCCATGATGCTGCAATTACCGAACATCCACCAGGTGGCACTTGAGACTAGGTGGGAAAATTGGCTTCTCATCGGTCTATGTTCACTGTTCACCGACAACTTTCAGTGGCTTTATAGCTCTATATAAAGAGTGGGACTCTGGTTGAGAGGACTCGGGTTCAAGTACACGCTACACACTTTTGATTTTGTTGACGTTTAAATTTTTTCTAAAACAAACTTATAAATAGAGCCAACACATTTAAAATAGTTGCTAGACTGTAGTTAAACTGTTTAGTAAACCTTCACAATCTGCACCAACCAAACTGCAGGAAAAAAATGCAACTTTATTCAGTAACAGAGTAATCTGATTCATATACTCCCCCCGCTAATATAATTTTGAGGATTGCCCGGGCTCGAACCCTATCTTCCAACGAAAGACTGGACAATCCCACTACTCCACACAGGCGCTGGAGAAACACTGGATCTAATACCTAAAGAGCGCTGATTGAATGACCGTGCGTATGTGCAGACGCTTAAATGCCTTATATCAAGTTAATGCAAATGTTTTGGCCATATGAACTGCTACTCCTTGCATTTTAGAATTCCTAATTAATGGTATCTATATGTAACATGTTAGTTTAAATTTTTGTATTGCTATCAATACAATATAGTATTCTGAATAATCCGTGTACCTCTTCAATCATCAGTTATTCCGTTCAAAATAAAAGTCAGAAAAACAAATTTTACCATTCGTTGATTGTTATACTTCCTTTTCTAATTCAAATTGGAAAATCAAATCCTTTATAATCCGTGTACAATCCGTGTACCCTTCAATCATTAGTTTTATTCGTTCAAAACAAAATCCAGAAAAACAAATTACGTGGTGTTTTATTGTATTTCCTTTTTTCAAAATTAAATTGGAAAATCTAAACATTCTAAATGAAATATTCTCCCACTTTCTTTGCTAAGAGTGAAACAAACACTACTAAAAACAACTTCATTATTTTGTTTTGAATTTGCTACGGAAAAGATGAGTGGTGAGCGACGGAACAACTTCAACTGCACCACAACTCAACTCAACTACACGACAACAACTCGCAGCTGTTGTTGAGCTCCGCCCCCAGGCCGAGCTCCAGGGCAAAATGCTTACAGCACCTGTATTCCCAGGCGGTCTCCATCCAAGTACTATGGGGAAAACTTGTGGCGCTGCTCTTAAACAGAGAGAGCCGGTCTTTCTCATTCATTCTGGATACCTACCACTCGGTTAAGTCTCCCAGATAACACAAGTTTTGTGGTCGTTCTTTATGTTTCACTCCATAAAACTCTCATATTGTTCGAAGATCGTTCACACACGTCTGTAGTTAAATCTCGAGTGTGTAGTGCGCTGTTTATGATTTGTTTTACCTCCGTGTCCCATAGTTATTTGCCTGCTGCTCGTAAAATCTCTCTAGTTTGGATCATATTTGTAACGAAAACACTTTCCTCTGCGTTGTCACCAACAATCCTGTATTCCTGTATTCTACTGGATAACATTAATTCAGTTTTGTTTACGTCTGGTTTTAGTAGTATTTCCAGTCGCTAGCTAATTATTATAGCTAATATTGTTTGATGGTGTACTATCTATATGTATTTCACATTTCTATAGTCAGCAACACATTGAGTTGAAAATCATTATATGCAGTTTAGTTTACGACAATGTATTAGTGTTTTAACCAGTTTCATATTTTCCCTTCTATAAACTGTACTTACTGTATCCCAGAGCCTCATGCTGCTAATGTCCATATTAAACACACAACTGTATATGTCTTCTCAAAGATTATACAGGATTCATGCTTCAATTAAAATGCTAAAAGTAATTATTTTATTCTGATTATGCCTAAAGAAATATACATTATACATACTTCTCTATCATGCAATAGCTAGATATTTTATGATCTTTTATTTTTGTGTTGCAGACAATATTAATCAATCAAATCAATCAAAGTTTAAATTTGCAGAGCGCCTTCATGCACAGGGCAACACTAAGCGCTTCACAGTCCACAATCACAAATCATCACATAAACAAACCCAGAATCACAATTAAAACATTACAATCACAACAAAAGATTAAAAACACCAATAAAACAATAAAATCACACAAAAGAATAAAACCATTAACCCTTTCAAAGTTACACAGAGAAATTAAAGAAAAAAAAAAAAAAATAAAATAAATAAAATGCCACAGTGCAATACAAATGGAGAAAAAATCCTTCAGTTTGTATGCACAGCAAACAGAACAGTCTTTAACCTGGATTTGAACATTGACAGAGAAGACTCCTCCCTCACAATTTTCATCGAGATTGTTCCAGAACTTAGCTGCATACGGATCTGAAACGCAGCCTCCCATGTTTGTTCTCACACTGGGCACCAGAGTAGGCCAGTCCCTGTGCTCCTCAGAGTCCGGGCTGTTCATATGACACCAACATGTCCCACTAATGTATTCTGGTGCAGGCCATGGAGATGACTTAACACAAGCAGAGCTGTTTTAAAATCTCTTCTTTTGAGCCACAGGAAGCCAGGCAGAGACCTAGTGACCACAAATATGGTCAAACTTCCTGGTTCCTGTCAGGACCTACTGCTGCATTTGGATGTACTACGGCAGCCTGCTTACAGGTCTGTTTTGGACAGACCTTATAGCAGGCCATTGCTTATTCTAGCCTGCTGGAGACAAATGCGTTGGACACGAATCTCCAGTCTGCCCTGGACACGAATTTCAACTTTGCAATGTTTTCATCAGATGGTAAAAAGCTGTTGATGGTTATTGATTTTATGTGGCTATTGAAATATAAGGTCTGAGTCCAGTAAACCCCCAACATTTACCTGGACCTGTCTAAGGAAGTAGGAGAGAGACTGTAGTTGACAGAATGACACCCTCCTCTTTGTTTCGGGAACCAAAGACAAATAATTTCGGTTTGTCCTGCATTTAGGCCTGGAGGAACTTATTTTGCAATCCACTCACGGATCTGTTGGATACAGTGAAGGAGCAAATCCAGTGGTCCATGTTCTCCCCTGCAGCAGTGAGACATAGATCCTGAGAGTCGTCGGCGTCATTGTGGTAGACACTTTGTTTCTTTGTATTAACTGAACCATAACGGCAGCATGTAGAGATTAAATAGGAGAGGTCCAGGATCGACCCCTGTGGTACTCCACAGGTCAGGTCCACAAGATCTGAGACGCAGTCTCCAATCTTCACAAAGTACTTCCTATCCTCCAGGTAAGACCTAAACCAGTCTAGGGATGTGCCAGACACCAACCCAGTCCTGCAAGTCTCTGCATGAGGATCTCATGGTCGACAGTGTCGAACGCGGCACTAAGATCTAACATGACCAAAAACTGTGACATTACCTCATCATTGTGAAGTCGAATGTCGTTTGTTACCTTCACTAGAGCGGTCTCCAGTGCTGAGGTGTCTAAACACCAGACTGAACATCTCTAAAGAAATATACATTTTAAAAATTCAGTAATATGTTGGGATGCCACTTTTCAAGAATTTATCCCAATGTAATGGCAGATTCTGATATGGGCGATAATTATTGAAGTCCCGCAAGGAATCCATACTGCCTTTATAGGAGAGTCGTATGACTGCGGCTTTTAGGGCCATACGAAATGTTCCTGACGACAGAGACATGTTTACTATTTGTGTCATGAAGTAACAACTGCTCACGACGACTTCAGAAATTTAGAGGGCAATATATCCAGGCTACATGTGGGGACGCTTCAGACCCTCATGATATGCTTTTTGACAGGTTTCCGTACCACAGGTTGCAAAATGATCTTTTTTTTTTTTTTTTTTTTTTTTTTAGCTCAAAAAGCAACTCTGGCTGTTGCATTGTTATACGTCTGTGGAGTGATAGTGTTTTGTTTCCTTGTACTTTGTCATCGAAAAAACTGTGCGAACTCTTACACCTAGATTTAGAGAAAATTCAAGGCAACTTTACAGGGGGGTTCGTTAATATCTACCAACTGTTGTAACAACATAACACGAAAAGTGTTTACAGCAACCTCAATAAGTCAGAAAAATACATATCCTTGTTCTTCCGTAGAACCCGGTTAATTCACCCAACACATCTTTAAAGATTTCATAATCGCCCTGGAAATTGGACTTTCGCCACTTCCGATCGGCCCTCCCACTCTTGCTTCTTTCCCTGACCGAGTTCTGCCTTAGTCCATGGGGCCTTTTTCTTACTGGTAACTATTTTACCGTCACAAGGAGCAATGCTTCCAGAACATTCAGAACATTGGTGGTGAACAAGAGTTATACAATTCATCACAATAGAGCATGGAGTTTTTCTCAAACTTTAGCTTCCCATGAACAGTTCACCTGTGGTTTTCATGTAAGTGTCATCATCAGCAATTGTAAATACAGCTGGTGGTTTGCTACAAACACATGTCAAAATACCCAGAAATGATCTGACAAAGCAACATCAACTACATTAACATTTGATACATTAACCCCCTTTGTAAGTAGCATGGTCAAGAGTGAGCCCCCTGCTGTGGGTGGGGCCACTCATGTGCTGAATGAAACTAAAAAGGACTATCAAGTAGAGAACCATCTCCTTTGCATTCTGTCATCAACATTATCAACATGTACATAAAATCACCTGTTTAAAAAACTAAACCTATCAAAATCTGTGCCACGAAAGAAAGTATTCAGTAGAATGGTCAATAAAATCGCAACATGACTGTGGTGGCCTTACAGGAATATAGTGAAGACATTTTCATTCTTTCCTGGCCGCGTCACTGTGATTTTTCACAAGGGCCCCACGAGGATTCCTGCAGCAGACCCTTCTGAGAGTCGAGGAAGAACAGGGACGACCCTCATGAGGGAGTGCGGTGCTTCCTCAGCAGGGAGGAGGTGATGAGGGAGAACGCCCTCACTTTTGGTTCTGGTGCGAGTGAAGGAGTGATGCCCAGTACAAGGCTGAAGTGCTGGGGGAATACATCGCTCACAGCAGGCCGAAAGACCTGCACAGTGCCTGTTGTCCCACCATGCCCCCTGCAGCAGTGAACCCCCCTCCTCCTGCTCAGACTCATGTCCAAGCTGTCTGAGGAGGCCATAGAGAAGGTTGTGCAGCGGAACTTGAAAAGCCCAGCAGCTCCAGCAAAATACACCCCCACACAAAGAAATGCCGTGTCTTGTGCCAGCCAAAATCCAAATATGAGGCGATGGCAGCACCATCCACGAGTTTTACCAGCCGTTCCTACCAGGTATTTCTCCTGCACCACAAAAGGTCTATAACACCTATCGCACAGAGGTTTGACCAACTCAGATGCCATTCCTAGACTTTATGGACACTGAGTTCTGCCAGTGAGAAGCTGAGGCCACGCAGCAGAGAGTGAATGAGCGGCAGGAGAAGAAAAGTAAGAGTGATGATTCTCCTCCTCCACTGAGTAAAGTGCTGTTCTGCAAACTGCAGCTGAAGCAGGGACCAGTCCTCACATTCTACACAATTCCCTGGTCTTGTATTCAGAAACTACATCTACTGCCCTGCAAAGTATTCTCCCTGTACAAGACCAGGGGATGGAGAACGTAGATGTTCCAGCAGTCTCCTTTTTATGACCCGGAGAGGGAAAGTTTCGTGGTAAAAAATGAGCTATCTGCTGTCTATTGTTTCTATTGTATAAAGTTACTATATATCCTGTCTGTTCATAAATGTTTATAAATATTTTAATTATTATTAAATATAACTTAATATTGATATATCTAATTATATAATTTCATTGTAAAGTCAGCTCTACAGTTCTGTATAGTCAGCTCTCAGCCGTCAGATTTATAATGGGGGGGGAGGGGGGGGGGGGGGGGGGGGGGGGGGGGGGGGGGGGGGGGGGATGGGGGGGGGGGGGGGAAGGAAAAAAGGGGGGGGGTGGGGGGGAATGGGGGGGGGGGGGGGTATATATATATAATATAATAATATATTGGGGATTTTTTTTTTTTTTTTTATTTTTTTGGGTTTGGGGGGGGGGGTTTTTTTGTTGTGTTGGGTTGGGGGGGGGGGGGGGGGGGGGGGGGTGTTTTGTTGTGGGGGGTGGTTTTTTGTTGATTTTTTTGTTGTGGTTGTTTGTTTTGTGATGGGGGGGGGGGGGAGGAGTTGGTGGGAGGTATTTGGGGGTTGTGAGAGGGGGGGATGAGGGATATTGTTTGTGTGGTTTGGATGTAGGGGGTGGAGGGAGGGGTGGTTTATGTTTGATGGATTATTATTGGTGTGGGTATTTTATTGAGGGTGTGTTTTGTTGGGGATGGATGGAATTTATTATTGTGGAATAGGTAAGAGAAAAAAAAATAAGGGAAAGTGATGAAGTTGATGTATGTGAGGAATTTATTAATGGGGTTTGGAAGTAAGAAAGGGGATGGTGATAGGGAAGAAGGAAATGAGGAATGAGGGAAGATAAGAACCCAAATAGCGCTCAGCCTTTACAAAATCCGGTCTACTTGTGCTGACCTGATGCATGCTGCAGACTGACTGAAAGGAGTTTGTGCAGCATTGAGCAAAGTATGTGCACCCCCTCACCCTGATTAGCATTTGTATAGCTCACAGCAATTCTCATTTACATGTTAAATGCCACCTGTGGAGAGGGAGGAGGGACAACAAACACCGTCAACAGCCGTATCCCCAGAAGTTTCACACTGTAATATAACAGGGCCCGACAAAGCTAATCATGTTTGAGGGGGAGCACACTTTGCTCAATGCTTGCACAACTCCTTTCAGTCAACAGTCTGCAGCATGATCAGGTCAGCAACACGGGGGGTAACCCGGATATTGTAAAGTCCTGAGAGCGCTACATTCTGGGTGAGGAGAGGACCGGCAGCAGCAGGTCAGAGGCACGCTGCTCCATAACCCCGTCCTACGGCCATACCAACTTGAGAATGCCCGATCTCTCTGATCATCTGGAAGCTAGGCAAGGTCGGGCGCGGGGCCAGCCGGTCTATGTGGCATATGTTGATTGGCACTGAACGAAACTCTATTTCTATACAGATTGTTTTGTCAAATACAACTGTTGTTTGCCTGAACTATGATCATAAAAAGAAAGACATTCACTAATGTATGACATTATAATATATTTATTGTGAACAGATGAAAAAAAGAGATATTACAAATTTAAGAATACACTTAGAAGAAAAACACAACATGCCTATCTATATCTTCTTATAACTAGTATTTGTGAGGATGAGCCTTGTGACTGTGACGGGACGGCGAGAGCGACTAACGAACTGTTAGATGCAGACTTTACAAATGAAAATTATATAATTAGATCATAATCAAATATTAAGTATATATTTACATAATAATAAAATATTTATAAACATTTATGACAGACAGGTCTAATATAGGAACTATATACAATAGCACCAATAGACCAGCAGATAGCTCTTTCTTTACACGCCACCTTCCCTCTCCCCGTCAAAAAAAGGAGAACTGCTGGAACATCTGCGTCTCCATCCCCTGGTCCCTAGTACAGGGAGAATACATTGGCAGGGCAGTAGATGTATTTTCCTGACAGACCAAATGGTGTATGAATGTGAGGACTGTTCCCTCGCTTCGGCTGCAGTATTGCAGAACCCCACTATCTTTTCCCAGTGGAGAGGAGACTCATCACATCTTCCCTTATCTTCTCGCTGCCGCTCATTCAACTCATCTGCTGCGTGGCCTCCAGCTCTCCTCTGGCAGAACTCAGTGTCGCTAAAAGTCTCGGAATGGCATCCTGGAGTTGGTCAAACCCTCTGTGCGATAGGTTTAAAGACCTTGGTGGAGCAGTAAGAAATACCTGGTAGGACCCGGCGGTAAAACTCGTGGATGAGCTGCCATCGTCCCTCATATTTGGATTTTGCCTGGCCACAAGACAGGCATTTCTTGTGTGGGGTTTATTTGCTGGAGCTGCTGCTACTTTTTCCAAGATCCCGCTGCACAACCTTCTCTATGGCCCACCTCAACACAGCGGTACATGATTCAGAGCAGGAGGAGGGGGGTTTTCACTGCTGCAGGGGGCAAAGGTGAACTAACAGGCACTTGTGCAGGTCTTACAGCCTGCTGTGAGCGTTGTATTCCCCCAGCAACTTCAGCCTTGTCTGAGGCATCACCCCTCGCATCGAACACAAGAGAGGTGCGTTCTCCTCATCACCTCCTCCCTCCTGAGAGCAACCGCACTCCCGATCATGGGACGGGTCGTCCCTGGATCTTTCCTCTTCGCCATCCTCCGAAGGTCCTCTAGCAGGAATCCACGTGGGCCCTTGTGAAAATCACAGTGACGCGGCCAAGGAAAGAATGAAAATGCTTCATATATTCTGTACAGGCCCCCACAGTCATGTAGCGATTTTATTGACCTATTTTACTGAACAAACTTTCATTCGTAGTCACAGATTTAGATAGTTTAGGAGTTTATTACAGGTGATTTTAATTGGTTACCAATTGAAGATCAATGTTGATGACAGAAATGCAAAGGAAGCTGGCTTTCTGTACATTGAGACCTTTGGTTTCATTCAGCACATGAGTGGCCCCAACCCACGAGCAGGGCACACTCTTGACCAGCTAATTCACAAAGGGGGTTAATGTATCAAAATGTTAATGTAGTTTGATGTTGCTTTGTCAGATCATTTCTGTGTATTTTTTTGTTTGACATGTGTTATTGCTAGCAACCACCAGCCTGAATTTACAATTGCCTCGAGGGGAGAAGACACATACATTAGAAAACACAGGTGAACTGTTCAATATCGTGAAAGGCTAAATTTTGAGAAAACTCCATGCTCTACTGTTGAAGAATTGATAACACTGTCACCAAACCAAGTGTTCTTGAATGTTCAGGACACCATTGCTCCTGTGACGTTCAAATAGTTACCATAAGAAAAAAGGCCCCATGGGACTAAGGCAGGACTCGGTCAGGGCACAGAAAGCAAGAGTGCCTGGAGGGCCGAACTTGAAGTGGCGAAAGTCCAATTTCCAGGCGATTATGAAATCTTTCAAGATGATTGGGTGAATTTAACGGTTTCTACGAAGAACAAGAGAACTGTATTTTTTCTGACATTATTGTGAGTTTGCAGTCACAATTTTCGGTGTTTATGTTTTCAACAGTATGGTAATAACGAACCCCCTTGTAAAGTTGCCCCTACGAATTTTCCTCTAAACTAGGTGTAATGGAGTTCGCACAGTTTTTCGATGACAAAGTACAAGGAAATCAAAAAAACACAAATCACCTCCACCAGCACGTATAACAATTCAACAGAAGCCAGAGAAGCTTTTAGAGCTAACTCACTTTGCAACCTGTGGATACTCAAACTGGTCAAAAAGATAATCATGAGTCCTGAGCTCCTCACATGGTAGCCTGGATAAATTGCCCCTCTAAATTTCTGAAGTCCCGTCCTGAGCATTTGTTACCCTTCACTGACACAAATAAGTAAACATTGGTCTCTGTCGTCAGGAACAATTTCTATGGCCCAAAAAGCAGCAGTCATAAGACCTCTCCTAAAAAGAGCAGTCTGGAATCCATCGGGACATCAAAATTATCGCCCCATATCGAATCTGCCATTCATTGGAAACAATTCTGAAAAAGTGGCCAGTCCCAACCAACTTACTGAATTTTTACAATAATAATTCTTTGATATGTTCCAGTCAGGGTTTTAGACCTCCACCACATGCACTGGAGACCGCTCTAGTGAAGGTAACAACGACATTCGAATTCACGACTGAGCCAAGGTAAAGTCACAGTTTTGGTCATGTTAGATCTTAATGCCGCGTTCGACACTGTCCGACCATGAGATCTCATGCAGAGACTGAGGTCTGGTTGGAGTCACTGCACAGCCCTAGACTGGTTTAGGTCTTACTGAGGCAGAGGAAGTACTTTGTGGAGAATTGGAACTGCGTCTCAGATCATGTGGCCCTACCTGTGGATACCACAGGGTCGATCCTGGTAACCCTCTAACCTAATTAATCCTAATGCAGCCGTTAGGTCAGTTAATACAAAGAAACAAATGGTCCTAATCCTAGCACAATTACCCGACGACACTCAGATCTATGTCTCACAGACTGCAGAGAACATGGACCACTGGTATTTGCTCCTTCACTGTATCCAACAGATCATTGATGAATGCATAATTAATTTTCCCCCAGCTAAATGCAGACAAAACCGAAATCATTGTCTTTGTTCCCCAGAAACAAAGAGGGCTCATCTGTCAACTTCATCTCTCTCCCTACTACCTTCTGACAAGGTCGGAAATTTGGGGGGTAATACCAGACTCAGACCTAAATTTCAATAGCCACAATAAAATCAAAAACATCATCACTTTTTAAACCATCTGAAGAACATTGCCAAGTCATGACATATAGTGTCCAGGGCAGACTTGGAGATTCATGTCCACGCATATGTCTCCAGCCGGCTAGACTACTTGCGAATGGCCTCTTACAGGTCTGGTCCAAACAGACCTGTAAGCAGCTGCAGACATCCTAATGCACAGCTAGAGTCACGGACAGGACCAGGGAAGTAGGACCATATTAGTCCTGTCCTCAGTCTCTGCACTGCTTCCTGTGGCACAAAGAATAATTTTAAAACAGCTCTGCTTGTGACAATTAACTCCATGTCTTGCACCAGAATACCATTAGGTGACATGTTGGTGTCATAAGAAACCAGCCCGGACTTCTAGGAGCAAAGGACTGCCTCCCTGCTGGTGCCCAGATTGAGAACCAAAACATGGGGAGGCTGCGTTACAGGATCTAGGCAGCTAAGATCGAACAATCACCCTGAAAATGTGAGGGAGGCGTCTACTCTGTCAATGTTCAAATCCAGTTAAAGACTGTTCTGTTGCCTGTGCATCAACTGAAGGATTTTATCTCCATTTAGTAATGCACTGCTGTCATTTTATTTATTTATTTTTTTATATTCTTGTGTAACTTTGAAAGTGTTATTGTTTAAATTCTTTTGTGTGATTTTATTGTTTTTTAATTTGTGTTTAAATCTTTTGTGTATTATTTTAATGTTATTAATTGTGATTCGTGTTTGTTTTATGTGATGATTTTGTGATGTGGACTGTGAAGCGCTTTGTGTTTGCCTCTGTGCATGAAAGGCCTCTACAATAAACATTGATTGATTGATGATTCATATTGTCTCAAACAACAAAAAAAGATCATAAAATGATCTAGCCTATATCATGATAGAGAAGTAGTATAATTAATATATCTTAGCATAATAAGAATAAAATAATTACATTTTAGCATTATAAAGAAGCAATGAATCCTGTATTAATCTAAGAGAAGACATATACATTGTATGTTTACATCTGGACATTGGGGGAGCAGCATGAGGCTCTGGATACATAAGTAACAGTTATAGAAGGAAAATATGACCTCGGGAAAACACTAATACAATTGTCGTAAACTAACTGCAAAAATTCATTTCAACTCAATGTTTGCTGACTATAGAAATGTGAAATACATATAAGATAGTACACACCACAACAATAATTACTAATAATAAATAGCTAGCGCTGGAAATAACTACTACCAACCAGACGTAAACAAACTGAATTTCTGTATAACCATAGAATACAGTGATTACAGATTGTTTGTACAACGCAGAGAACGTGTTTCTTTACAATATGATCCAAACGAGAGATCTAGCGACAGCATCAAATAACATATGACACGGAGGTAAACACTCTAAACAGCGCACTACACACTAACTCGAGATTAACTACAGACGTGTGTGAACGATCTACGGACAATATGAGAGATTTATGGAGTGAAACATAAAGAACGACCACAAAAACATTGTGGTTATCCAGAGGAGAACTTACCGAGTGCGTATGTAATCCAAATGAATGAGAAAGCCCGGCTCTCATCTGTATAAGAGCATCGCCCACAAAGTTTTTCCCCATAGTACTGGTGGATGGAGACCGCTAGGAATACCAGGTGCTTAAGCATTTTGCCCCTGGAGCTCGCCCTGGGGCAGCTCAACAACAGCGCGAGTTGTTGTCGTGTAGTTGAGTTGAGTTGAGTGCAAGCTTGAAGTTGTATCCGTCTCTCACCACTCATCAATTCCCGAGCATATATCAAACAAAATAATGGAAGTTGTTTATAGTATTATGATTTCCACTGGGTGCAAGCAAAAGAAATGGGTGAAATAATTTCATTTGAAGTTTTGATTTTCCAATTAATTTTGAAAATGAAAAACAATACAACACCACGTAATTTGTTTTTCTGATTTAGTTTTGAAACGGAATACTAATGAATGAAGGGTACAACATTGGTACAACGGATTATAAAGGATTGATTTTCCAATTTTGAATTAGAAAAGAAAATAACAATAAACGAATGGAAAATTTGTATTTCCAGATTTTAATTTGAAACGGAATAACTGATGATTGAAGGGTACAACCAACGGATTATTTCAGAATACTATATTGTATTGATTAGGCAATACAAAAATTTTAAACTACACATGTTACATATATCTACCATTTATTTTTTTTTTTTATAAATTTTTAATTAGGAATTCTAAAATGCACAGGAGTATGCAGAACATATGGCAAACATTTTGCAATACTTGCATATAAGGCATTTTAAGCGTCCTGCAACATACGCACGGCTCTTTCACTCAGGCGCACATTAGTATTTAGATCCAGTGTTTTCTCCAGCGCCTGGTGGCGTGGTGGGATTGTCCAAGTCTTTCGCTGGAAGATCAGGGTTCGACGCCCCGGCCAATCCTCAAATTTTAGTTAGTCGGGGGGAGTATATGAATCAGATTTTACGCTGTTTACATGAATAAAGTTGCATTTTTTTCCTGCATTTGGTATGGTGCAGATTGTGAAGTTTACAAACATTTTACTACATACATCAAGCAACTATTTTTAAATGTGTTGCCTAATTACAAGTATGTTTTAGAAAAAATTTAAACGACCACAAAATCAAAAGTGTCGGATACCTGTACTTGAACCCGAGTCCCTCTCACACCAGAGTCCACCTCTTTATCATGAGCTATAAAGCCCCAGAAAGTTGTCCGGTGACAGAGAACAAAGACCGTGAGAAGCCAATTTTCTCCTAACCCTGCTCACAAAGAGCCACCTGGTGGTTGTTCGGTCATTGCAGCATCACCTGGGAAACAAATAAATAAAAGACGCGTGAATCACACGGTAGTCTCCGGTGATTCCCGCGTGAAAGGCGCCAAAACGTAGTGGGACCTACAGTAAGCCACAGAACGCAAATCCTAATAATGCATATTGTTAAAGTAGGAAGAGGTGATAGGATAGTGCTAAAATACCGATACTTTTCCCAGCAGACTAACTCCCTACGCAGCTTGACTGACAGTCCAAAGATGTCTAGCCTTCCCGGACCTTACCTTCCTATCCATAAGCTAACTAAAGACGACTGTTTTAATGACCTTACCTTGAATGTGGAGACCAGGTTCCCGACGAAGGAGAAACAGCAGCAGCCGCGCTCAAGTCAGCCAGGCTACGAGCACCAAATAATTGTGGATTAAAAAAAAAAAAAAACACCCCAAGTGTGTAAACAAACCAACAAACAACCTAACCATAGCAAAATTGTTGCTAAAGAGGCAAAAGAGTGGTTTTAAGTCTAGGCCTTGATGTGGCTGGACCCCGTTAATCAGCCTGTTCCTTGATTCCACAGATAAAACGGGCTTGGTATCTAAATGCACCTGCTGCTGACAGTACTTTATTGAGACCATAGGAACCAACAGAAAACGACTGGCGTTTTGTGAGCAAAGGGCTCGTTTGGTTGATATAGCGCTACGTGTCTTTAAGATAAGAACGAGCCAGGCCATTCATGGCTTTGGTAATACTAAAAGAAGGATTTCCGTGTCACTTTAGAAAGGATATTCCTTGTTTTTAGCGGATGTTTCCGCAAGTGGAAAAAAGCTGTTAGTTGCTTGCTATAGAAGCCTTTGAAGGAGTGGTGCACATCGAATTCCACTCCATAAATAAGCATGATTGTGATTCAAATTGACAAAGTTGATAACGAAGCCGATAGATAGGATTTAAACCACCAAAGGGCTGTTCCTCCTGAGGACCTATAGTCTCATTCTAGCCTCGCAGTAGAATTCTGTGTTCCAATTGTGTTAATGGAGCACTGGTTTTTTTTTTTTTCCCCCCCCCCCCGTATGCCAACACTCGACACATGTCACACTATTAGCAGCTAGTAGATATGTCCTTTTTTTACTTTGACTAGCGCCGTTTTCAGTGCTATGATGACCCTGAATTCCCAATTGAAAGGTTTCAAACATATCTTTTCCTGACGGTGGTAAGCAAAGCTGTATGGCTCTTAAGATTACCAAGGATTTTGTTTTCTTCAGAAGGGTTTGATTAACGCTGTTTAAAAAGCTTGTGGGACATACCCACATTGTATAGATGTTTTATTATTTTAAGAGAGCATCTTGTGTCAAAGGAGCTGTGTCATGGAAGTAGCCAAGCCTTTTAAAAGACACATTAGGAGCGACGGTGGTTCAGTTGGTAGAGCATGACCTTTGAGCCTAAGGTCGTGGGTTTGAACCCAGGTCTCCACTGACACCCACTTTGATGTCTGGAGCTGTCGATGTGTCCTTGGCAAGACACTTAACTATGGCCTGATGCCACAGTGGGGCGGCTGTGGCTGTAAAGTGGCACAACTGCCGTTTGTGACCTAGGGCAAGACCTTGTCAACCTCCGAATGCCCTAGAATGAGTCAAGTGTTTGTGTGAATGGTTGGTGGTGTCGAGGGGCCAATGGCAACATACTGGTTGCCTCGCTTCTGTCGTGTGCCCCAGGGCAGCTGTGCTAAAGTAAGCCTTTTATCACCACTGTGTATGCCGTAGAATGAATAAATGCAGCCCGCGAAAATTCCATTGGTATGACGTAACCAAAATACCCCCTACCAGCCGGTTCACATCCCCAGCCTATCCGCTCTACAGACCGCCCCTTCCAATCACCGTACCGACTACTCACAGCAGCCGCATAAAAAAACGGAGGAACTCCCAATCTCACCTCTCTCGGGCCCCTCCGAAGCCTTGCATGAATCGATCTGGAGGAATCGCTCTTGTCTACTCCAACCTTACGTCCTGCGGTCCCGCTGTCCCTCTGTCTTGCTGCGTGTGGGCCTGCTCCTCCTCCGCTTGCTGCAACATGCTACGGGTCTCGTGCTGTGGTCCTGGTCTTTGCCGCTCTCGCTCCTTTGCGGCTGTTCTTCTGCGGGTTTCGCCGCTGCTGGCGTCCTCGTCGCAGGCCTGCTGCTGCAAATACTAGCCGGATCTTGCCCTCGGTGGCGGTGGGAGCCGTGCGCATCCCTGCCTCCTCGTGCCCGGTACGCGCGTGTCCCGTTGTGTTGTCCCATAGTCTTCTGTGCGTTGTGGGTAATATGGCGGACGGTTTATTCCCCTCGCATTGTACCTTGCAGGCTCAGTTTCGCACCCGCGCTTTGGTACTGGCAGGCTCATGTTGCCCCGTGCATTGGTGGGCAAAGCTTCAGTTAAACCCTCGCAATTGATCTGCAGCTCTTCATAACCAAGCTCCCGGTAAATCCGTCTACTCTGACTGCAAGCAATTCCCTCACAATGAACTTCAAGACCTCAGTTTAATTCCCTCACATTTGGACTGCGTGCTCATTTTTAATCCCCACTTTGGCCTGCAGGCTCTCTTTTAAAATCCCTCACTGGACTTCGACACTGTTTAAATCCACACTCTTGGACTGCAAGCCCCGTTTAAATCCTCTGGACTGCGGCTCTCCCAAATTGAATCCCTCACATTGGACGCGAAAGCTCCCAGGTTTCATCCCGCACGGAAATGCTTATACTGGAACTGCTTATATCTGATCTGTTATACCCGTACCTGAAACTCGCTTCATGCGGAACTTGCTTATAAATGGAACGTGCTATAATGGAACTGCGTAATATAAACTGCTATAAATGAACTGCTTAATAATATGGAAACGTGCATATATATGGAACGGCTTGATACGAACTGCTTATATGGAACTGCTCTATATAAATTGCATATATGGTACATGCTTATACTTGAGAACGCTTATATATAAAATAAATAAATATATTTATTTATAATAATTTATGTTTATTTATTTTTATATATAAAGCGTTTCCAGAATATAAGCAGTACCAAATAGCAATTCCAATATGACAGTTCCATATAAGCAGTTCCGTATACAAGCCGTTCCATATATAAGCAGTATACCATATATAAGCAGTTCCATATATAGCAGTTTCATAAATAGCAGTTCCATATATAGCAGTTCCATATTTAAGCCGTTCCGCATGAACGCGAGTGCCAGGTACGGTAGTAAACAGCTCCAGAAATAAGCAGTTCCAGATAAAAGCAGTTCCGTGCGGGATTAACCTGGGAGCTCGCAGTCCAATGAAGGGATTCAATTGGTACCGCAGTCCAAGAGGGATTTAAACGGGGCTTGCAGTCTAAAGAGAGGGATTTAAACCCGAGCTCGAGTCCCAGAGAGGGATTTAAAGAGAGCCAGCAGGCCAAAGTGCGGGATAAAAACAGAGCACGCAGTCCAATGTGATGGATTAAACTGAGGTCTTCATCCAATGTGAGGAATAGCTTGAGCAGTCAGAGTGCAGGATTTAAACGGAGCTTGGTTAAGAGAGCTGCATAACAATGCGAGGCTTTAAACTGAAGCTTGCCACCAATAGCACGGGGCCAACTGCGTCCTGCATACAAAGCGCCGGGGCGAAACTGAGCCTGCAGTACAATGCGAGGGGAAATAAACCGTCGCATACTACCCACAACGCAAAGACAAGGACAACCAACGGGAAATCCACGCCGTACTGGCACGAGAGGCAGGATGCGCACTGCTCCCACCGCACCGGGCCAGACCGAGCCGTATGCAGGCAGCCGTCCCTACGAGACGAGCAGCGCGAATCCCGCAGAAAGAGCCCGCAAAGGATAGAGCGGCAAAGACCCACGGACCACAGCACGAGACCCGTAGCAGGTGCAGCAACGCGGAGGAGGAGCAGGCCACACGCAGCAAGCAGAGACAGCATGGACCGCAGGAGTAAGCGTGAAGTCGACAAAGCGACTCCTCCAAAGATTCATGCAAGGCTTCGAGGCCGAGAGTGGGAGTTCCTCCGTTTTTATGCGGCTGGCGTAGTCGTACGAGATTTGGAAGGGGGCGTCAGTTTATCGATAGGGCTGGGGATTTGAACTCGCCTGAGGGGGGTAATTTTGGTTAACGTCTACCAAATTGAATTTTCGCGTGGCTGCATTATTCATTCACTCAACACAGTGGTGATAAACCTTACTGTAGCCACAGCTGCCCTGGGGCACACTGACAGAAGCGAGGCAAACCAGTATGTGGCCATTGGCCCCTCCGACCACCACCAACCATTCCACCCACAGCACTAGACTCATTCTAGGCAAAGGAGGAGGAAAGTGTCCTGCCCCTAGGACACAACGGCAGTTTGCCACTTTAAGCCAACAGCCGCCCCACTGTGCATCAGGCCATAGGTTAATAAGTCCATGCCAGGACACACGACAGCAGTACATCATTGGGAGTCAGTGGATACCTGGGTTCCAACCCCACTACCTTCAGGCTTCAAAGTCAATTCTCTATCAACAGAACCACCGTCTCCCCAAATGAGTCTTGTAAAGAGCTGGCTCTTCCAAGACACAGCTCCTTTTAGACACAAGAGCCATCTTAAACATAATAAGAAAACACATCTATACAATTGCTATGTCCCACAAGCTTTTAAACCGCGGTAATCAAACCCCTTCTGAAGAAACAAAAAAAATCCTGGAAATCTTAGACCAAACAGCATTGCTCCACCGTCAGGAAATAAAATGTTTTGAAACCTTTCAATTGGGATTCAGAGCTCATCCATACACTGAAACGGCACTAAGTCAAAGTAAAAATGACATACTCTACTAGTTGTGCTAATAGTGACAAGTGTCAGTGTTGGGTCCTACGGACCCCAGTGCTCCATTTAACACAATAGGACACCAGAATTCTACTGCGGAGGCTAGAATGTGATAATAGGTCCAGAGGAACAGCCTGGCTGGTTTTAAAACCTATCTATCGATCTGTATCACTTGTCAATTTGAATCACAAATGCATCGCCTTATCTGGAGTGGAATTCGGATGTCACACTCCTTCAAGGCTTATATACGCCAAGCAACTAAAACAGCTTTTTCCACTTGCGGAACATCGCAAAATCAAGAATATCCTTCCTAAAAGTGACCCGGAATCCTTCTTTTATATACAAACCATGAAATGGCCTGGCTCGTTCTTCTCTTCAAGAACGTTAGTGCTATAATCCAACCAACCCGAGCACTGTGCTCACAAAACGCCAGACGTCTGTTTGTTCCAAAAGGTCTCAAAAAGTACTGTCAGCAGCAGAGCATTTAAGCTACAAGCCCCTGTTACTGTGGTAATAAGGATGCATTACGGTTTTCTTTCTTTTCTCTTTTCTCCCATCATTCAAGGCCAGACTTAAAACACTCATTTTGCCTCTTAGCAACATTTTAGCCTATGGTTAGTTGTTTGTCTGGTTTTGGTTACACACTTGGTGTGTAATCCACAAATATTTGGTGCTGTAGCCCTGGTCTATCCTACCGCGGCTGCTGCTGATTCTCCTTCAGTTCGGACTCGGTCTCCACATACAAGGAAAGGCTTAAAACAGTCGTCTTTTAGTTTA
This sequence comes from Knipowitschia caucasica, assembly GCA_964034765.1. Taxonomy (NCBI): domain Eukaryota; kingdom Metazoa; phylum Chordata; class Actinopteri; order Gobiiformes; family Gobiidae; genus Knipowitschia; species Knipowitschia caucasica. The sequence goes on along the minus strand of OZ035833.1, from coordinate 5,973,324 downwards.
GCATATGGTATACGGAAGGTAAGGCTCAGGGAAGGCTGACATCTTTGACTGTCAGCAAGCTGCGTAGGAGTAAGTCAGGGGGGGGGGGGGGGGGGGGGGGGGGGGGGTGGGGGGTGCGGGAAAAGTATGGTATTTTAGCACAATCCTCTCCTCCTTCCTACTTTAAACAATCGTGCATTATAGGATTTAGCGTCTGTGGCTTACAGTATGTCCCACTTCGTTTTGTCGCCTTCACGCGTGAAATCACAACGATGACTCCACGTGTGATTCACGCGGCTTTTATTTAATTTTTTCACCGTGATGCTGCAATGACTCCGAACAACCACCAGGTGGCACTTTGAGAGGGTTAGGAAATTGGCTTCTCATCGGTCCTTTGTTTCTCTGTTCACCGACAACTTTCTGTGGCTAATAGCTCCATGATAAAGAGGTGGACTCTGTGTTAGAGGACTCGGTTCAAGTACAGTCTACGACACTTTTGATTTTGTTGACGTTAAAATTTTTCTAAAACATACCTTATAATTAGGCCAACACATTTAAAATAGTTTGCTAAGACTGTAGTAAACTGTTTGTTAAACATCACAATCTGCACCAACCAAACTGCAGGAAAAAATGCAACTATTATTCAGTAACAGAGTAAATCTGATTCATATACTCCCCCGCTAATAAAATTTGAGGAATTGGCCGGGGCTCGAACCCTGATCTCCAAAGCGAAAGACTTGGACAATCCCACTACGCCACACAGGCGCTGAGAAGAACACTGTGATCTAATACTAAAGAGCGCTGAGTGAATGAGCCGTGCGTATGTGCAGGACGCTTTAAAATCTTCTATTCAAGTAATGCCAATGTTTTGCCATATGATCTGCTACTCCCTGTGCATTTTATGAATTCCTAAATCATGGTAGCTATAATAACATGTGTAGTTTTAAACATTTTTGTATTGCTAATTCAATACAATATAGTATTCTGAATAATCCGTGTACCCTTCAATCATCAGTTTTATTCCGTTTCAAATAAAATCAGACAAACAAATTTTTCCATTCGTTTTTGTTATTTCCTTTTCTAATTCAAAATTGGAAAATCCAAATCCTTTATAATACCGTGTACAATCCGTGTACCCTTCAATCAATAGTTAATCCGTTCAACAACAAAATCAGAAAAACAAATTACGTGTTTGTTCTATTGTATTTCCATTTTCAAATAAATGACAATCTAAACATTCCTAAATGAAATAATTCATAACCCATTTCTTTGCTAAGGAGTTGGAACAAACACTACTAAAACAACTTCCATTATTTTGTTATATGCAACCGGAAATGATGAGTGAGTGAGAGACGGAAACAACATCAAGCTGCACTCAACTCAACTCAACTACACGACAACAACTCGCCAGTTGTTGAGCTCGCCCCCCAGGCCGAGCTCTCAGGGCAAAATAGCATACATCACCTGGCAATTCCCAGCGGTCTCCCTTCCAAGAACTATGGGGAAAACTTTGTGGCGCTGCTCTTAAACAAGAGAGCCGCTTCCTCCATTCATTCTGGATTACATACGCAACTCGGTAAGTCTCCTCTGATAAACCACCATGTTTTTGTGACGTTCTTAATATGTATCCGCCATACAATCTCTCATATTGGTGCGTAGATCGTACACACACGTCTGTAGTTTAAAAATCTCGAGTGGTGGTAAGTGAGCGCTGTTTATGATTGTTTACCTCCGGTCCCATAAGTTATTTTGCTGCTGCTCGGTAAGAACTCTCTGTTTGATCAATATGTAAGAGAAAACACTTCTCTGCGTTGTTACAAACAATCTGTATCACTTTGTAATCTTCTGTATACAGTAAATTCAGTTAGTTTACGTCAGTTTGTATAGTATTCCAGCGCTAGCTAATTATTATTAGATAAAATTATTGTTGTGTGTGTACTATCTAAATGTATTTCACATTACTATAGTTCATCAACACATTGATTGCAATGAATTATATGCAGTTACGTTTTACGACAATGTATTAGTGTTTTACCAGTTCATATTTTCCTTCTATAACTGTACTTACTGTATTCCCAGAGCGCTCATGCATGCTAAAGTCCCAGATGGTAAACAAACAACTGTATATGTCTTCTCAAAGATTATACAGGATTCATGCTTCTTTATAATGCTAAATGTAATTATTTTATTCAGTATTATGCAAAAAGATATAATACATTATACATACTTCTCTATCATGCTATAGCTAGATATTTTATGATCTTTTTTGTTGTTGCAGACAATATGAATCAATCAATCATTCAAAGTTTATTTGTAGAGCGCCTTTCATCACTGGGCAACAGCACAGCGCTTCCCAGTCCACATCACAAATCAAGCACATAAAACAAACACCAGAATTCACAATTAAAAACATTAAAATCACACAAAGATAAAACACCATAAAAACACTAAATCACACAAAAGAATAAAACCAATAATCACTTTCAAAGTTACACAAGAAATTTAAAAAATAAATAAATAAATGACAGTCAGTGCATTACCAATGGAGATACAAATCCTTCAGTTTGTATGCACAGCAAACAGAACAGTCTTTAACCTGGATTTGAACATTGACAGAGTAGACGCCTCCCTCCACATTTCAGGGAGATGTTCCAGATCTAGCTGCATAGATCTTAAACGCAGCCTCACCCATGTTTGGTTCTCACTCTGGCACCAGCATTAGGCCAGTCCCCTGTGCTCCTCAGAGTCCGGGCTTGTTCATAGAGACACCAACATGTCCACTAATGATCTGGTGCAAGGCCAGGAGAGACTTGTACACAAAGCAGAGCTGTTAAAATCTATTCTTATGGAGCACAGGAAGCCAGTGCAGAGACCTGAGGGACCGGACTAAAATAGGTCATACTTCCTGGTACCTGTCAGGACTCTAGCTGCAGCAATTTGGATGTACTGTCAGCTGCTTACAGGTCTTTTGGACAGACCTGTAAGCCAGGCCATTGCAGTAGTCTAGCGTGCTGGAGAACAAATGCGTGGACAAGAATCTCCAAGTCTCCCTGACACTATATACTGACTTTGCAATGTTCTAACCAGATGGTAGAAAAAAAAAAAAAAAAAAAAGCTGTAGATTGTTATTGGAATTTTTATGTGGCTATTGAAATTTAGGTTCTGAGTCCATATTACCCCCAAATTTCTGACCTTGTCTGAAGGAGAATAGGAGAGAGACATGAAGTGGACAGATGACGCCCCTCTTGTTTCTGGGGGACCAAGACAATGGAATTTCGTTTTTGTCGTGCATTTAGACTGGAGGAAATTATTTTTGCATCCACTCACTGATCTGTTGGATACAGTGAAGGAGCAAATCCATTGGTCCATGTTCACCTGCAGTCAGTGAGACATAATCTGAGTGTCGTCGGCGTAATTGTGGAAGGACACTTGTTTCTTTGTATTAGACTGACCTAACGGCAGCTTGAAGAGATTAAATAGGAGAGGTCCCAGGAACGACCCCTGTGGTACTCCACAGGTCAGGGCCCACATGATCTGAGCCAGTCTCAATCTCCACAAAGTACTTCCATCCTCCATGTAAGACCAAAACCAGTCTAGGGCTGTGACACGTGGACACCAACACCAGACCTCCAGTCTCTGCATGAGGATCTCATGGTCGACAGTGTCCGAACGCGCATCTAAGAACTAACATGACCAAAACAGTGACTTTACCTCATCAGTAGTGAAGACGAAATGCGTTAGGGTTACCTTCACTATGATCGGGTCTCATTGCTGTGGTGGGGTCTAAACCCAGACTGTAACATATCAGAATAATTATTCATTGTTAAAAATTCAGTAAGTTGTTGGAGGCCACTTTTCAAGAATTATTCCAATGAATGGCAGATTCGATATGGAGGGCGATAATTTTGAAGTCCCGCAGGATCCGACTGCTCTTTTTTAGGAGAGGTCTATGACTGGCTGCTTTTAAGGGCCAATAGGAAATGTTCCTGACGACAGAGACATGTTTTTTACTATTTGTGTCAGTTAAGGTAACAAACTGCTCAGGACGACTTCAGAAATTAGAGGTCAATATATCCAGGCTACATTTGGGAGGGATCTCAGACTCATGATTATCTTTTTGACAGTTTCAGTATCCACAGTTGCAAAGTGAGTTAGCTCAAAAAGCTTCTCTGGCATTTTGCATTGTTTTATACGTGCTGGGAGGTGATAGTGTTTTTTGAATATCCTTGTACCTTTGTCAACGAAAAACTGTGCGAACTCATACACTAGATTTAGAGTAAAATTCAGGGGCCACTTTACAGGGGGGTTCGTAATCTACCAACTGTTGAAAACATAACACGAAAAGTGTTACTGCAACCTCCAATAATGTCAGAAAAATACATTTCTCTTGTTCATTCGTAGAACCCGGTTTTAAATTCACCCAACTCAACTATAAAGATTTCATAATCGCCCTGGAAATGTACTTTTCGCCACTTCCGTTCGGCCCACGCACTCCTTGCCATCTGTGCCCTGACCGAGTCTGCCTTAGTCCATGGGGCCTTTTCTACTGGAACTATTTTACCCGACACAGGAGCAATGGAGCGTCCAGAACATTCAGAACAACTGGTGGGACAGAGTTATACAATTTCATCAACAGTAAGAAGCAATGGAGTTTTCTCAAAATTTAGCATATCCCATGAACAGTTTCACCTGTGTTTTTCATGTTATGTGTCTTCTTCTAGCAATTGTAAATTCAGCTGGTGGTTTTGCAAGCAAAACACATGTAAAAAATACACAGAAATGATCTGACAAAGCAACATCAACACATTAACAATTGTTACATTAACCCCCTTTGTAATTAGCCAGTCAAGAGAGTGCCCCTGCTGTGGGTGGCGCCACTCATGTGCTGAATGAAACCAAAGGTCTCAAAGTACAGAAGCCAGCTCCTTTGCATTATCTGTCACATCACCATTATCAACATGAACAATAAAATCACCTGTAAAACAAAACATCAAAAATCAGTGCACACGAATGAAAGATAGATCAGTAAAAATGGTCAATAAAATCGCAACATGACTGTGGTGGCCTGTACGGAATATATGATGACATTATTCATTCTTTCCTGGCCGCGTCAACTGTGATTTTTCACAAAGGGCCCACGTGGAATCCTGCTGCAGACCCTTCGGAGGAGGCGCAGAGAGAGACGTGAGCAGAGAGAGAGGGACACGAGCAGAGAGAGAGACCCGTGAGCAGAGAGAGAGACGTGAGCAGAGAGAGAGGGACACGAGCAGAGAGAGAGACGCGAGCAGAGAGAGAGAGACGTGAGCAGAGAGAGGGACACGAGCAGAGAGAGAGACATGAGCAGAGAGAGAGAGACGCGAGCAGAGAGAGAGAGACGTGAGTCCGCGTGTCTATGGTCCGCGCTCGGAGCCCAGACGGCAGTGCGTTCACTGAGCTGTCAGAGCGGGGGTCACAGCAGCTGCTCTCGGGGCCAGAGCGGAGGATGTAACGTAACGTTCGGTTTATCAAAACATATCACAATATTTAACGTATAACACTAGTGAATTTCACCTAGATTTTTTCAGACATTAAAGACAAGATGTTATATAATAATTGTTTAATGAAAAAACAATTTTGCCACAAGCAACCAAAAGATGTGCCTCAGACAAGAATCGAACCTGGGTTCTCCAGGTCCCTGTATTTAATGCTATCCATTCGGCCAACAAAGCACCTCTGGGCTAGACAGGTTTGCACGCAGTATGATACCTGAGCGTCTAAGTCGCTGGCAGAGCTAAAGCGGACTTAGCCTGCCACCTTGTGGCGATAAGATGTACTATTTTTCACGCAGCTGCGTGATTCCCGAGAAGCGTGAATGAAGACGACAAAACGGAATGGGACCTACTGTAGCACGTTATTACTGGCCTAAAATGGAGAGAGACATTTAGTCATGGGTATGTTTGGGCCTATTGACTGTCAATATAATGCACTTTGTGGTATTGTCATCAACAATGTCAAATATTTATGTGGATTTCTCATATTGCTAGTTTTACTAATACAAGGTGAAGCAGTGCACTGAGTGCCAAAGGAGAAGAGCCAATTTGAAGGCCAAAGTTCAGTACCAGCCCATTGAGGTAATGAATTCAATGTCTATCTCAGTTTTGCATGTTTCAGATCATGTCGATCATGTTGTATCTATAGGTCACTGAGCCATTTGAATTGGTCGGGATGGACCTGGTGGGGAAGCTAAACCCGACTTCCCAAGGCCACCAATACATCTGCGTGATGATAGATTATTATACGAAGTGGGTGGAGGCCTTTCCTCTGAAGACAAAAACTGCAGAAGAGGTGACTGGCTGCATTCTGGAGTTTTTTTATCGCTTCGGCGCCCCAAAGAGGATCCTTACAGACCGTGGCACTGAATTCATCAATAAGGTAGGCTGAGGGAAGAATAAGCCTGTTCGTATTCAAGATTGTGTCATAATTGCATGTGAATTCAGTTGAATACAGCAGTATGCGGGAAACTAGGGGTGAAGCGCAGTATGTGCTCCCCCTACCACCCTTCCACCAATGGCTTGGTGGAGAAGATGAATGGGACCATTCAGAGGTGAGAAATTGTCTTTATTCTCTGTAGATATTCATAATTGTATGTTGTATCAGTGCCTTAATGCTTTGCACGTCATCCTTCTCCATCTCATGATTGAGACTAATAACGCATTTATCTGTTTTACGGAGGTGCCTTAATACAATGGTGGGGGACCATCCTAATACATGGGAGGAGTACCTCCAGGCCACAATGTTTGCATTGAGGACAAAAATGCAGCTGACCACTCGGCATAGTCCGTATTACCTTTTATATGGGAGGGAGGCCAGGTACCCATCTGGAATTCCAGAGCAGTACGAGGTAAAGTCACTGTTGCCCTCATTGTATGTACTTGGTTTCTACTGTTTTGCTTTTGTATCAAACAGGTGGAGGAGAGCCGCGTGAATGCCTTGGCGGAGGCAGAGGAGCTGTGGCCTGGCCTGCAGACCCTAGGGGTTAAGCAGGGTGTAGCCTTAGCCAATAACCGCAAGAGTCAGCAGAAGAGGCAGCAAAAGAGGGAACTCATTGACCAGGATGACCAGTTCCGTGTGGGGGACTTTGTGCTGGTCAAAAACATACGCCAAGAGCAGAGAAAAGGCGGCAAACTGGAGAGGGACATGCTGGGGCCTTTCCGCATCTTCAGCTTGGATGGGAAGACTGCCAGCCTGAAGGCCCCCGATGGCACTGTACGAAAGTGCATGAGCATCGACCATATGACTCCATATATGGTTCCTTGCTCCAGGATTCCAGCGAATCTGAAGGGGGATGTAGGAGAGATGGAAGTGGTCCCCCCACCTTCTCTGAACGTGGCCGACCTACCTCCACTGGACCTGAGCTGTCCCCAGAAGCTGGACCTGGGTACTCCACCTCCACTGCGCCTGGTTACTCCACCACCAATAGACCTGGGTACTCCACCTCCACTGGACCTCAGCGCTCCCCAAAAGGTGGACCTGGGTGCTCCACTTCCACTGGACAGCGAGTCTCCAGACTTGAGGGCACCCACTCCTGAGGCTATGGAGGGCTGTAAGTAATGCATAAATATGCAGCCAGCGGAAATTCAATTTGGAAGACGTCAACCAAAGTTACCCCCTCCAGGCCGGTTCGCATCCCCAGCCTATCGCTCAGCAGACGCCCCTTCCAATCATCCGTACCGGCTAGGCCAGCCGCATAAAAGCGGAGAAACTCCCACTTCTCGGCCTCCCGAAGCCTTGCAGTGTATGCTAGCTAACCGCGCCTGTACACCATGCAATCTTCAACAACCGTCCGGGCGCCCGCGTCTCCTGACGACTCGGCGCCTGACTCCCCTTCCATCCTCCTCCACAACGTCTCGCCTATGGCCCCCAGCCCTCGTAAGAGCGTGCGTCTGGCTTCCAGGGACCCAGGGTCGGTGCGCGCCTACCTCGCAGCGCGGGGTGTCGTGCCCGGCCCCGACGCTACGTCTCTCCAGCTCCAGAGCCTCTTCGACCAGCTGTCGGCGGGCTCTACCTCGCCCCTCCGGGATTTGGTTCCCCCTCCCCGCAAACGTCAATCCAAGACGAAGCACACTCAGGCGAAGCGCGCCTGCCTCCCGCGGCCTCCCCTCGCGGATTCTGGGCCTTCCCCTGGATCCTCGGGTTCTTCTGCTGCGGCCTCCCGGGCTCCTCCACGCGCTCGTAGGCCCCGCTCCGCTGGCGCACCTACGGCGGTCCCGGCGTCTTCTCAGGTCGTTCCTCCCGTGGCTGCTCCCCTGGCAGGTCCCGAGTACGCCTCTGCTGCGGCCCAGGACCGCGCTCTTCTCTGCGCGCGCACGGACGCCATTCTGTCCGCTGTCTCCTCTCTCCAGCGCACCGTGGCTTCGGTGTCCACGCGGCTTCGTGCCGTCGAGCACCAAGCTCCCGCCGCTGTCCCGGCGGCTTTTCCTGCCGTTGTCCCGGTGCCCTCTCCTACGGCGGCGTTTCCCGTGGACTCCCACAAGGCCGGCTTCTCCCTCGGCACCGCTGTCTCCGCTCCAGCGTCTGGTAGGCCCTACATTCATGCTTTTTCCAATGTGTCTCCGCGCCTCCGTTCCAAGATTCTTCTGGGGCGCTATGTCAACCGGCTCCCCCCTATTCTTCCCTCTCCCGAGTGCGACCGGCAGGTGGCCGCTTCGGACCTCATCACCGCGCTCGTGAAGACTGCGGATCCCCGGTTGTCCCGTGAGCTGAACATTGGGGAATTCCTCGTCGCCTTCGGGGTCTACCGCGACTTAATATGCTCCGTGTACCCTGAGCGGAGGCCTGAGCTGGACTCCTATCTATGCCTGATGGGGGACCTGTCCCTCCGGTAAGGAGGCAGCATTTTTTATCGTTACCACAGGGCCTTCGCTGCCAAGGCCGCGGCCCTTATCACCCAGGCGAACTTCAGAGTGGACTGGGCGACCCTGGACACCGAGGTGCTGCTCCTGTCCATCGGCGGTACCCCCGCTGTTTCCTGCTCCCGGTGCGGCGCTTCGGGACACACGTCCCCCCTCTGCCCGGGCATCCCCTTCGGACACGGTGGGGGCGAGACGTTCAGACCTCAAGGGCCGACTTCCCGTGCGCTCGGGGCTGGCCCCCCACAAGTATGTAATAAATTCAACATGAGCGTGTGCTCCTTTCATCCGTGCTCTTACCTCCATGTGTGCAGTGTGTGCAGGGAGGCCCACCCACGCTTTCTGTGTCCGCGGCGCGGCCCGCAAGGCCGCTTCGAGGGGCCTTCTTCCAGGCGCTGATCAGGGCCCACCTCTCGACCCCGGTCTCCGTGCACGGGCTCGCCCGCGCGCTCGAGCTCCATCCTGACCGGGTTTTCGTTCAATTCCTCCTGTCTGGTCTGGCCCACGGCTTCTCGTGGGTGTCGAGGCCCTCCCCTCGGCGTCTCTCGTGTCCCGCAACCTCCTCTCAGCTTCCCGTGAGCCCCAGGTCGTTACGCGGCTTCTGGCGCGGGAGGTGTCCCTGGGCTACGTCATCGGCCCTTTTTCCAGGCCCCCCTTCACTCTGTTCCGTTCCAACCCGTTAGGCATCGCCACCCGTAAATACTCTGGGAAGAAGCGTCTTATTTTCGACCTCTCCTGTCCCCGCTCCGGGCCCACCCCAAGCATCAACAGTCTCATCCCTCTAGCACCCTTCTCCCTGCAGTACGCTACCGTGGACCATGCGATCAGGCTTATAAAGACTTTCGGCCCCGGCTCCTGGCTTTCCAAGGCCGACATCACGGACGCGTTCAAGCTGCTGCCCATCCACCCCGACCACTGGCACCTGTTCGGGGTAAAGTGACGTTCAGAGTTTTTCTTTGCCGTGCGCCTCACTTTTGGCTGCCGGAGTAGTCCCTCTCTATTTAATAATCTTGCGGAGGCGCTGTGCTGGATCCTGCTAAATTATGTACGGCTCCCCTCCGTCCTGCATCTCCTCGATGACTTTCTCGTGGTAGACCCACCCTCGGACGGCTCCGGGAGCTCTCTCCGCAAACTCAAGCTCGCTTTCTCCGCCCTAGGAGTCCCCCTCTCCGAGGAGAAGACCACAGGCCCCGCCACCGCTCTGGAGTTTCTCGGCATCCGCCTCGACACGCGCGCCATGGAGGCCTCCCTCCCGCTGGACAAACTCGAGCGCATCCGCGCTATCTCCCGGTCTGCCCTGTCATCCCTGTCACTTTCGAAGCGTCAGTTGCTCTCCCTCCTCGGGCATCTTAATTACGCCATCCGCATCATTCCTCAAGGTCGTTCTTTAATTTCCAGACTCCTCTCCCTCGCCGGCTCCGTCTCCTCCCTCAACGACGCGGTCTGCCTGGACGCGGGGTGCCTCTCCGACCTGGCGTTCTGGTCCCGCCTGCTGAGCCGCTGGAATGGTGTCTCCTTTTTCTACAGCGACGTCGTCCTATCCTCGGACGCCCTGCGGTTCTTCACAGACGCAGCCCCGTCCGTGGGTTTTGGGGGGTTCTTTCAGGACCAGTGGTTCGCCGGGCCCTGGCCCGACGCCTTCCCTCAAAACATCTCCTCCGCGCTCCACGAGATATATCCCGTGACCGTAGCCTGCGCGCTGTGGAGCCATACGTGGCAGAGGAAAAGGATTTCCGTGATGTGCGACAACCTCGACGTCGTCGAAATAATCAACAGAGGTCGTTCATCCTCTCCCCAAATCATGACTTTTCTTAGACGTATCACATGGCTCTCAGTCCTGAACAATTTTATTATCACTGCTCGTCACGTCCCTGGTCACCTTAACTGTCTTGCTGATTCTCTCTCCCGTTTCAAATTCCAGGAGTTCCAACGCCTCTGCCCTTCTGCCAACCCATCGCCATGCCAGATCCCCTGCATGGAATCCCTCGCCCTGGACTAGTCCCTCCGTCTCTTCACCTCCTCATCTCCTCCGCTGCATCCTACATGAAGATGGGCCTCTCACCTTCCACACTGAAATCATACAGTTTCGCTTGGAAAGTCTACTCCAGCTTCTGTCACGCCCACTGCATTCCACTCATTCCGCCCTCTGCTGTCACCGTCTGCGCCTTCATAGTTCACTGCGCGGATAACCTCCACTATAAAATCACCTACATTCGCGCTCTACTCGCCGGGATTCAATTCCAGGCCCGCTGTCACAACCCCGCTTTCTCCTCTCTATTTTCTGATCCGTCAATCAAACTAGTCATCAAAGGCATTCACAATTGCACCCCGCATTCCTCGGACCACAGGCGCCCCATCACACTGTCCATCCTCCACCAGCTCTGCGCAGCACTCAGCTCCAGCCCGCTCTCAAAGTACGCCATCGCCCTCCTGTCCAGCGTCTTCCTCCTCGCTTTTTACGGCTTCTTACGCATAAGCGAATTCACTAACCCCCACGCCACCTTTAATGCAGCCCAAGACATTGCCTTCTCCGACCTGTCTTATTACCCCGACTACTTCAACCTCCACCTCAAGCATTCCAAACGCAAAGGCGCTTGCAATATAGTCATAGCTCGGTCTGACACTTCTCCCTGTCCCTACAGATCCATGATGCATTACACTCGCCTCCGCTCTCGGAAAGGAGATCTCAACGGACCGTTATTTCTCACCCCCGATCACCTCCCAATGTCATCCAACTGGTTCAGAGCCCAACTAAAGTCCGTACTGCTGCTTTGTAACCTGTCTCCCCATCTCTACACAGCTCACTCCTTCCGGATAGGTGCCGCCACGCGCGCCGCGTCCCTAGGACTCCCCCATTCTGCCCTCCAGCAGCTGGGCCGCTGGTCATCATCGGCCCTCTCCTCATACATCAGGCCTGACACTTCGACCATTCTGGCAGCCCAGCGCCTCTTGGCATCTCCATAAAACACTCGAAAACTTCCTGGTGGCGGCAGCAGCCGAGTATCCGCAAGTATTGATCACAGTAGATAGCGGTCACAGCATATAGCGATAGCGGTCACAGCATATAGCGATAGCGGTCACAGCATATAGCGGTCACAGCATATAGCAAAAAATGGTTAGCGGTCACAGCATATAGCAAAAAATGGTTAGCGCATAACGGTCGTCAGCATATAGCGATAGCGGTCATAGCATATAGCGATAGCGGTCACAGCATATAGCGATAGCGGTCACAGCATATAGCGATAGCGGTCACAGCATATAGTGATAGCGGTCACAGCATATAGCGATAGCGGTCACAGCATATAGTGATAGCGGTCACAGTATAGCGATAGCGGTCACAGCATATAGCGATAGCGGTCACAGCATATAGCGATAGCGGTCACAGCATATAGCGATAGCGGTCACAGCATATAGTGATAGCGGTCACAGTATAGCGATAGCGGTCACAGCATATAGTGATAGCGGTCACAGCATAGCGATAGCGGTCACAGCATAGCGATAGCGGTCACAGTATATAGCGATAGCGGTCACAGCATAGCGATAGCGGTCACAGCTTAGCGATAGCGGTCACAGAATAGAGCAGTCACGACGTCTGTCCCCTCCAAACCAGGCTTCGAAAACTCCATCAACACACACAGCCTTTTTGGGGATTGTGCGCGCTCCATCGCAGGAGCCTCTCCGATCTGAAGGCCGCACCGGGGCCTAGGGCGCCAAACCTCCTCTCAATAAAATACTCAAAAGCTTCTTGTTTTCTCGTCTCTCCAAATTGAAATGCAGCCAGCGGAAATTCAATTTGGTAGACGTCAACCAAAGTTACCTCCTCCAGGCCGGTTCGCATCCCCAGCCTATCGCTCAGCAGACGCCCCTTCCAATCATCCGTACCGGCTAGGCCAGCCGCATAAAAGCGGAGAAACTCCCACTTCTCGGCCTCCCGAAGCCTTGCAACCACCGCCTCCCCTCCTCCTCTTCTTCACCCTGCCTCCAATCTGCCTTCAATCTGCTTCCCGCTGCCAAATGCCGCCACCAGTGCCTAGGTCCCGGGGGATTGTGCGCGCTCCATCGCAGGAGCCTCTCCGATCTGAAGGCCGCACCGGGGCCTAGGGCGCCAAACCTCCTCTCAATAAAATACTCAAAAGCTTCTTGTTTTCTCGTCTCTCCAAATTGAAATCACATTTCCTTCAAACCTCTGTCAATTCTGCTGGTTTCCAGTCCTGAAGCTGATTGCAGCAGGGGTGAGCCCAGGGCATGTGCTGTGGAGTAGAATAGGGCCATTTAGGCTATTCACAGGCGATTTTATGAACCTTGGCCCCGGGAAACAGGTGGAGAGTGAGGTATGGCCTACTGTGTCCTATTGTGTACTTAATGTCCTCATACGCTGTGCTTTGCAGGTCATGAACTCCTACTTGCACTTGCTGGCCAGAAGGGTGGACGGTTGCTTGATAGACTCGCTCACCCTGACCCCAATTTGGGAGGGCAAGAGTAGGGTCAATGTTAAGAAGGTAGGCTATCCAAATCTTGATTAGAAATGGTTGTTAAAGTATCAAAATGTTCATTGTTTACTATTCATGTTTTAGCTAGGACTCTTCAAACATTCAGTGGCATTTGGTGCAGTCTGCTCAGGCCACCACTGGACACTTGTGGTAAGGTTAATTATAGGCACAAGCTCTGAGTTTATAGCTATGGTTTCCCTCAGTCATAATTCTCGTATCCCTAATTTATTGGATTGTATAATACACACCCTCCCATCCTCCTGCAGATCATGTATGTGAGGGAGAAGAGGGCACTGTACCTCAACCCGTTTGGTGCCAGTCCGGGGGAGGTGGAAACGTGCCGCCGTGTAACTAGGTTTGTAGGATTCTCTGAAACTTCAATCCCACTGTGGCCTTTAAGTGAATTAATATTTATGCAGGGAGCTGATGCAAAGGTGCAGGCCTTCACTGGACCTCAGCACCTGGCGGTGTTCCACCATAAACCACCCCCGACAGAGTGATGGCACCTCATGTGGTGTATTTGTTTGCAAGGTATGTATTGACATTTTCAATGCAGTCCACCAATGACAACTTACCTTTTTCACAGCTGGCTGAGAAGATCCTTTTAGGGGAGGAGGTGGCTTTCCAGTCGGATGCTGCAGGGGTGAATCGGCACAGGCTGCACATAGCACGCACCCTCCTTCAAAACACTGGTACCACAGAGTTAATTGACACACTGTAAGGATTGTGTGAGAATGACACATAACTAATTGGATTTCAGACGACCTATCAGACTACTGCTCTAATTGCGGGTTCCGCTGCACAGGGATGAAGGACAAGTGTGAGGAGGATGACAGTTGGCCTGATAGTGATCCCTGGGTGAGTTTTTTTTAAGATGACATTCATGTTTACTGAACACTAACATCAATCTTTGCAGATTGCATGCGGTCTATGTGGTCGTTGGTACCACCTCAAATGTATGGGGTTCCCACCAGTGGAGCAGCCCTATAGCTGTCCATATTGCCAATAATAAAGAATTGAAACCATGCAGGCATTTGTGTGTTCGTTTTTTACATATCTTAATTGAAGACACTTTCATGTGATTGTGATGGATTGGTTGAGCATGGCAAGGGTTGACTTGGGGTGTTGAGTACTGCAAACTAGAGGGACACTTTGTAAACATTCTTGTTCACCTTTTGTGTGTATTCCTAAATGTACAAACATGTCAATGTGCACATAACTGGTAAAATGATCAGGCAATAACAGCCCAGAACATGACATCCACTCATTGAGTATACATGTCTATTAGTATATTATTCCTGAGTAGTAACGTGAGACTATGGGCTCACCTTAGCTCCCAGCTATTGGACTTAATTGGATTCATGGAGTTGGAGGCCTGATTCAACACGGCCCCGCACCAGGGTACATCTGTGACATGTTGGTGCCATATGATCAGTCTGACTCTGCTGGCGCCCACAGTCAAGACTAAACATGTGAGGGAAGACAATGTTCAAATGCAAGTTATGATGAGGGTTGTGTGTGCGAGGAATTGTATCTCCATTTTGTTGTGCACTGTGGTTATTAAGAGTCCCTTGTGTGATGTTTTGTTTATTTCATTGCCTGTGTGATTTGCCTGGTGTTTAATCTTTGTGTGTGTTTCATGTAAAGATGTGTGCCTTGTGTGAGATGGACTGTGCAGCAGTCATCTCAGAGGACCACACAGACACGTTGAAATCACCAACACAGATTGGAGAATCAACAGCGAAGACCCAGGAAATATTGAACCCATGTGTATTGGTTCATAGAGAAAGACCAATGCCCATGAATGATGATGAATATGCATAAAAATTAATGTTGATTGCTGGACATTTCGCTGACAGTAGTAGATGGCCAAAATGATGTATATTTGGGGTGGACGTGGTACACCTGCAAACCTTGCAGCTGCTCATGTCAGTGTTGTGCTGTGCTCATTACAAATGTTTATGTTGGTCCAGTCATACTGCACACAAGGGAACAATTGTGACATGAAATTGTGACCGAGCAACGCGTAAAACACATGTCCGCAGCGCTGTGACAGAGAAATGCTGCAGAGACGTCTCTGAAAGAGGATCTGGAGATGCGTCAGCAGGTTAATCTGTCGCTGCACCACGTACCAAACCGCGTCCGAGCGTACGATCTATGTGTGTGTGTCTGTGGCTACACGACACAGGTAACAGGAACAGGGTGTACCATTCTATTGCCAGTGACATTGCGTTACAATGCTTTGGAGACAGGTGAAGCGGGGTGCGAGTATGCGGACACGCAGGTGGATCTAGCCCACTCTACAAATACAACATGTGTTTGGCCGTCTGCTGTGACACCCTCTTGCTGCTGTCATGCTTTACACACACACATGTTCGTCCTGTCACAGTTGCATGCTCATTATTAGTCACATTATTGCTCACTCATACAACCCGAACGTCCTTTTCCTGGTCTGTGATAGCGATCACATACAGCATTAATTCCACATGTGATTTCTTTTTCTACATCAATATTTCTTATGACTGTAGTATATGAGAACAATGTGTGAGAGCAGGCGCTGGTCATGTGTTTGTAAATCGCTGTTGTGAGCGTGTTTATTGAATGGAAACACCACAGTCCCACCGCAGCTCCAGGTTAAACTGCGCACCTTGCAGCTGTTCAGGTCAGTGTCATGGGAAACAGTTCGCGATTCACAGACAGTATATGGAACAGCAACAACACATCTGATTTACGTTGATTATATGTGATAGCAATCCTTCGTCAGAAACACTACGAGAAAGGAGTCTTTATTTCGGACTTTAGAGGTCCCGCAGAGGCAGTGGGCTTTTATTGTGAAAAATGTCTAAGCCACGCCTACTTTCGAGCATTTTGATCGATGAGTAAGTAGAACTCGTTCACCGGCATTTCGCCACGCATTAAAAGCGGGCTGCCCCTTTTTGCTGTTACTTACGGTAAAGGTGTTGTTCTTTTCCGAAATAATTAGAAAAAAAACTTAATCTGTCCCCAGCGGGCCGTACAATCAACGACACAACAAGAACGGACAATTTGATAGAGCTGCAACTAACGATTATTTTGTAATCGATTAATCTATAGAATATTTTTACGACTAGTCGAGTAATCGCTTGGCTGTGAATTGTGTAGAAAAAAATTATTTTTTCATCACAAAAAGCTAAAGTGGCAACACTCGAGGACGTATTGATGGCGTAAACTTAAAGTAAATGTTTGTAACAGGCTCTTTGTGCTAATTCTGTTATCTGATTGGATGAGACAGACAGATATTTATGAAATTATAAAAACAAAGTCGGTTTTAATCAAAAATACTACATTTTTATGTCATTTTTGCTCTGTTTGAGTCCGTGTGAACCAGATTTCAATAATCGATTAGTCGTCGATTAATCGATTAGTTGTTTCAGCCCTACCATTTGATTTTGTAAAACCTCTCTACAAACGTCTAAAACAAGCTAACTATTTAGCATCCAGGTAGCTTTCAATGCTATAGTGCCACACAGACACGTGACTGGCGCGGAAAAACTATAAACGACGTCACTCCAAGATCCTCCTTATCACGTCCGCCTCATTACATATGCGTATCACAAGCGGTGGTCAGCAGAGCTAGTTGTTCACTAGAGCAGCGTGTTGAATATGCCTTTTGCATGTGTTGTTTTAGTTTGTTCTAAGCGATCGAATCGCGAAACCTTTCATGGATACTTCAGGGTTCCTCGTGAAGAGATTAATAAAGAGATTTAACGCATTCTCCAACTGGTAAAATCAGCGGGCAAGTCACCAGCGCCACCATGAATAAGAAAAGAGCCAGATATGCAACACTGGTTGAAAACCAGCACGAAAGCTTTGTGACCCGGATCCGTGATCTACAACAGAAAAGGCCACAGATTACGTTCTTATTTGTATGACGTGGGTCTTTGCAGTAACTCAGTTAAAAAAAAGGTCCCCTCCCTCCCCTGCTTCTGCTGGAACTGCCTCCCAGAGCAGGTGTGTGGGAGAGGCTGATCAGGCCCAGCTGGCTCAGGTCTACAATCAGGCCTCTATAAGAGCTCCAGAAGCCGGCTCATCGGTGCCAGTTCATAATCTGTGTCACAGTACATTAAGTGGGCCTTTCGTAATCGTTCTTGTTACCTTTGTACTTAGTTTTTTTTTTGTTCTGCCTCAGACCTCTGTTCCACACCTCCTGCTCCCAGCCCAGCACCACCTTTCCCAGCTCACCTGGGTTTTGAGTTTTCATATTTTTGTTCATTAAACTTTTTGTTACCCCTACATTTGGGTTCCTTGTCCGACTCGTAACAAAATTGGCTCTTAAGTCCTATTCGAACGGGAGTAGTATTACTTTAGGACCCCTGGTTATTTGTGATAATGGCGGAGGACGTCTGAGATCTTGCAGTGCAGGGATAAGCAATGTATGTGAAATCCACTGACATCTCACATAACGGCTGCACGTGCGCAGGTCTCTCCACTTCACACAGTTCATAAAGACTGGCATCTGACCACAGCAGCCACAGAGACCATGACGACAAACACATGTGGATTTTACTGCCCTACACTTCTCTGGCCCTTACTGTCTGTAATGTTCAGCAATACTGTGTGTACGGACTACCCATGAACGCACCACATACTCTGCGAACATACGCGCAAGCAGAGGAGCAGTAACGGCTGCAGACTGTATTGGGACAGAGTGGAATGTAAACGTACAAATGCAACCCATCAGACTGATCATGTTGTTTGTGTCACTGAACACATTATAATGTCCTCTACACTTCTCCATAGACCTCACAGACAGCAGCAGCCCCGACTCTGCAGCTGTTTACACAAATAAATATATACATACAAACGAGTCATGGTACTTACTTACTATGGTAGATTTCCACTCTACCATGGCTCAGTTTTATGAAGATGTGGCATCCCTGTCATGGATGGAATCTTCAAGAACTTCAGTTTGAAGAACACTTTTGTACGGAGTAAAAGTGTTGATGGATAACTTTGCATCTGCCTTAAGACCTGAGCCTGCTCAGCGCGTTCAGCCGTTGAAAGAGAAGAGGATGCAAAGGGCGAGACCCTCTCCACGGAACCCAGGTCTCTGCACCTCCACCGCCTCAAAAGAACTCAACACGTCCACCAGCATCATCATCAGCAGAGGTTCCAGCACCAGCAGCAGCAGTGGCTGCCACAGCGTCATCAGCGCCTTCAGCATCAGCATCAGCACCACCAGCACCAGCTGTGGCTGCTGCATCATCTTCAGCAGTACCTTCCCCACCTACAGCTCCCGTGAAGCCCCCCCCATTGCTCCAGGCTACAAACAGGCCTGTACTGGGGGCCTCTCAACCACCTCCATCTCCACCAAAGACTCCCTCATCACCTTCCATGGACCCGGTTTGGGTCCCCCCCGCTACATCCACTCCATCTAAGGAACATGAGGACGACCTTTCCCTGTGTTTTCCATCACTATTGGATTTACCGGAACACTCTGCAGGCATGATAAGATCGGCGATGAAGACTATTCCTCTCACACCCACTGTAGCCAGATCAAGAGTCCTATCTAACATTCATAACTACTCCCCATAAGTACCTCCAAAGCCACTTAGGGCGTCCAACTCAAATTCTCCCACAAAATCCACCGGTCCCTCCCCTAACCCCAAAACCATTCCAGTGTGCCCCCCCCCCCCCCCCCCAAGAACCCCTCCACTCCCCCCTCGTCTATCTCCCAACTCCTGCCCCTCCCCTAACACCCATCCACCTCCAACCCCCCCTCGTCCAACACCCAAGAACCACCCACCTCTCCATCCTCCTCTCCCTACAAAGAATACATTACAGAAAAACATCTGAAGTCAATCTAATCTGAAAAATCTAATTCTTGTTCCGTGTAAAAATCAGCCGACCACAACCGCTGACACTGAATCCTTGAAACTTGCTATGCTAAATGTCAGATCTCTTTGTAACAAGTCTTTTTTAATCAATAATTTTATTTCTTTCTCATAATCTTGATCTTATGTTCATGGCTGAAACATGGCTTGACCAAAATACAGAAAATGCAGTTTTAATAGAAGCATCTCCACCAAACTTCAAATTTGAATCTGAAATACGGGGAAACAAAAAAGGAGGAGGCTTAGAATCTGTGTACCCTTCGATCATTAGTTATTCTGTTTCAAAATAAAATCAGAAAAACAAATGACGTGGTTGTTTTATTGTATTTCCATTTTCCAAATTAAATTGGAAAATCAAAGCATTCTAAATAAAATATTCACCCATTTCTTTGCTATGCAGTGGAAACAAACACTACTAAAACAACTTCCATTATTTTGTTTGATATGCTCCCGGAAATGATGAGTGGTGAGAGACGGAAACAACTGCAAGCTGCACTCGACTCAACTCAACTACACGACAACAACTTGCGCTGTTGTTGAGCTCGCCCCCAGGCCCGAGCTCCAGGGGCAAAATGATTACAGCGCCATTTGCACCTGCGGACTGTCCTCCCCGGCTCGTAGGCTGTAACCCACTCCCTGCCTGGGAGCTGCCTCAGTCCTCGTTCTGCAGCCCGAGTCCTACTCCGCGGGGCCTTGGTCCTCATTCTGTAGTTTAAGTCCTGGATCTATAGCCCGTCCGTCCATGTGGAGCGGATCCCTTTCTCAATATCTTTTCTCCCAGAGGTTTCTCACTTTTCTCCCACTGGGTTTTAGAGTTTTTCTTTTCATGCAGGAGGGCCTATTGGACAGTTGGTGTCTAACAAAAAGGACTGTGATGATCCAGGACACTTTAACATTCTACAACATGTATGACATTTGTGTCTACTCCTTATGGACCAATGGTTCTGTGTTTTTATCATTGTGCTTGTGCTTAAAGTGTTATTCTCTGATTTGTGTTTTGAAAGCTATATAATGTATTATGTGCTTTGGATTTGCCTGATATTTATTAAATTTTTAAAATTAAGTCTCGATGCTCTTTCAATATTATTTATGCATTTATTTGACAGGGACAATGCAGACACAGTCATAAACAAAGCTTGCAGGCGGTCTCCCATCCAAGTACTAACCAGGCCTGACATTGCCTAGCTTTCGAAATCAGACGAGATCGGGCATTCTCAAGGTGGTATGGAGCAGCGTGCCTCCTGAACCTGCTGCTGCGGTCTTCTCCTCCCCCAGAATGAGCGCTCTTGGGCGGATGGCAGGCGCGCGGTCACCCCGGTGGTTTCCAAGGGCCATAACTTTCTGGTCCTTTGTCCCCCGCGGGTAGCCCGGGACCAGGGGAGTCCCTGGGTCCCACCCCCGCGTCTGTAGCCCCCCTGGCTCGGCTTTGAGGAGCCCGCGAGGTCTCTTCTCTCTTCCGGTGTCGCAAATAATAATAAAACGAAATAATAGTAATGCCATAATTCTTTTGAGAATTTTAAACAACTAGAGCCAAAACAAACACATTGATATTGAAGCATAAAGGATTTATTTTTTTATTCAAGTTTAGAAAAGGAAAAGAACAATAAACAAATGGAAATTTGGATTTTATTTTGAAACGGAATAACTAATGATCGAAGCGTACACGGATTGCTTAGAATCCGTGTACCCTTCGATCATTAGTTATTCCGTTTCAAAATAAAATCAGAAAAACAAATTACGTGGTGGTTTTATTGTATTTCAATTTTCTAAATTGGAAAATCAAAACATTCTAAATAAAATAATCCGTGTAAATCCGTGTACCCTTCGTAGTATGTCGTTAAGGGTGACGAGACAAGTTCAAAGACGTTTGTTAGAGGTCTGTCGGACATGTCGTTTTCGAAAGGCGGGGCTTCAAAAGAATTCCGTTTTCACCCTTTCAAAGTCGAAACGACACAGAACATGAATCCGTGTATCATTCGTTCATTTGATTTTCCATTTGAAACCAACATAAGAAAAACGGATAACCACTTGTTTTTTTATAATTTGTTTTTTTAAACTAATTAGAAAATGTGATACGTTTTTGTTTTTGTTATTTTATATTCCTCAATTAAACCAAGTGTGTAAAACATGAATAACAGGCATCCTAACTTATTTTTTTCAAATTCGTTTGATGCGCGGAGTTCACCCGGAAGTAGTTTTACGTGAGCTTGCAGGTAAACAAACGTAGAAGAAGACCGGAGGCCCGGGAGGAAGGCCCGGCAGAATTAAGACACACAATGGCAGGTTTAGAGGCTTTTGCTGACATAATAACACGTTGTTTTGAAAGCGGCCAAACGCATGCCGAAATATCAACCTCCTTACAGAAACTCGGTCTGTCAAAATGTTCCGTAATGTCCGTAAGAAGGTTCTGTTTGAACCACCAGCTGCAACGAAAACGACATGTGACAGACGCTCAGCTTGAAATTGCGATCACGTCGTCCATAGAGAAGGTATTGCTGATTTTTGCTCCACATGTGTGTTTCACATTTTAATATAGCTTATTTACATGGGTTAAACAATGAAATTGTCTGGGGTGTTGATAGACAGGCCCATCCTATGGACGCAAGTTCATGACCGGCTATCTGTCATCACTTGGGGTGAGAACAGGAGAGAGTCGGGTGGGCAAGATTCTGAGGGAGGTACACCAGCCAAACGAGTTACGTTGTCGGGTAAGCCTCTAATAACTTTATTTAAATACATAGATAAATGAACACGTCTGTGTTTATTTATCTATGTATTTTGTTATATAATTGTGACTGTAGGGGGCAAAGTTGAGCATTTACACTTATTTGGCAATGAGCAGAACTTTGTAGTGTGGGAATTGAAAAATGATAATAATGGTGAGTAGAACAGTACTACCCAGATATGAATTTATGTGCATGCATATAGAAGCTACATATTTTCGTCCAAACTGTACACTGTAGTACATTAAAATGCAGCGCCCCTGCAGTCACAACCTTTCATCTTGTGTAAAAATACTACAGTAAATATTTTTTTTTAACTGATGACATGTGTTATGTTGTATCTGTTTAGGGTGCAAGAAATTTAAATCCTGTTCCATATTATGCTGGATACATGGGACACAAATTGCATATAGATCAAAATGAAAAACTAGGAATGTTTGGAGCAACACATGTTGTGGCAATTGATGGTTTCAGCAGTAAAATTGTTGCTCAAGCCACAATGCCTGTGAAGAACAACCTAGTAATTTATGACCAGGTTTACAGGTTAGTTTAATTTAACAAATCTACATTACATTTTTACAAAGGCCAGATGGAGTCACAGTTGTTAATGCGTTAAAATGCCAACAGGTTTACAGACAGCTCAAAAAGTGCAAGTAGTAGTAGCATATTGTAAATGTATATTAAACACCATTGTTTTTCAGAGCGGCAGTTGAAACCCATGGGATGTGGGACCAACTCAGAGTGGATCATGGTCGTGAATTTTACCTCACTCTTTATGTGCAAGACAAGCTTTCACGACACAGATACAACAGAAGCAGACCACCTTATGTACAAACAACCTCTTCAAGGGTAAACACAGTTATATTCAATGACCCTTGTGCAAGTTTTCATAATCTGATGAAGTTCAGTTTAGTTCTGACTTAATCCTGGTTTAGACCTTGTTTTGTCCTGGTTTAGCCCAGGTTAGTCCTGTTCAAGACCAGGTTTCAATTCAATTCAATTATTTTATTTGAGCAATAAATTATGTTATATTATGAAATGTTATTAACATATGAACATCATTTCCAAAATGTTACACTCAATATACGGACTCAAAGGTTTAGTAACTAACTCTTAACTAATTTAGACCCTGTACCATGTCACATGTCACAGTTTTATTGATAATTTTACCGAGTTGCTTTCAGTTGTATGCACAGATTTTGATAGTTTGGTTATTACAGGTGATTTTAATATTCATGTGGATAATGTTGATGACAGAAATGCAAATGAGCTGAGTTCTGTACTTGAATCCTTTGATCTCACTCAGCACGTAAGTGGCCCCACCCACAGCAGAGGGCACACTCTAGATCTGTTAGTTACAAAGGGGGTGATTATTTCAAATGTAAACGTGGTCGATGTTGCTCTTTCGGACCATTTCTGTGTTTTTTTTGACATGTGTTTCACTAACAAACCACCAGTGGACTCTGCAACTGTTCGAAGAAGGCGCATAAATGAAAATACGAGTGAACTATTTATGGAAATGATAAACTTTGAGAATGCATCGTATTCTACTGTAGATGAACTGTTTAACTCTGTCACCTCTAGTGTTTTGAATGTTCTGGATACCGTTGCCCCTGTGAAGGTTAAAATAGTGAAAAATAAGCAGAAGGCGCCGTGGGCTAAAGCAGACTCAGTCAGGGCACAAAAGAGAGAGTGCCGGAAGGCCGAGCGGAAGTGGCGCAAGTCCAACCTCCAGGTTGATTACAAGATCTTCAAAGATAAGTTGTGCGAGTTTAACCGGGTGCTACGTAGTACGAGAGAAAGGTATTTTTCTGAAATGATTGAAGGCTGCAGCAACAATCTGCGTGTTCTGTTTTCAACAGTTAATAGATTAACAAACCCCCCTGTTCAAATGCCATTAGAGCTAACTTCCAAACGTAAATGTAATGAGTTTGCACATTTTTTCAATGACAAGGTTCAAGGCATCAAAAACGCCATTGTCTCCAATCCACAGATAGCAATCCAACAGCCAGAAAGGCTCTTTGAGCTAACTTACTTTGCACCTGTAAATGATCAAACTGTCCAAGAGATAATCTCCAGTTTGAGCTCCTCCACGTGCAGCCTGGATGTACTACCCACTAGATTTCTAAAGTCTGTTCTGAGCAGTCTGTTACCTTCACTCACACAGATAGTAAACATGTCCCTTAATTCTGGAATATTCCCAGAGGCCCTGAAAACTGCAGTCATCAGGCCCCTGCTAAAAAAGAGCAGTCTGGATGCTACGGTACTTAACAACTATCGTCCCATCTCAAATCTGCCATTTATGGGGAAAGTCCTTGAAAAAGTTGTCTACCTACAGCTTACTAGATTTCTTATAATCAACAACTCATTTGATATGTTTCAGTCCGGCTTTAGACCCCACCACAGCACTGAGACTGCTCTCGTTAAGGTTACAAACGATATCCGGCTGAACACTGACGCAGGCAAAGTCTCAATCTTAATCTTGTTAGATCTAAGTGCTGCCTTTGACACCGTCGACCATGAGATCCTCTTACAGAGACTAGAGGACTGGGTTGGCGTCACTGGCACCGCCCTAAGTTGGTTTAGGTCTTACCTTGAAGACAGGAAGTACTTTGTGGAGATTGGAAACTGTGTCTCAGATCATATGGCCCTGACCTGTGGAGTCCCACAGGGGTCGATCCTGGGACCTCTTCTGTTCAATCTCTACATGCTGCCGTTAGGTCAGTTAATACGCAGAAACAAAGTTTCCTATCATAACTATGCAGACGACACTCAGATCTATGTCTCACTGACTGCAGGAGAACATGGACCAGTGGACTCACTCCTTCACTGTATCCAACAGATCAGTGAGTGGATGCAAAACAACTTCCTTCAGCTAAACGCAGACAAAACTGAAATGATTGTCTTTGGTCCCCAGAAACAAAGAGAGAGCGTCATCTGTCACCTACAGTCTCTCTCCCTAAAACCTTCAAACAAGGTCAGAAATCTAGGGGTAATACTGGACTCAGACTTAAATTTTAATAGCCACATCAAATCAGTAACATCAGCAGCTTTTTACCATCTAAAAAACATTGCCAGGATCAAAAACATAGTGTCTAAAGCAGACTTGGAGATTCTTATCCATGCATTTGTCTCCAGTAGGTTAGACTACTGCAATGGCCTGCTCACAGGTCTGTCCAAACAGGCTGTAAAACAGCTGCAGTACATTCAAAATGCAGCAGCTCGAGTCCTGACAAGAACCAGGAAGTACGACCACATTAGTCCAGTCCTCAGGTCTCTGCACTGGCTTCCTGTGGCTCAGAGAATAGACTTTAAAACAGCTCTGCTTGTGTACAAGTCTCTCCATAGCCTCGCACCAAACTATATTAGTGACATGTTAGTCCCATATGAACCAGCCCGGACTCTGAGGAGCACAGGGACTGGACTCCTGTTAGTGCCCAGAGTCAGAACTAAACATGGGGAGGCTGCTTTTCAGATTAATGCTGCTAAAATCTGGAACAGTCTTCCTGAAGATGTGAGACAGGCCTCCTCTCTGACAATGTTTAAAACCAGGTTAAAGACGGTTCTGTTAAACTGTGCATACAACTGAGGGATTTTATATTCAGAAGTCCGTGGCGTGCAGTTAAAAATACACCCATCTTTGCTCTTAGGGGATAACAGAGAACTATTCATGACACAATAAGGATCTGGACGCCACAGTTTTACATGTTAATCAGTATGTTACCACTCTTCATCAGCTGTACTTTTTAACCAGTGACTCACGATCTAGAGTCTCGGCTCAGCATCAGATCGTGGCTTGCGGTTAAAAATGCCACAATTCTTTTGGCATTGTGGCATATATATATATAACATATATAAATATAGTAGATATTTTATATATCTAAATATATATCAATATATATATCTATATATATCTAGTAGCTAACTTCGAAACCCCACGTCCAGTTGACCCCCGAAACAACTGTAGCTCAATGCACCAACATCAGATATTGGGTACATAGCCCCAATGGAACCGCTAACGCTGAACGAGGCAGCGACTGACCTTGGGGGGGGGGGGGGGGGGGGGGGGGGGGGGGGGGGGGAAAGCTAAAATTCATAAAATGGGCACTGGCAAAGACACCGTACAGCGTTTGTGTGAAGTACCACCTAATGGACTCATAGAAAGCGTGAATGCAGCAGTGAGGGCAAATACCTACCACCACAATCACTGGAAACCCAATGAGCTGATATACACTTCAGCAGCAGTGATCCCTAGAGATGCTTGGCTCTAAGAGCAACCATGGAGCTCATGGACAATACCCACCATGGAAAGACGGTTGGAGGCTAAGATCAAGGCGGCCTCGGAAGAGAAGTGAAGTCAATTTAACAGAGGCCCAGAGAGGTGCAATGAAAAGACCAGTAACCCAGAAGTACACGCCAGATACCATACCTAAGCACTCTGAAACTGCCAAACAAAGGCTCCAGCCCTGCCGCCGCCTACAAGTACCCTAAAGAGAATGAAGCCAGAAGGGTGAACGCTGTTCCCAACACACAACCTGCGAAGGTGTACGCGATTGAGGTAACAACAGGGGAGCCAGCCACAGTTATATAAAAGAATGAATGCAACCCAGACAAGTTACTTCTAGAAAAATAATTATGCAAAAATCTATACACCGGCGTCACAGCAGCAAAGTGTCAACATCTCAAACACGTTAAAGGCAGAGTTAAAGCTGCACTAACTGACTTTGTGAAATGTTTGAATGTGAGCGCTGGCCTTGCTCTCTCCCTGCTCCCCCTCCCCACACTCACAGAGCTATCACCCCCCACTACCCCCCTCCCCCTCAGCCTGTGCTCACATGTTGTTTACGGAGCTCACGTCTCACAATATGGACACATTAGAACGTGGATGGCGTGACCATAAAATGACAGAACCGGGAAGCGCAGAGAGGACAAGACTTTCTTTTGGCTGTAAGATTTTCTCAAGAAAGTGGGGGCCAGTGGTCCGCTGTGATTGGTCACAATCTGGTCCAGAAACACATTCTCTTCCTTGTTTCACAAAAACTCAATCTAAAATTAAATGTCACACCAGCACAAACCTGCGCTACTTATTCTTCAAAAAGGACGTGTATCCCAATGCACTGCATGAATATGGATTGGATTTAACTAATGAATACAAAAATAAAGTCAAGTAATGCAGCTTTAAATAATTTTACTACATTGTGTAGTTTGTACACAACAAACGCACTCAAGAACGATACATAACTTACACAGTGTACCTTTAAAGAAGCTATACCCAATTTTTTTTTTAAGTAGTTCATAAAAATGCTTTTTACTACATACAAGTTGTATCATAATACATAATTTAATTGAAAACTTGAGTAATTGATTCAGCTGTGTAAGCATTACAAGCAGTGAAAAGTGCTGAGTAGAGTCTGAGCGAGACGTTCTCCTCCACTCACAGAACGAGCAGTGAACAGCCTGCGTCCTCTACCCTCTACAGCGCTGCTTAACACCAGGGCTTCCACTTCAACATTCAAATATAATTCTAAAATTAAAAAAATAAATATATTCAAACAAATATTAGACAACCCTTACAATTCGAAATGTATTTAATGACTGCAAATAAAATAGTTAGCTCCCAAAGGTTTCACCGGGACGTGCTAGGCAGGTAACAGCTAAGCTAGCTAGCTGTTTCATTGTAACTTCCGGGTTTTTCGCAATTGCTTTTTGTCACTTTAAAACAGTATTTTTGTCATGAAAACGTTGACAGCAAATTCTGAAGTCGTCCGTGCATGTGTGTTAAGGATGTATATGTATACTGTATTCTCCGATTAACGTTTAATGGTGTTGATTGATTGATATGTATTTGTTTATTGAGCGTGGCTAATCCGTGTATCATTCGTTCTTTTGATTTTCTAAATAAAACCAACATTGAAAAAACGAATAACGAGGGATGTTTTTGATTCTCAATATTTGAATTTAATGCAAAATTGAAATATCGGTTTGTTTTTGGTTTTCTGTGGATCTAATTAAAACGAAAATGCAGTAAACCAATAATGATCGTCTAAATTACTTTTTGCGATTTCCATTTGAAACACAAGAATCCCCCGGAAGTGATTCGCAAGTGCGCCCCCCGCAGGTAAACAGTGGAGTAGCGGTGGAGATGAACTAAATGATGGGTGCGTTGGAAGACTTTGCAGATACAGCGATAGAATGGTTCTAAAACATTCAAACTCATGCAGAAATATCAACCACGTTACACCGACTAGGTTTGTCCAAATGTCAAGTCATCAGCTGAGTCATGTCTCTTCTTTTGGATACAGTGGTTAATCACGAAAGAAAACTTTTTGAAGTGGCGTTATTTCATTGTATAGGGCTCACAGAAAGGTATTCTGAGTAAATGTATTCATTAAACATGGATCATGTTCCTGCCCAGTATATACTGTACAAACATATATTTTTTTTTACATATCAGCCGCCTTAAAACTATTGCTGCTCCATCTCTTTTTCCTGGAATAATTTTATTGCAACATTCAAGAGGGATTCTGTCTCCCGAGGCTCAGGAATCACAGCTTGTTGTGTTTTGGCAAATTATGAAGGCCAAAGACTAAATTCATCATGTATGTAAATCTTCTTTGTGTCTGTTCCAGTGTAAATATTTTTGATTAGTTTGTTCCCAAATTAAAACACACTTGGACACAATTCTGTACATTTTTTTTCTAAATTGTGTTGAATCGCAATGGAAAACCCGTTAAAACAAATACTAAACTATTAGTGGATTATGTATCAATAGATTTATGAATTAGGAAATGACATTCTTAACTAAACAAGACTGTAAAATGACAAGTTGTGTATTTGAATGTACCTTTACAGAACAACTTACACCTCAGACTTCCTTTCAGCAGCAACATGGGTCCAATTTTATTTAGACTTTACTAAGGACTTACATGCAAGCACAGGATCCAGAGCTAAGAATGAAAGAACAATACAAAAAAAAAAGCTGTGTTAAAAAAGACACGATCACATATTTACAGCAAGTCACACATACAAAGAAGCCAGTGACTCCAAAGTTTAGAAGTGAACCTGACTGAACTAATGTAAGGGCAAACCAGGGACTGTACAATACTATTAGGTACCATCATGACTCTACACATGACTGATAGTAGCAGTGACGTAGGAAAGGAGCGCACCCTGCACTCAGCAAACATCTGACTGGACGACTGTGTCTGGGATCTTCAGCAGCCTCCTCATTGAGTCATAAGAAACTGTTAACCTCTGCAGACTGACCTGCTTGTAGCTCCGCCACAGTTGGTCTGTGAATAAAGGAGTCCAAAAAGACTGGAACATAGAGGTTTATACATTCACAGAACACATGTTAGACTTCCTAACCAACATGTTAGATTGACCATACAGTTTACATCTCTATCTGTGAGGTCACTGCGTGTGTAATGCCCATTAAGACCAGGACAACTGGATTTAAGAACAGTTTTTACACTTTCAAATGTGACAGAACATAATGTACACTGATGAGTACGTGCTTTTTCATGCAATGATTCTAATTTTGTAACATAAATTTACAATGATAAACACGAGTTGAAAGTTTAAAATGCAAAGGAACAAAAAGGAGATTTGTAGATCAGTTATTATTAATTTTATTGCATTGACATAAACACATCCATCTTTGCAGATCACTGGTACAGGCCAAGGCTGGGAGTAGTGTGAAGTCTGAAACCTTTACCTGCTGCACACCCAGTGAGATCTAAAACAGAAAAGTGGGTTTAGAACAGACATATAATTATTACTTGTTATAACTTAACTATCTTATAAAGTCAGCAGAAGAGAAATAGTAACCACCAAACAGAAAGATGCTATGCTAGTCTTCTATCAGGACAGGAACTCAAGCTGAACATGAGCCCAGCGGCTTTGACTGTTTCAAACCTGCAGTCTTTCTGACTGTTTCAAACCTACAGTCTTTCTGACTGTTTCAAACCTGTAGTCTTTGACTGTTTCAAACCTGCAGTCGTTCTGACTGTTTCAAACCTGCAGTCTTTCTGACTGTTTCAAACCTGCAGTCTTTCTGACAGTCAGAAAGACTGCAGGTTTGAATCAGTC
Organism: Knipowitschia caucasica; assembly: GCA_964034765.1. NCBI lineage: Eukaryota > Metazoa > Chordata > Actinopteri > Gobiiformes > Gobiidae > Knipowitschia > Knipowitschia caucasica. Next base: position 5,943,280 of record OZ035833.1, on the reverse strand, counting down.
AGAAAGACTGCAGGTTTGAATCAGTCAGAAAGACTGCAGGTTTGAAACAGTTTCAAACCTGTAGTCTTTGACTGTTTCAAACCTGCAGTCTTTCTGACTGTTTCAAACCTACAGTCTTTCTGACTGTTTCAAACCTGCAGTCTTTCTGACTGTTTCAAACCTGCAGTCTTTCTGACTGTTTCAAACCTGCAGTCTTTCTGACTGTTTCAAACCTGCAGTCTTTCAGACTGATTCAAACCTGCAGTCTGAGGGCTCCTCGTTTCTCTTCATAAGCCTGAAGCATCTAGCGCTAACTACTGTCCCTCGACAATAATTGAGAATGAAGCAGAAACAAAGCACAATTGAATGGTTAAGGTACATCTAGCATCATCTTTTATTTACTAAAATTTAGCATGATTACTTTCACCAATACACAAACATATCATGTTCTTATATATCATGTTCATATTATATAAGAACATATCATGTTCTTATATAATATGAAAGTCTATAACATACATTTATAATAATAAAGCACCCAAATTAGGTGCATTTGTTACATGTGTAAGTGTTTCATGTATGTGCTTAAGCTAAATGTGTCGTAGCTAATGCTAACTTAGCTGTTAGCGCTAGTTGCTAAGTTATGCCTTACCTTGACACTTGTGTATATATTTTTCATCGAAGAACCCCTTCTCTCTTGAATCTGAGAATTCTCATCTGCGATGGTCTCTGCAGCAGCGAACGAAAAAGCTGGTAATCTGACTGATGTTGAGGAGAGTTTTAAGAGACATTTCTCCTACAACCAACGCTAACAAGGTGCGATCCAAGTACCTGGAGGCGACACTTCGTGTTCTCGTGACAAACGCGCACTTTCGAATCACTTCCGGGGGACCTTTGTGTTTCAAAGGAAAATCGCAAAATGTAATTTTGACGGTCATTATTGGTTTACTGCATTTTCGTTTTAATTGGATCCACAGAAAACAAAAAAACAAACCAATATTTCAATTTTGCATTAAATTCAAATATTGAGAATCAAAAACTTCCCTCGTTATTTGTTTTTTCAATGTTGGTTTTATTTAGAAAATCAAAAGAACGAATGATACACGGATTGTGGATAGCTCCGCTAGCTTCTCTACACAAACAAGTGTGTAGTGACAGGCGCTGATAGACTTGTTGTACTTGCGGAGTAATGGCAGTATTTTACACACCTGAATTACAAACAGAGATTGCATTGGGGCAGCGGTCATTATTGGTTTTAGAGTTCAGTTATCAAGAAAAAAATGATCGGAAGAATCGCATTCAAGTCAATGGAATGCTGCTGCTGTGAGGAGCTCTATAACGAATTATAATTAAATATTAGAATATATTCTAATGTTTTAAATTAATACATTTGGACGCGAAACTAGCGGTATTCTTTTACTTATATATTGTATTAGCAGTGCGTTGCTTTAGTGCCATTTCATCAGTGATTGTTGTACGGCTTACAAGTAGTTGTGCTAATGCTAATGTTAGCATATGTATCAGATCGCAAATAAAACTAGGTGGCTCCGTGGGATGAGAGCGTAGGGGAAATGAGAAGCCTGTGAGCGAGTTTGGGGGCGGGGCTAAACATTCAAACATTGCAGAAACGGGTATAGCGCCTTTAAACGTAACACTTTGTACTCACCGGTCCGCCACACATCACTGCGCCCTGTCCCATCCATAAACCACATGGTACCATCGTCCATAAACCACATGGTACCATCGTCCATAAACCACATGGTACCATCGTCCATAAACCACATGGTACCATCGTCCATAAACCACATGGTACCATCGTCCATAAACCACATGGTACCATCCTCCATAAACCACATGGTACCATCGTCCGTAAACTACATGGTATCATCCTCCATAAACCACATGGTACCATCGTCCACAAACCACATGGTACCATCCTCCATAAACCACATGGTACCATCGTCCGTAAACCACATGGTACCATCACTGGTTCTGTGCGACTCCAAACTCTTCTTTTTCCGTGTACAGTTAAACAGAGCTAATCTTGAACAGAATTGTGTCTTGCTTGATCTTGTTTACTTTATTTGTGTGTTTATATTTGATCAAATAATGTGCCTTTATTGTTCAGGAAGTATATTCTACAGGGTCCCACGATATCAAGCATGCTAATGTACAGGTGTAAACATACTGCTGCTAATGTACAGGTGTAAACATACTGCTGCTAATGTACAGGTGTAAACATACTGCTGCTAATGTACAGGTGTAAACATACTGCTGCTAACATGTACAGATATAAACATACTGCTGCTAACATGTACAGATGTAAACATACTGCTGCTAACATGTACAGATGTAAACATACTGCTGCTAACATGTACAGATGTAAACATACTGCTGCTAACATGTACAGATGTAAACATACTGCTGCTAACATGTACAGATGTAAACATACTGCTGCTAACATGTACAGATGTAAACATACTGCTGCTAACATGTACAGATGTAAACATACTGCTGCTAACATGTACAGATGTAAACATACAACTATATATGTATTGGACTAGAATATAAAGTATTCTACTCATGCCTCTGTATTATTCTTTATTATCTAAGTTAGACAGTAGCTCAGGTGGTAGAGCATTGGCCTTTAAGCCTGAAGGTCGTGGATTAGTTTCCCACCTCGACACCTTCTCCACCGACTCCCACTGAAGTCTGCCGTCGTTGTGTCCTTGGGCAAGACACTTAACCCCACTTTGCCTGAAACCCTGCTGAAAGATCTCAGCTCCTGTGGACTCACCACCTGCAGGAGGATCAGTGAGGGGCTGGTGGTCTGTGAACTGGGTGTAGCGAAGAAAATGGATGGATGGATCTAAGTTAGATATTTTATATTATTTTATTGTTAATTTATCTTGTGCTGTGTGCTCCTCAGTCCTTCTGTTCTGTAACTGTTGATGCAATACTGAAAATTCCCCGCTGTGGGATGAATAAAGGATCTCTTAATCTTAATTTTGATAATGCAACAGTTTTATAGAGGTTTTTTGTACACTCAAAGACGCTTCACATTCATTCACTTCATACACAGTAAAAATACATTTCTATTGTAGTCACAGTTGCCCTGGGGCACTCTGAAACAAATGAGGCAACCGGTAACTTCAACCCCTCTGGCCACCACCATCACCGCTGATCCAAGATGTCGTCCTACTCAAATCAGTGGCCTGTGCTCTGCAGCGTGTGTGCACCGAAATGGCGGAACTTGCCCAAATTTGGACTTTTCTCTGGTCCTACCGGTTCTGCGCAGTGGACGACCTCCCATGATGCTTTGCAGAAAATATTAACAATCACACTTGTGTGTTATTCTCATGGGCGTCCACATGGCAGCGTTTGACCAATCAGAGCCGCTGATCAGAGCCGAGCTAGAGCGGGAGGAAAATAGCTGTGTTTTTTTGCAACAAAGGTTGGGTTTAACAACAACAACAAAATTCAGGACAAGAGACACTAAAATCCCCAAAAATCCAGCCTTTTTGAAAACTGTAGGTTCTATGTCAGCTGAGGTAGAGCTGTTAAGTTTACTTTTAGTTCCAAGTATCACATTTGAAATTAGTCTTATTTAGTCTGCAGTACCGCGGCAAAGCCCCCTTAGCACATGGGTCCTTCAGCTCTAAGCTAGTAGAATCCTATCCAGATATGATACATACATGGTAAGCACCCAGTGTCCCACTTTTTGGTTTGACGCGTAGCCTCCTGTCGCTACTTCTTGATTCGATGGAACTTTTTATTTAATTCAAGTGGTTCTCGTGTATTTCAAAGGCAAATCCAAGGCTTTTGTAGCTTGGATATTTTTAAGGCGACCGTGTATCTGTGGAGGAGAAATGGGGCTCTTTAAGTGCATTGGTGTGTCCTGCATCTTCTTTAGTTGTACTTCCTGTTCCTGACGCCCCGCCCTCATGTGTCTCACCTGTGTGTCGTTAGTCATGTATTTAAACCCTGTTTAGTCCCTCACTCCTTGTTTTGTCATTGTGGTCCCAAATCAGTTTTAGTTCTTATCCTCGAGCTCTGTTTTGTAACTTTGGTGTCACTTTCTCTCTGATTTATCTTTTTATTTTGTTTTTTATAATGCGTTTTTATATGTCTTCTGGTGTGGACCTTTTACTCTTTTGTCTGAAATAAAGTATTGAATTGAATTTGAATTTAATCTGGGTTATGTTTGTATTTAAATGTATACAATTTTTGATTTTTGCATTTTGAGGTTAATTTAGTTTTGCCACGGAATGACGGAACCATTCAAGGCCCAAGCAGACTGCTCCATTTTTGTTGGTCTCCGGGAACAGGACACATCCCTCCACGTCTTTGTCTGGGCACTGCTGGACACTTGACTCCGTCCTGGGTGGTTGCTCTTTTGTCCCTGACCAGGCTTTGCTGGATATTGTTCTGCTTCCAGGGAGCCTTATGGTTTTACATACAAGTCTTAATTTTTTTGTATTTAAAAGTTTTAAACAATTCAGACTTTATGTCCGCCATCTTGGTTTGCTTCAACTGCCATGAGGTTACAAAGAGTCCAGTTCCTGCTGAATATATTCTTCATCCAGGGAGCTCTCCTGTTTCCTGCTCCCTGTTCCCAGTGAGCGAGTTCTACTCAGTAGTGGAAAACAGTATTAAACTGTGACAGGATGAACGTGTGTGTCAAACAAGAGAGCAGCGAGAGGTTGTCACTGAAAGACGAAAGCAGACGGTCAAACACATGTTGTATTTGTAGAATTCGCTAGATCCACCTGCATGTCAAATTTGGTAGCCCTGGGGTCAAAGGTCAAGCTATAATAGCCAAAAATCACTAGTCTGAAAAAGCCACCTTTAGGCATTTTTTGGCCCCAAACGTACCATTCACCACATTTTGGGTTCTAAACCCATTTTAGCTTCAAGCTAGGAGGCTGAAAATTCAGTATGTTCATCAGAAGAGCATGCCGAGCGCGTCGATACCAGCCACTTGGTCCAACTCTAAGAAAAAGGGGTGAAATTTGGACAAAAGACTGTCTTCAGCTTTAACGACTAACTGCCAACGAAAATGGAGGGAAAACTGTTAGACTCCATCGTTTAAATTTTGTGACAGCTACAAAGCTCACATTTTAGTATGTTGACCTTGGAGGACGCCTGCACCTGTGGTCCGACTAGAACCGTGCAACTCCAAGGTCAAGGGGTCAAACCAGGGTGAGAGGAGGGTCAGGCCTCTATTTCCGTTTCTTTTTGCCCATCAATTCAAAACGACTGAAGGTACGGGGCTGATTTTACTGTATGCACATGTGACGGTGGTGTATATTCATGGGCTGAAAGGACAAGTTTGTGTGACCGTTGCTTCTATCAAAAGTCAATAAAAAAAATCACTTTGAGGCCTACAGTCCATTGGGGGCCAAAATCAATGTGGAAAAGAGGCCCTAACGGAAAAAGGTTCCATTCCTTTTCTGCTCAAAAAGATGGAAAAGGAATGGAATCATACTTTGACACAATTTTTCACTATGTTGCACATTAACCTTTGCTCTTTTCAGATGTTTTGGTCCCGTTTCGTTTTGACCACCAGAAACGTAAATAGTGCCCCCTAGGTCCGTTTGACTGGAAACTTTGGAATCCTATTCCTTGTCCATAGTAACAAGGATTCATGTCAATCCGTGTATCATTCGTTCATTTGATTTTCCATTTGAAACCAACATAAGAAAAACGGATAACCACTGTTTTTTTTGTTTTTCATGCTTTAAAACAAAAACGAAAACTTGAATAACGCTCAGTTTTTTGAATTTATAATTTGTCAATTAAAAGGAAAAATTATCAAACGGATAACAAGCGTATAAACTCAGTTTTTGCGAATTTGTTTGATACGCAGAGTTACCCGGAAGTAGTTAGCTAGTTAGGCTAGCTAGGGACTCGGGAGTAGCCGGAGGATCATTTCGCTGTCTGTGGGCCGTGGGCACACACGATGGATTGCTTCGTACTTTTCCGAGAAGGCAAAAGGCTAACTCTTAGGTCAGAAGACATGACAACGGAGAAAATTTCCAACATATTTCAGGTAAGTAGCTATGCCTTAATTATTTCTTTTCACAACAACGTCGTAACTGTATAGCATGATGCTTAGCTCAGTTAGCTTAGCATAGTGTGGCTATGGCTGCTATTTGCTTGTCATCAAAATATCCTTTTCTAATACTTTTTAATGTTTGTAGGTGCAAAGAGATAGTGTCTATCTCACTGATGACAATAATGTTGCCATATTTCCACGATCCGATGGTGACTTCAACTGCTATGACATGGTCAGCCGTGCTCACTACGAAGTTCACGGTGACACTACCATAGAAAACACCACGGCCCAGCCACACTCGGACCATCCAGTGCGTTTTGCTTTTCACCGTCCTCCCAGCACCCCTGCTAGCGCATCCTCTATGACTCCACGAGCTACATCTACTAAAACTTATGTGAGGTAAGCATTAATCTTTTTTTTATAAAGTGATTGTATTTTCACATTTCAGTCACTGCTTTGGAGCCCATTGGAACAATTGTAACACACAAACATTTTATGTAAGCAGAATACAGCATTGTGTGTCAATGAGTAAAAATAATCATTTTTGTAACATTGCATTTACCTGTGGGGAATCACAACTAAACTAGAACTATAGAAAGTAGTCTTAGCATGGTCAAAACTTGATCTAAAAAGGGTTAAACTGGGTCGCAACCAGTTCTAAACCATCTCTTCTTGTCTAAAAAACTATTTGTGCCCTTAACATGTCTATTTCTATTGTTTATGTCAACTGACTGTATTTTACTTTATTTTATCAAGGAATATCTATATTGCCGAGGTAATGAGTGGAAAGTTGGAGACCAGCAAGATGGTCACCGTGCGCTTTTCAGAGTTTGAGGCTTGCGTGTCAACGATCCTCAGTAAAGTGAAAGAGGCTCTTGGTCAGCAGGAGTCAATCACATTGACTCCATTGACGCCAGGGCAATAAGATTATTGACTCCGAAGGCACTAGAGGTAAGATTGGTTACTTTTTTGTTACAGTAATCATTACATAGAGTGCATTACACATTTAATTTATAATTAAGTTCACATATAATTTACATTTATGTGCATTTTATTGTAAATATTTCATGAAAGAAAAAATCTATCGCAGGGTCAATTTTCTGGAAGCAAAATTCAAGGAAAGTTTTTGCAGTGCCAGAGGAACAAGTAGCAACACTACACGGCAGTAAAAGGAGAGGAGTAAGGTAATTGCAGTAGTCATTGTAATTTATCTTTCATTTATACATACACAATTATGTTTATATTTTTTATTTATTTAGCAGTCGAAGGGAGGAGATGGGATTTCAGGATGTCATGTCTGATATAGAGGAGATAATTGAAGCAGCGCAAGGACTGAAGGACGTTTCTAAAATGATCAAGGATTTGAGTGGTCAGGCACATGCCACCCTTACAACAACATTGACCCTATCAGAGACCGAAATAGCATCTATAAGGGCTGGATTTTCCTGTTTGATCTGCAAAGGTTTGTAAATGCTGACTACAATCTGTTGCTGTACAGGATTACAGTAAGTTAAGTCTGTTTAACACGTATTTATTTAAAGGTCCTCTGAACAAACCAGTCTTCTCAACATGCTGCAGAAGCTTCATTGGTTGCAGTAGATGTGTTGAGGAGTGGAAGCAGAGCCATGATTACTGCCCAAAGTGTCGAGCTGATGACTTGGAGAGCAGTATTCATGATGTGGCAGGACTGGATCAAGCACTCGCACCACTTGAAAAGCTGTTAGTTTCCTATTTTAAAGTGACATAGATTATTGAATGTTCAAATTACTGTTTAAAAGTGATCAATAGAAAACTAAAGCAAATAATTGAGCAAGTACATTCATATTTAATGATCATTCATTGGCACCATGTTTGTTGTCATTCTTTTATAAACCATGTTAAAGCTGCTGTTAAAATTGCACTTTTCATTGCAATGACATGTGAACTAGCTAAATTTGAATCCTGTTGGATTGTTTACATACTGTATTCAAGTTTGTTACAATACATACTGTGGTTGAGTGTTCAATAATGTTAAAAAAAGTTATACTTCAGTGTAATAAAACTATTGATGTCTTAAAAGAAATAGCCTATTTCTCAAACTTTACAAGAACAAATGTAATCACAACTTACAAGCAGGTCTAAGCAGAGTCTGAACTAGAGAACGTATGTATGATACTGTATATCACTCAGTGGTCTGAACATGATAAATATCAGAAACTACCTGAACCTCAAACACTAAATGAACTACTCCCGAGTATCACTTAAATGTCATACTAATAGTGGTCCCCATGCCACACTCAGTTACTAAAATAAGGCAATGTAAAAATGACAAAGCAGTTTTAGCACTGTGCCTTTTACTTTTGTGCTTAAATGTTTGTTTGGTACAATGTTTTAACTATTGCACAGGATAATCAAATACTTAAGCATACCTGTCTGTTACATTTATAAGATAAAACAGCGCCTCTTGAAATTGTCTGTGTTCGTAGTTAACAGCGTCATCAAACAGTACAGCGATGTCAGGAAAGGTTTGTCCAAATAGTTGCTCTGCATGGCATCTATCTTGCTCAGATGAAAATGGATCTTGTCCGAAGGAAGATACCCAGGTGAGAGAAGACCCCAGTTCCTGCTCATACATGTGTGCTGCCTCAGAAGCATCAGCCATCAACTCAATTGGGATTCTAGAGGGGCAGCCAGCTGCTGCAAGTTGGTTCGGTATCCCTCTGCCTAAAATTCAATTTGATATTTACATAGTAAATGAGTCAGTTCAATATGTTACATGCTATTGCTTAATATCATACCTGGTATTCTATGGGCCTTCCAGGACTGTACGACTCTGCCCAATCCAATTTGGCTCACTTGACATACCAGGTTGGACACACACAATTTTGTTGTATTATCCTCCAAACTCAGCATCTCTTGGTCCTGAAGGTGAACCAATACTCTTTTAAGTGGATAGTTCACTCGGTTATTGACCTCTGGCCAGATTCTTTCCACACGAAGATTCTGTTCAAAATAAAAACATTTTATGTCATACACACAAAGTCAGCCCACTATGCTCTACACCAGGTCTAAACCCCCCCCCCGTCCTCCCTAAATTTGTGCCACCCCCCCCCCCTGAAATCCCCATTTCTTATCCCACACCCCCCCCCTCCCCCCCCCCCCCCCCCTCCCCCCGCTCCCCCCCCCCCTCGGGAACACCCAACCCCCCCCCAATCCCGTCCCCCCCCCCCCCCCTTATCGCCCACTCCCCCCACCAATGAGACCAACAGGACTTGGAATAGGGCTTCCTAATGTGTTCTGCCCAGAATGCATATGCCCTGCGGACGACCTGGCGATAAGCAGTGTAACGGATTGCCTGGAGACAGTATTTTACCATTACAATTCAGTTTAATGAATTTACAGTATGATGCAAAAAGCTTACTCGTGTATTATGGCTATAAAGAGGACCAAACTCCTGCCTGAAGGTAAGGTATGTCTATCTGAAGCACTTATGGGTTTAGGCAGCATCCTCAAAACCAGGATGTAAGGTTAAGCAAGGAATGGTTGGGGGCTGTGGATTGATGCCCTCCACCAGGGCCCAGTGAGGCACCAACCTCCTGTTGACAACACATGCTCTCCTCAGCACTGCCATTGGCTGGCATATTCCACACAAACACCTGTCACAATTGGCAATAGTGAGGGAGTGTGTACATTTAACAACTTCATGCGTTATTGTGTCACCAAGTCATGCCGCAACTACACACTTGGAAAACTATAGAGTGGGTTATTTGTGTGAAAAGCGTAAAGACAATTATCAATTGACCACCAAACCAGTCAACAATGGATCTTAACAGTCATCGACTCATTGGCTCAATATTACTGTGATAAAACAAAATGCCATTGCCAATGACATTTAGATTCTGGGTAGCAATACCCTATCCAGTTAATATAATACATCCATGGTCTCTACTCCCAACCCAACCGTTTGGAATAGATAAACGGCGATATGTCTTTCAACGCCCGATAAGAGTCTCGCGTTAACGCAGAATGAAATAAAGAATAAAGAATGAAAACTTTTTAATTCTTCATTCCCAAAAAAAAATAATGACACCCACGCCCTCACATGTGGGCACAGTCCTGTGTGGCACTCCCCCGCCACAAGCTACTTGAAGATTTTGAATGTGATCATGTACTTGAAATACTTACCTCAACTTTGTTATTGTAGTCAAAGGGCTTGGAAATGGCAGCCACATAGATACCCGCTTTGGGTTTCTTTTTCGATGACCTCCATTTCTCTGTGTCAATCTGGTGGGCCTTTAAAAATGTGGCAGTTTAACATTCGTAAAAATATCAACATATGCCTCATGGGCTATAATAATGATGTAATCATGTCTTGCCTTTCTTTTGGTAAGACGCTCGGTGTCAGCATATTCACGGAGTAGGCCCTGATGGAGTGTTTGGTACTCAATTATGAAATCATCAAGGCGTGACAGGCGTCTCATGAATCTGATGTGTTTAAGGTCCCATTGGCTCTTTTCCATGATCCCCTGTGTTTTGTTGTCTTGTGTGATGTTCTACGAAAAAACAGGACATGTATTGTGGTGGCTGCATGCCTAATTTGATGTTTAAAGGGTACAATAAGGACTGTTTTGGTATAAAACAATCTTGCTATTTGTGCGTAAATGATATGGTGGCTCAGTGGAGCAGCATGGAACTAAAAATCACAGCGACCTCTCTGACGCTGACCACTCAAAGCTCACATTCGCACAAATGGCAAGTCTTTTACAGAAAGGTACTTCAATGCCCCTTTAAAGGCCAATATTCAGTAGAACACAATGATATGACACCTGTCTGTCCAACTTTGACAGTTTCAAATATTATCTCCATGCCTTCCAAGATCACCTGAAGGGATGGATGTTTTTGTGAGTCATCCATTCTAACATACAATGTTAAATAGATGAATGTTCCAAAATTGGCAAATTACTCACCTAACAGCATTCCTGACCAAAGGGGTGCCTGGGGCAACCAGTAGAGCTCCAATGACGTGATCAGGTCCGGTGCATAATATGCGTTTACATTGCCGATATCGTCCAAGGGTGCACAATCAATTGTCGCTTTAAAATGTTTCGAGAATGATGTTGGGCCCACATCAGTCTAAGGAATCAAGTCAAAAGTTACAAGTCGTCTCCGTCCACATACAATTGACACAGAACTCCCGTCCCACCTCAAAGTTGTCAGCTTGGTCATCAGCCACAGCTTCAAAAGTGCACAAACGGTGCTGCAACTGCTTGAAATGGTATTTGACATAATGGGCTGATTTTGGGCTCCCGAAGACTGTGACAATATTTGTCAATATGGCATCCATTTCTTGTAAGGATGTTGCTGATGCAAGAAGGCCAATTGAACGCATTGCCAGTTTATAGTTCGTTGGTACACTATAAGAAAGGAGGAAAAACACTGTTAAAAGAAAGTTGTTTGGTATCCGGAATTACTTATGAATGTGAGACGCCATAGGCTGGTTTAGGTAATGTGGAACAGTCATTTCACAAAAGAGAATACATTCCTAAGCTTTATATCAAAATGCTAGGCCTAGTTCAAATCAAGCCTCATGTCCTACACTTGTGGAGATGACCACACGGTCATGGGGTTAATAGATCAATAGTTCACTTTGGAGAGACCCAAGAGGGAAAATGCAGTTAGAAGTTTGTTGATTGAGTATGTTTGGCGCCCTAGGCCCGGGAGAGATGCTGTTGAGTGCGGCGCTTGCTCGCGCGCATAATCCCCCCCGGGGCCTAGGCACTGGTGACGGCAGAGGCAGTAGGCAAGCACGCTTCGATGAGAGAAGGAGGAGGTGGGGCGGCGGAGGCTTTGCAAAATTCAGAAGGCTGGGAAGTGGGCGTCTCCGGCTTTTAACTTGCTGTCCTGGTGGTTATTGGTGGATTAGATGTGGGCGTTTTGCTGGTGTAATGAGTAGAGGATGAGCAGGCTTGTAGATCTGGCAGCAGTGGCCGGGTCTACCACAGTGAACTTTCGCGAAGAGCTTCATTTCACTTTGGAGAGACCCAAGAGGGAAAATGCAGTTAGAAGTTTGTTGATTGAGTATGTTTGGCGCCCTAGGCCCGGGAGAGATGCTGTTGAGTGCGGCGCTTGCTCGCGCGCATAATCCCCAAAAACGGGCAGAGTTATCTTTGCGCGCCGGGACGTGAGCGCTCGCTTCACGATCAAACCGGACGCTGCCTGGGACGTGAGCGCTCGCATCACGATCGATACCAGACGCTGTAGCAGAGTTGTCTTTAAGCGCCGGGACGTGAGCGCTCGCATCACGATTTAACCGGACGCTGCCTGGGACGTGAGCGCTCGCATCACGATCGATACCAGACGCTGTAGCGTAGCAGAGTTATCTTTGAGCGCCGGGACGTGAGCGCTCGCTTCACGATCAACCGGACGCTGCCTGGGACGTGAGCGCTCGCATCACGATCACCGGACGCTGTCTGGGACGTGAGCGCTCGCATCACGATCGATACCAGACGCTGTAGCAGAGTTATCTTTAAGCGCCGGGACGTGTGCGCTCGCATCACGATCAACCGGACGCTGCCTGGGACGTGAGCGCTCGCATCACGATCGGTACCAGACGCTGCAGCAGAGTTATCTTTAAGCGCCGGGACGTGAGCGCTCGCATCACGATCAACCGGACGCTGTCTGGGACGTGAGCGCTCGCATCACGATCGATACCAGACGCTGTAGCAGAGTTATCTTTAAGCGCCGGGACGTGAGCGCTCGCATCACGATCAACCGGACGCGGTCTGGGACGTGAGCGCTCGCATCACGATCGGTACCAGACGTTGCAGTGGAGTTATCTTTAAGCGCCGGGACGTGTGCGCTCGCATCACGATCAACCGGACGCTGTCTGGGACGTGAGCGCTCGCATCACGATCGGTACCAGACGCTGTGCAGAGTTATCTTTAAAGTGCGTGCCGCCACCAGAAATCTTATTGGTTCACTTACTTGCTTTGTATTGCTTTGCTGGGAGCTTACGAGGAAGCCAGTAGACGTTGTGCAGCCAGGATAGCGGACGCGTCTGGCCTGATGTAGGTGGAGAAAGCCGAAGAGGACCAGCGCCCCAGCTGTTGCAGAGAGGTGTGGGGGAACCCCAGCGAGGCCGCGCGCGTGGCAGCGCCTATCCTGAAGGAGTGGGCTGTATGGAGCTGGGGAGACAATTTACAGAGGAGCAGTAGGGATCTTAGTCGAGCTCTGAACCAGGTTGCTGTCATGGGAAGAATGTCTGGAGTGAGAAATAGAGGTCCGTTAAGATCTCCTTTTTGCAGCGGAGGCGAGTGTAACGCATAAGGATTTGTAGGGGCAGAGAGATGTGTCCGAGCGAGCTATTACTATATTGCAGGCTCCTTTGATTTTTGAATGTTTGAGACGGAGGTTGAAATGGTCGGGGGACATTATGTTGGGTGAAAAAGAGCGACCTTTGTGTAATGCTTCCACTACGTCGAGATTATCACGCATGACAGAGAATCTCTTTCTCTGCCACGCGTGATTCCACAGCGTGCAGGCCACGACCACTGGGAATGTCACGTGTAGGGCAGAGGAGATGCTCCGGTGGAAAGTAGCGGCCACGCTCGGCAACCAATGGTCCTGGAAGAATCCCCCAAAACCCACGGAAGGGGCACGTCCGTGTAGAAGCGGAGACCTGTAGGGGCAGAGACATACCGGAGAGGGCCATTGATGTTGCAGGCGCCCTTACGCTTAGAATCTTGGGTCGGAGAGTAGATAATCAGGATAGTAGGATGGTCGGGAAGCCGCGTCTCGGACCGCATGAAGGTTGAGTGAGCAGTAGTGAACGCTTATGCAGAGAAGCCATAGAAGGAGAGCAGGAAGATGCTGCGAGGAGGGCAGACATGTACTTGGAAGGTGAGCCGGAGTTCAGCGCCGCTGCAGGATGGGCAGCATGATGGGGAGCCTGCGATCAGAAAGTGAAGAATACAGGTATGGATGCCTTTGATTAGGAGTCCGATTGACGGCCCAGCGCAGCTACTCGGCCAGCTGCATCTGATAGAAGCAGAAGATTAAGTAGAGAGATGAAGCATGACCGCCGAAGCGACCCTGGGAGCAAAGGTGCGAGTCCAGCGCAGCGCGGCATACTCAGCCGGGCTGCATCCATTAGAAGCAGGATAAGCTTCTGAGAGAGTGGGTTGCAGCAGTAGCAGTAGCAGCAGCGGCAGCAGCAGCAACCTCAGATAATAACGGCAATAGTCCTGTATCAAGCCGCGACAGTAGCAGCAGCAGCAGCGTCCTTAGAAAATAACAGTAATAATCCTGTATCAAAGCCACAGCAGTAGAATGTTGTAGTAGCTGTTCAGTGTTCCAGTAAAAGAGATGCAAGTGAAGAGAGATGGCAAGGTAAATGAAGCAGCAGCAGCAGTAGTAGCAGCAGTATGCAGCAGCAGCAGCAGTAAGCAGCAGCAGCAGCAGCAGCTGCAGCATCCGTAGATAATAACAGCAATAATCCTGTATCGAAGCCAGAGCAGTAGAATATTGTTGTAGCTGTTTAGTGTTTCAGTAAAAGAGATGCGAAGTGAAGAGAGATGTCAAAGTACATGAAGCAGCAGATGCAGTATGAAGCAGTAGCAGCAGTAGCGGTAGCAGTATGAAGCAGCAGAAGCAGCATTAGCAGGAGCAGCAGCACCACAATGCGATACATGCGGGCCCCGCTTGTCTCCGTGAGCCAGGTTACATACGTGTCTGAAAGAGCCGAGCCGTAGAGACAGGTGCAGCCTAGGAGCCAGCGGAGCGGCAGTGGCAGGAACAGCAGCAGCGGCACATGCAGTAGTAGGAGCAGCAGGAGCAGGCAGCAGGGACAGACAGCAGCAGGAGCGGCAGCAGGATCAGGCAGCAGCAGGAGCGGCAGCAGGAACAGGCAGCCGCAGGAGCGGCAGCAGGGACAGACAGCAGCAGGAGCGGCAGCAGGAACAGGCAGCGGCAGGAGCGGCAGTGGGAACAGGCATCAGCGGGATCAGGCATCAGTTGGAACGGCAGCAGGGACCGGCAGCAGCGGCGGTCAGAGAACCATGCCCATGGTTGTTGAACAGCCTGAGGAAATAATCAACCCGAATCCGAAACATTCCCATGCGAATAACAGACGTCCCCTGGAGCCATCTTCTGCTTTGGTTATGGCAGATACGCATGAACGATCACTTTTCCACGCGTTCATTAGCTCCAACACCACTTCACACCCATTGCAGATTCACATTGGCCTTTTTTCTTTCTGCTGCACTTTCAAAATGCAACAACTGCAGTTTAGTTACCCAATTTAATACTAGTGACCTAGCTATTTAAATGCATGGCCCCTCCTTCCTCCTGCAGATAGACGAATTTAAATACATTCATTTAACAATAGTGACCTGCGAGTAATGAGATTAATGCTGTAAGATGGCGCCGTGGCAAGAGCTCTGGTGTGTGCCGTCTGGAGCACAATGGGGTAGTCTTTGCACATTTTTTCCAACGTGGTTTTACTGCAAGTGGCAGAACATGAATCTGAATTAATGCACACTGCTCCTCTTATATCCTTCAGACAATAGAGATTGATGCCATTTAAGATGCATTGCCCCTCAGTTAGCTCAAACACGTGTGAAAACGGAGCCTGCAGACCAAGCACGGGGCGAAAACTGGCGCCTGCAGTCAGTGCGCAGGGCAAAAACCAGCCGCTTGCAGCCCAAACTCCGGGATTAATCCGTCCGCGGTTTAGCACACTCACTGTACTCACATGCCAGGAGACTTGGGAAAGCAACGGGACAACGCGGCACCGCCAGTCGGAGGCAGGGACACGCACGGCACCGCCAGACCGTCTGCGCGCGGCAGCAGACCACGAGGAACGAGCAGCACAGGACCCGCGGAGGGGGCCCCGCGGAGGGGCCCCGCGGAGCAGCCCGCAGAAAGAGCCCGCAGAGGAGAGCAGTGGAGACACGCGAACCACAGCAGGTGCAGGGACACGGAGGAGGAGCAGACCACAAGCAGCCAGACTGAGAACAGCCGGGCCACGCGCACGAGCAGCACGTGAGCAGAAGCGACCCCTCCAGAACAACGCATGCATTTGCGAACAGGTGCGTTAGCGACATGCACCTTGCAGACTTCAGAAGTTTGCAAAATTCAGAAGGCTGGGAAGTGGGCGTCTCCGGCTTTTAACTTGCTGTCCTGGTGGTTATTGGTGGATTAGATGTGGGCGTTTTGCTGGTGTAATGAGTAGAGGATGAGCAGGCTTGTAGATCTGGCAGCAGTGGCCGGGTCTACCACAGTGAACTTTCGCGAAGAGCTTCATAAGGGCCAATACTAGTGGAGTTCTCGGGTATTCGTCCAAGAAATCATGATTGGGTCGCAAGATTGAGTCTACATGGCGCGCTTTATTTGCAACTGAAAGTAAAAATTTAGACCAATATTTCATAGAGAAAGTGTGACACATAGCCTGACGCATTGGCTATGCGTGTGTTACTGTCATAGACCATACAAATTCCAGATTTAAATGGAAGCTTGTAGATGTAGCATTGTCCTGTCCCACGCCCAATGTTGGGAAAGTTCATTTTCTACATGAACTAGTTCAAAGTTCAGTTCACAAATTTCAAAATTAACTAGTTCGTTCATAGTTCATAATTGTTTATAGTTAATAGCTCGTTCATAGTTCCAAAAATGAACTAGTTCATAGTCCTTTTGTGTGTGTGTGTTGCTGCGAGACATTATTCAGGCATGAAAACGGGTCGGGGTGAGAAGGATATCCTCCCTCTCCGGGAACGTGTTTTGAGTTCCATATCTCAAAGCAGTGGTTCTCAAATAGTGGGGCGCAGAGCGATGCCGGGGGTGGGTTTCTTCAGTGAATATCGCCAAACAATCATCCCGCTTTGTGAAAGCGTACGTAAGTGTGCGCACCGGCGTCAGTGCAGCTGCACCCCGCACCTCAAAGTCGAGGGGATCTCCGGTAATTCAGGGGAAATAATGCACATTAACTGTCCACATGTAACTGTTAAGAGATCCCACAGTGCTGCGCTGCTACTCGTGCTATAATTTAGTGTTAATTTGGTGAAGATCCGTCAAAAACTCGCGTATGGTCATTAAATGGCACAGCACAGGCAGGATCAACTCTTCAGCATCCTGACCGTTCGACTCGTTGTCCCGGACAGTGGGGGACTCAAGGCTAAACTTTCTCTGCAAACTGCTGCTGTTTAATGACAGTACACATCAGGAACAACACTGAAGAAAGGCTCGAGCAGAGCGGTGCAAAAGAGGCGCGCGCCCGGACAAACGCACAACGAGCGTGTTAAGACCAATAAAAACACTAACATTTACAGTATATGAGGCACATATGTGGTAAGGGCAACACAAATTACTCAATGTATAACCCCCACACGAGATGGTGGACCTGCTGTAACTTAACTCGTCTACTCTTCCATCATTGTTGACAGACCATACAATGGTATGTTATTCAGATTGGAATACATTTAATTGGCAAAGATGACCTAAAAAGCACAATAGAGTGGTTTCCAGCATAACGAATATATTAACCTAGTAATGGTGAATAAATCTGCTAAAATAAAATACAAATAATAATAATAAATAATAAAATATCTATAAAATATAGTGAACATCTAATCAGAATCCATGCACTTTGTGTGAGAACTGTGAGTGCAGTTTAGTTGTACAGTATTATATTTGCCAATCATATTGTATTTGTAAATTTATAGTGGAAAATTAAGATAGAAATTTTCACTTGCATTTGTGTTAATTTGGTATATGAATCATGTGAATAAGATTGTTTTCAGAGCTAATTTGTAGTACAAAAACCTCGCATTGTGGCTTTATTCAAATTGGTGCGCACCGAGGAGCAGAAAGGAGTTTAGAGCGACACTCTGTGTGGCTGCTTGCGGGCACCCTGCAGACTCCGCTGGTCACCGGGATGCCAGGGCATGTGCCAGGGCCAGAAACAGCAGAGTTCACCGCCACAGAACTGCATTACAGTCGGGCCGTTCGCACGGTAGCGGAGCGGACCTAGCGCGAGCTACACCGTGGACTCGCCAGAGTTCAGCGCGGCCGCTGGTAAACTCTGACGGCGCGGCGAGGGTTTATAATTATATTCACTGTTCCGCGGTCTTAAATCACAGAATCACATCTGGTACCCTATTGAAGGAACGTAAATAGATGGGGAATGCCGTTCACAGACACCAGAATGAACGCGTTCATAGTTTCGTTCATCAGGCAGTAATACAGTGCGTTCAGTTCACGTTCGCCCAAAATATGAACGCGTTGATGAACTATAATTCAATGAACGCGTTCAGGTACATCACTGCCCACGCCGAAGGCTGCTAGGAAAGTCACAAATGCAAAATGGGTTCCAGATTATCTAAGTTGTACAGCCCATCACACATATCAATTTCATTAAAGGTTCTTACTGTTTTTTACAGAGAGATTTTGCGTTCTTCATGATGTGACTGAGGCAGCGGTGAATAATTGGATATTGGAAATGTTTGGCAGAACCCTGACCTGTGATAATGGTGAAATATGCATCCAGTAAATTATTGAGATTGGTGTTTGCAAAAGAAAAAGATATTGATTGGAGGAGGACAATGGAGCCGTCGCACATGATCATTCGGGGTGTAGTGGTTTTATGGCCATAGTGTTTGATGTGGTGAAGCTGAAAGTCCATAAGAAATGAGGTGATGGATGGAGTGGTGTGTGAACATGTGACCAATGTTGCCACAGGGAATGGTGAGCCACCCTTTCGTGGGCTCCGCACCACCAACTCGTATATGTAATATGTAGCCTTTTCCTGTTGTTTTATCATGGCTCCTGTGGCGTCAATGTATACAATGTCCTCCCGGCACCGTTGGTGGAATACCGATATGCTCTTTTGCGACCACAGCTTTGCACCGCATGGTAGCATACAGACGGACTGGATGACCTCCTCCGGCGTGTCAGTCCTATTTTGTATCATTATTTCCAGGCTCTTGATTTCATCCTGATGGGCCCGTTTTCTTGCCCGTTCTTTTGGGCTAGACACACGGGAGGCGACATCGCATCGCCTCCATTCATTTCAATGGGACGTGCGCGACATAGCGTCAATCGCTAGCGAGCCTCCTGCTCAGCGACGGGCGAAAAACGTGCGTGTGAAATCCTCCTGCTCGTGCATGTATCGTGCACGCGCAGGTCAGCGACGCGATCCCAGAAAGTTGAAATCGGCTCAACTTTTCGACGCTGTCGTCAAGCCGCATCGCGCCCCGTCTGTCATGTTATCTGAGCGACAGCGTTGAGTTTCGCTGATCGCTCTCATTTGTCGCCTCCCGTGTGTCGAGCCCTTAAATAGGTGCTGTTTTTCAGGATGCTCGGCAAAGGTGCTGTATCCCGGCAACCAGTCAACAACAATTTGAGACATATTACTCAACCTTTGCAGGTGCAGGGCTCTGGGTGGTTTCACCTGAAGTTCTGCTTCAAGCCGCTGCTGCAGGCTGGCTCTATATGGTCTCCTTCTCTGCTGATTGGTTTGGTGAGAAGCAAAGTTCCTGTGGAAAGTTAAATTGGCTTGAAGGTCTTCCTCGGAGTGTATGGAAATTGCAATTTTAACTGGGCACATTTTGAACAGACAATAGGCACTGCACGTGAATAGATCGCCATTTCTTTTGGACCCTTGCACCTTGACTCTGTGTCGCTCAAAGGCAAAACTACAAACTGGATAAAGGCTCCGGATTCCGTCGGCCATTATGTTTGTCCACTCCAGGCCAGTGAACTGGTCTATTCTTTGTGCACTTCGAAGTGCCAACCAATCTCTCCTGTCCACCATGAAAAACATGGGACCTTGTGGCACGGGTATTTTACATAGGCCGGATTCCTGCAAAAATAAAAGCACAATTAGGCTCCAATGAAACACTAGTCCCAGCCAAATCAACATAGGCTAATGATCATTTCAATGTCAGTCTTGTTTACATTGGAGTCACCATCCCTGCAGGTGTGTGGTGGGGAAGAACACTCATCCCTGCTGTGGTCCTGCTCAGAGAGGTAGTCCTCAGAATAAATGGGTTCTGTGTCATTCTGTAAACAGAACATGAACGTTGAATGAGTTCTGAACAATTAATGTGACTGCCTTTGCTCAAAATTAACAGTGGTTGGGTCATAGGCTCCAATGAAACACTAGTCCAAGATTACAGGCCAATTCTTACATCGGAGTCTTTGCCAGTGTGTGGTGATGGTGGTGGTGGCGAAGGAGAATGTTCCACCTCAGTGTCTTTCTATGGGTACCCTGTGGGCTGTGGTTCATTCTGTAAAGGGGACAAAACGCTAATGATTATGTCTTTACCATTTTGTTCATGACAAAATTACAAATATTGACAAGAATGGCAACCACAATCATGTGAATTTGAAATCTAATAAATCAAAATTATTGTTAAAGTTACAGTAAAGAGAAATTGACGTGTTTTCTTGTTCAAAACACAATAATGATAAATATAAAGGAATAAAAGAGTAAAAGCAATGACGACGACAACAGTACTGATTCTGATTGTCATCTTATTTTTAATAGATAATAGGAACAATAAACTGGCAGTTCAGATGGCTGGATGTCACAGGAAAACTCCTGATTTTTGAGTCATGAAAATAAACATGAGCACACAAAATACAGGTACAGGTGTACAGGTCAAGGTTATATTAATTGATGCAGGCTGTATCAAAGGCTGATTAGACTTTTAATAGGAATAGTCATGTACCTCTCTAGTGGCAGAATCAATGTCCCTCTGGATGCATTCGGGAGTGCAATACATAGGCTTGAAATACAAACACAATGATATGTGAACAACCGATCATTACATTCATGTGTAGGCTACAACCATGCGCGCGCGCGCACGCGCACATGCGCACACACACGCACACACTGACCTTTATGTTGCGGATATAAGCCAGACGCATTCTTTGTTGATTCGACACGTCTGGTTTGACACCAGCTACCACACACATTTCCTTCCAAAATTTGAAGTTTTTAGTGTATTTGAATATTGTGTTGTGGCTTTCTGCCGTGTGAATGTACGTATGTATTTACTCATAAGTTATGAGTCTTTCTTTTTTCTAAAGTAAAGAAACACATAGTAGGCGTTTGTCATGGAACTGTGTACAAAACATCATAATAGGTTTGATTTACCCCAGAGAATTCCCGGAATGACATTCTGAAAGACAAAAGGACACGAAATTAAAATAAGATAAATGATACTGAAACAATATTCCTTTGGCTAATTTGTCTGGACCACGTACAGTGCCTTGCGAAAGTATTCGGCCCCCTTGAACAGGGGTTAAAGCAAAAAAAAAAGATTTGACTGAAAATTTTCGCATGGAAATTTATCACAAGTAAATCACAGTAATATGCAGGCCCAAGTTATATTTTTAATTACAATATATTATTGTAAAATAAATTGTATATTGAATACAGCTCAAATGAATTCTTCAAAGATATACAGTGTATTTGTATATGAAATATAAGTGGATCAAGCAACGAGTCAACTTTTTGACAGAATATTAGTGAGAGTAGCTTTACTTGAGGCGATATGGAGCGTCAACACTTTGGCTCTGTCCTCGTCAAAATATTGCAAAAGGACGATAAAATTCTGTCCACATTTGTTTGTGGACACGTCAATATTTAAGAAAAAGGTTTCCCTATCAAGTTTGAGTGCACAGTGCACTTCGATCAACTGCAAATGATTTAAATAAATCTACCAGCGGTAGTGATATTCTGAACGTTATTTTCTGCGATAAAACCACAGACACGGTCCGCCATAGCAAGCCTAGTGTCAGTTGTTGCTGATGCACCAGGTAAAGATGAAGTGTGGGAAAGTGCACAAACAGCTGCCTTGTGCGCAGTTTTGAGCTGGTGGCGAATCAAAACTTTTTTCTCATTACTCCCATATATGCAATTTTTTATGGCAAAGTACGCACAAGCACCGGCCACTTTCATCTTTTCGCACCATGACTCGTTGATTGGCTCTTTTACATCACGCTGAGTTTTGCAAGAAGATCGCAAACAAGACAATATCAAATGCTCACCAAGACATGTTTGCCCCCATTCCCAGTCGCAGCAAAGTCCGTTTTGTACATTCCGTTAAGTAAAATAGCATTGCGTTTGGTAAACGTTAATTACCTTTCGTCTATTACGCGCCCAGCTTACCAGTCCGCGGATCTGCTGCTGTTATTGCTCCGTTCGAGTTTCAATTTTCCTCCTCTTCTCCTTTTCAAAAGCTCCGTGCAGTTTCCAGAAACTTTCACCTCCGTGTTACCAATGCT
The DNA here is from genome assembly GCA_964034765.1 of Knipowitschia caucasica. Taxonomy (NCBI): domain Eukaryota; kingdom Metazoa; phylum Chordata; class Actinopteri; order Gobiiformes; family Gobiidae; genus Knipowitschia; species Knipowitschia caucasica. The sequence continues at coordinate 5,920,977 of OZ035833.1, read as the reverse complement.
AACTTCATCGCGTCTTCATTTGCGCGTGAGCTCAGCTACGTCCCATTGCCTTGATTCATTTGCGGAGCGCTCATGTGGCCACGGCACGTTCAAGGCCCACTCGTGATTATATTACTTATTATTTCTATATACATATAAATACAATTATATTCAAATTATTATTATACATCGATATATATATATATATATAACAGATTCACACGTATATGTATTACTATATATTATTTTTATAATCAATCATTTCATTGTGTGTATTATTATCATTATATATATATATATATATATATATAATATATATATTTTTTTTTTTTCAGACCAATTTCATTTGACGGAAATCCGTCACCTAGACGGAACTCTTTAATCCCTGCCCTTGAACCTTTCAGCATTTCGCCACATTTCAGGCTTCAAACATAAAGATATAAAATTTTAATCAACAACAAGTGGGACACAATCTTGAAGTGGAATGAAATTTGTTGGATAATTTAAACTTTTTTTACAAATAAAAAACTGAAAAGTGGGGCGTGCAATATTATTCGGCCCCTTTACTTTCAGTGCAGCAAACTCAGTCCAGAAGTTCAGTGAGGATCTTTGAATGATCCAATGTTGTCCTAAATGACTGATGATGATAAATAGAATGCACCTGTGTGTAATCAAGTCTCCGTATAAATGCACATGCTCTTTGATAGTCTCAGGGTTCTGTTTAAAGCGCAGAGAGAACCATGAAGACAAAGGAACACACCAGGCAGGTCCGAGATACTGTTGTGGAGAAGTTTAAAGCCGGATTTGGATACAAAAAGATTTCCCAAGCTTTAAACATCTCAAGGAGCACTGTGCAAGCAATTATATTGAAATGGAAGGAGTATCAGACCACTGCAAATCTACCAAGACCCGGCCGTCCCTCCAAACTTTAATCTCAAACAAGGAGAAGACTGATCAGAGATGCAGCCAAGAGGCCCATGATCACTCTGGATGAACTGCAGATAACTACAGCTGAGGTGGGGATGGTGTGTTCAGGGTGATGAGCTGTGTTGCTTTTACGCCAAACATATCGCATTGTGGCCAAAAAGTTTGATTTTGGTTTCATCTGACCAGAGCACCTTCTTCCACATGTTTGGTGTGTCTCCCAGGTGGCTTGTGGCAAACTTTAAGAGACTTTTATTGGATATCTTTGAGAAATGGCCACTCTTCCATAAAGGCCAGATTCTTGACTGCATCTCTGATCAGTCTTCTCCTTGTTTGAGATGAAAGTTTGGAGGGATGGCCGGGTCTTGGTAGATTTGCAGTGGTCTGATACTCCTTCCATTTCAATATAATTGCTTGCACAGTGCTCCTTGAGATGTTTAAAGCTTGGGAAATCGTTTTGTATCCAAATCCGGCTTTAAACTTCTCCACAACAGTATCTCGGACCTGCCTGGTGTGTTCCTTTGTCTTCATGGTTCTCTCTGCGCTTTAAACAGAACCCTGAGACTATCAAAGAGCAGATGCATTTATACGGAGACTTGATTACACACAGGTGCATTCTATGTGACCTGTGCACACACAGGTCACAAACGCTCTCCATCCAACCTTACTGAGCTTGAGCTGTTTTGCAAGGAAGAATGGGCAAGAATTCCAGTCTCTCGATGTGCAAAACTGATAGAGATATACCCCAAGCGCCTTTGCGGCTGTAATTGCAGCAAAAGGTGGCACTACAAAGTATTAGCGCAAGGGGGCCGAATAATATAGCACGCCCCACTTTTCAGTTTTTTATTTGTTAAATTTTTTTATATTATCCAATACATTTCGTTCCACTTCACGATTGTGTCCCACTTGTTGTTGATTCTTGACAAAAAATTAAATTTGTATATCTTTATGTTTGTAGCCTGAAATGTGGCAAAATGTTGAAAGGTTCAAGGGGGCCGAATACTTTCGCAAGGTACTGTAAATAACTAATGGCTACTGATGATCATGCCTATGGGCTCCTGCACTCAAATAAATGAAAGCTTAACCTGTAGAGGCTACGACTTGACATGAGGGATACAGAAATTTGAAGGCTAACTGATAGACCAGGTTCCTGAAACCTGGAAGGAGGAAGGGAGAAGAGCTATTGGTGCTGCTATTTGACCAGAGATATTGATTCCTGTTTTTATAGGCTGCTTATTGAACAGCGGAATGGAATTGTAGCCTATACTGACACAATCTCGGCAAAGGCCACCATTCATTCACCCCCACCACCACTACCACTGTCACCATCACCAGCATAGTTTGTATTTGTTTTGTTAGTTAACGACAAACTCACCCATTTTGTCCTTTTATTTTGCGTTTCTTAGGCATCTTTATGTGATATGTGTTTTTATGATTTGACACACTCACTCACTGATGCATGCACGGCAAACGGCCAAAACCTCACCTCCAGTTGCTTAAGAAGGAGATGAGGAAGTTGTTTGACCTATCCTGGACGAGACTGATTTCCCCAATAGGAAACGTAGGATGACACCGCAGGAGTTAACAATGACAAGGAAATCTTTACTTACTTCAACATTGAGGTGTGTCGAGACTAAAAGGGTTTATTGTGAACAATACAATGTAATGTGCTATTTTGTGACATTCTTAAATTGACGGAGAGGTACATGACTGGGCAATCTGCTTATCATTCGACTTGCCTCTCATGAATGCGAGTGAAACCCGACGCATGTGTCACGCGCGTTGATGTGGCGCGGCTGCACCATGGATAATAGGGTAAACACTACTAGCGTGAGGCTGGCCCCCCTTCAAACACTTCAAAATTCAGTTTGATATTTGTTACATATTATTTTTGATGTTCCAGGAGTGATTTGGCCTCCCGGGGTGTTATTTTTCTCCAGTACCTTCATAGATGTGGTTCAAAGCTGGGCCACACGTCAAGTGGGGTGTGTGCACTTGAAATTGTTGAGTTTTTGTATTGACAATATTATTTTGAACAGCATGTTCTTTCGTGTGTGGAGGACACGTTTGTCTTATGAATATACTGAGATGATAGCACCATCTACTGACCGTTTGGAGTCAGAGAACATTATAAATAATGTAGGTAGCATCTTCTGTGAGTTGGCCTGTACTATATACCTACATTGGCTTTTGTATTATGTATGTGTGTATCTTGCACTCCTTTGTAATATTAGATATTTTATTTTTCATTTTTATTGTAACTTTTAATAGGGACTCCGAGATCATACAAAGTCCATTGACGCCATCTGCTGACCATCTTGCCTCATGGCAGTACCCTTTATCAAATTATCTTTTTTTTGCCCCTTTATCAGATGACCAAGAAAATAACCGAAACACAAGTTGAGATTAATATTTATTAGTCACATACAAAGGTGGCAATTTGGTACAATGTTAACTGAAATTAGTCCAAGGTCACAATTAACACCTTCACTTCCAAAATCACATCAAAGTGACGACAACAATAATCAGAATCAGAATCATTTTTATTGCCACGTAAGTAACAGGAGGTCACAGACTTGGAAATTGCTTTGGCTCAGTGCAACAGTCAGAAAGAGATAATAAAAATAAGAATAAAAAACACTTCTAAAGAATAAATTTAAAATAGAGTTACAGTTACTATTTACAATATACAAGTGCACATGGTGCACACAATGTAAGGTGACAGCAGTACAGTGAAGTAAAGTGACTTTATAAAGGGCGGGGGGACAGGTTAAGAAGTGTTCAAGAGTCCAACAGCAGAGGGGAAGAAACTGTTCTTGTGGCGGGAGGTTCTAGTCCTGATGGACCGCAGCCTCCTGCCTGAGGGGAGTGGTTGGAATAGTCCATGTGCAGGGTGAGAGGGGTCGGCTGTGATACGACCAGCCCGGCCTCGAGCTCGGGCGACGTATAGGTCCTGCAGCGATGGAAGGCTGCGGCCGATCACTTCCTCTGCAGAGCGCACAATGCGCTGTAGTCTCTGTTTGTCCCTGACTGTGGCTCCAGCGAACCACACGGTGATGGAGGAGGTGATGGAGGCGGTGATGGAGGAGGTGAGGATGGACTTGATGATGGCCGTGTAGAACTGCACCAACATCTGTGCAGGCAGCTTGGCTTTCCTGAGCTGCCGCAGGAAGTACATCCTCTGCTGGGCCTTCTTGATGAGGGAGCTGATGGTCGGCTCCCACTTGAGGTCCTGGGTGATGGTGGTGCCCAGGAAACGATAGGACTCCACAGAGGTGATGGGGGAGTCCATCACGGAGGGTGGGGGCGGGGGGACAGTCCTCTTCCTGAAGTCCACAATCATCTCCACTGTCTTCTGGGCGTTCAGCTCCAGGTTGTTACCACTGCACCAGGACACCAGCCGGTCCACCTCCTCCTGTAGGCGGACTCATCGTTGTTGGAGATGAGTCCAATGAGGGTGGTGTCGTCCGCGAACTTGATCAGCTTCACGGAGTCGTGGCTGGAGGTGCAGTGGTTGGTGTACAGGGAGAAGAGCAGGGGAGAAAGAACACAGCCCTGTGGGGCTCCTGTATTTATAATCCGAGAGTCCGAGACATTCTTCCCCAGACGCACTCTCTGCTTCCTGTCTGTCAGGAAGTCAGTGACCCACCTGCAGGTGGAATCGGGCACGTTGAGCTGGGAGAGCTTGTCCTGGAGCAGGGATGGCAGGATTGTGTTGAAGGCAGAGCTGAAGTCCACGAACAGGACCCTGGCGTAGGTCCCCGGGGAGTCCAGGTGCTGTAGGATGTGGTGGAGGGCCAGGTTAATGGCGTCGTCTACAGATCTGTTGGCTCTGTAGGCGAACTGCAGGGGGTCCAGGAGGGGGGAAGTGAAGGACTTGAGATGGGAGAGAACCAGGCGTTCAAATGACTTCATGACGATAGACGTAAGTGCTACAGGTCTGTAGTCGTTGAGTCCTGTGATCCTGGGCTTCTTCGGGACGGGGACAATGATGGAGGATTTGAAGCAGGCCGGGACATGGCAGAACTGCAGAGAGGTGTTGAAAATGTCAGTGAACACGGGAGTAAGCTCACTGGCGCAGTATCTCAGAGTGGCCGGAGACACATGGTCCGGGCCAGGAGCTTTGCAGGGGTGCAGCCTCAAGAAGAGTTGTTTAATAACAACAACATCATCATCATGTTTTATTGACAACACAGCTCAACGATAATTTATTAGTGATTTAACTTTCTGCTTCCATTTCGTTGTGTGACATATATGTCACTGTTTGTATTCACTGGCTGCATTTGAAGGCACCTTGATCGTGCCTTTACCGTGCAACTGAAAGAGACGCACTTCCGGTTTTCAGGCTCCCCGTGTTGACTCAACCAGGGATAGCGTTACCGCGGTCGCGCCGTGCCCTGTCCCACACATGGATCTATGATAATAACGGCCCTGTTCAGCATTGTGGATAAACCATGGATCTTTAATAACCACGGGACAAACAGACGCTGAGGATCAGGTAGGAACCAAAGAACACAATTCACTCCATGATGCGGAATATTGCTCTTTGAGACGTGAGTCAAACAGTGTCAGGCTTTTAATAATGTAAATGGTTTGAAGATGCTGCCATTAACATCACTGTATACTGTGAACAGTTTTAACTCCATAAGCCTGTTGCACAGCGTCTCCTCACTGCTCCAGGTCTGCACACGGCTCATTGTTGTTGTGTAGCGTTTGCAGCATAGTTAGCAGCATAGTTAGCCGCTGTGACGCGTGGCTAATTCCTCAGTTTCTGTCTGCGGCTTGTTAAGCCCAAAAAATGCGCATGTATGTTGGAGTTGTGTCGGATCGACACCGGATGTATTCAGACCTGATTCGACTTGGACCATAATTCGTTTGGAAGCGGACCGAGACCACCTAAAAAAGTGGGTCTCGGTTCGGTTCTTTGGTCCGGACCAGGATTCGTTTGTGTGTATTCAGACCTGCATAAAAGCTTCGGATCAGAGTTCCAAACGAATCCTGGGCGGCTCGGTTGCTGAGTGGATAGCACTCTCGCCTCTCAGCAAGAAGGTCCTGGGTTCGAATCCCGGTTGGACCAGGGCCTTTCTGAGTGGAGTTTGCATGTTCTCCCCGTGTCTGCGTAGGTTTCCTCCGGGTGCTCCGGTTTCCCCTACCACTAAAAATATGTACAATAGGTCTGGCATGTGCCTCCTGTACTGGCACCCCCACTCCCAAAAATAACAATTGTAAACCGCTTTGAAACTCCAATGTGCAGTGAAAAGGCGGTATATAAATAAAGATTACTACTACTACTACTACTGGTTCGTTTAAAGTGGAGCAAATGTGCAGGTCTGAATACACCCTTACGTACAGACTCACTATGTTTGACAAGGCAAGACTTGGATTTACTATTTCAAATTTCAAGTCTATGTTTACCAAGCCCACCTGGGAGATAGCAGGTGAATCCTTACCAAAAGTAATTGTATCTGCGCTTTTAAAGTGCCATGCTTATATTCATTACCACCAGACACCACATTGCTCCCGTCATCACACCACGGCACTTTGCCTCTAATAACCACAAAGTGATAATAGTAATAATAAAAAATGATTAACAATAAGCATACATAGAAATAACAAACAACAACTACAAAAACAACAATAATAATATTAACATTTTTGTTACCATCACTTTAATAATAATAAGCAAGACCCAAGCGTACACTCAGGTCAAGGGGCAAAAAAAAACAAAAAACAGAAGTTGACATGAAAACCTGTACTACGCCAGGGTGACTGCCATTTTCAGAAGGAGAATGACTTCAGTTTATCTATCAAACTAACCCACACTACATTTTATTTTATTAATAATAAAGTGTTTATAAAAAAGACAAAACTTTTGTTTTTGCCGATTCGAAAAATGGACCAAACCGTGGCTCTGAACCAAAGTACAATCCGAACCGTGATTTTTTTTCAAACCGTTGCACCCCTAATCGTAACTTTCTCTCCTACAGTTCTGTGGTGGACAGCCTCCTGTCTTGAGAAAGTGGAAAACTGTGCTGTTCAAACAGATGGTGATGTACGTGGTGCTGGTCCACAGTCCAGATGAAGAGAAATACAGTGACTTCCCCCTGCTGGAGGAGAGCGAGAACTGCATCTGTGCCTTCAAAGCAGATCCAAACCCGCACTTCATCTGGAGACCACAGGCCATGAGTGAGACTCACAGGTACAAACTCATTCTTATTTGACTTTTAAATAAATGTCACATACAGACTGCAGTAACGTGTAGCGTGTTTGTTTCAGTTTTAGCCTGATGGAGAATGAGGGCGGTGTGTCTGCTGAAGAATGTGTCTTTGAGTATTACGTGTGGGATGATGTGAGTCTGGCTCTGGACGTGGGTGATAAGGTAACTTCTGCACACATTATAATGACATCATGACTGTAGACACACACAAACACATACAGACACACTTCACGGTCACCACATCGACACATGCGGCGCTTCAGCAGAGCTTGCGATGGCCCAAAAGAGGTGCCGGTACTCTTTTTTTTTTTGCATGTTTTAAATGCGAGGGAATGTACTTGTTTTCACCTGAAGGAGGAACTGTCAACAGGAAAACTTATAGAAAATAATATATCCAGATGTAACCAGGGTGAGGTACCAATCATACAAAATATCTGGAGTGTTATGGGCTAGAATCAATTCAATCTGAAGCGATCAAGACAGAAACATTAATGCATGAAAAAGATGTATTTGTTTGGCGCAGTGACACTTGCAGAGGGGGAGATCGTCTGCTGTAGATGATCTCAGACCCCCCGGGGTCAAGCACTGGTGGTGTGAATGGGGCGTTGGAGCCAGAGCATGAACCAGGGCAGGAGCCAGGGCAGGAGCCAGGGCAGGAGCCAGGGCAGGAACCAGGGCAGGAAGCAGGAGCTGAGGAGGTGTTGGGGAGGTGGTGGGTGTTAAGAGCTTCAGGAAGCGCTGTTTATCGGGGAGTGGCTGCTTTTAATTTAAACTGCCCGCTCTGCTGTCAGAGGGTTGTCAAGGGGCTGGCCCGGCTGTGTGATTGGCAGAGGCTCGAGGCTGGCAGCGCTGAGAGATTGGCAGGGCTCGAGAGGCTGGCAGAGCTGTGTGATTGGCAGGCCCTGGCAGACCCTGGATGGGCGACAGCTGTGGCCGGTCTTTCAGTCTGAATTTGCGCCTTCAGCTTCATAAGACTAAAGTTTTGACTCAGAGAGAGAAGGCAAAGACTGATTGTGGTTTGGTTGGTACCATGTATTGAAGAGTTGCACATATATACACACAGTGAATACATTTAATGGCCATTCAAGGTGAAAGCAAATTGAAGAAAATCCCAATATATATGTGTATATAAAGTGGGGCAAAAAAGTATTTAGTCAGCCACCGATTGTGCAAGTTCTCCCACTTAAAATAATGACTGTCTGTAATTTTCATCATAGGTACACTTCAACTGTGAGAGACAGAATGCTAAAAAAAAACACCCATTTTCCACCAAAAAAGACCTATTTTCCACCATAATATACAAATAAATACACATAAATAATATGTGTACAAATAATACACCCACATAAATTTCATCAGGTCAAAAGTTGCTAAATGTGTTGGAATGATGAGGAGAGCAAGTCATTTACTCAACACCAATGCTCTTCTATTATTGTATCGTTCTTTCATCATGTCATATTTACATTACTGTGTTGAAGTGTGGGGAAACTGCTACAAATCCCACTTACAGCCTCTGATCACGATGCAGAAAAAGGCCATAAGGATTGTCTCTAATGTTCACTACAAGCATCATACTCACCCACTGTTCATAGAGTTGGAAGAATTTAAATTACAAGATTTGATTCACTTTAGAACTTCTCAGATTATGTTCAGGGCATCAAAAAACTCTCTGCCTTCAAATGTTCAGAATTTATTTCGTGACAGAGACGCGCATCATAGTCATAGACTAAGAGGAAATAAAAATGTATACTTGCCTAAATTTAGGACCACTTTAAAGTCAATGTGTGTCTCAGTGCGAGGAGTTTCTCTATGGAATACCTTAAAGGATGAACTTAAAAATAGTACAAATCTGACTCAATTTTAAGCTTTGTTTAAAAAAGATGTACTAAAGAAATACAAGGAGGAAAGAGAGTGATGCCCGCAGCACAGAGCGAGTGATGGCAGAGAGGGGTGGGGTCAGAGTGTTCAGGCCTGTGTGTGTGTGTGTGTGTGCATGTGTGTGTGTGCATGTGCGTGTATGCGCATGTTTTTTTTTATATATATATATAATTTTTTTGTTGTTGTATACCATTGGTGGTAGTATCGTATTGAAATTCTTGGCAAAATATACAGTAGTATTCTTGTATACCATTGGTGGTAGTGTTGTATTGACAGTAGTACTTTGTAATGTGATTTTTGGATTATTTTGACGGGTGTTGTGTGGGTGAGAGGGTTGGGCTAAAATAAGCATAGTGCTTCATCCAACCCCTTTTCAAACCTTGAACATATGTGTCTGAACATTTGTCAAATGTGTCTTCTGTGCAGGTTTTGAAATAAATAAATAAATGTTTTAAAAATCTACAATGTGAATTCCTGGATTTTTTTCTCTCACAGTTGAAGTGTACCCATGATACAAATTACAGACCACTGTCATTGTTTTAAGTGGGAGAACTTGCACAATTGGTGGCTGACTAAATACTTTTTTTCGCCACTGTATATTAGAGGTAAAGCAGGTCAACAGTCAACAAAGTTCATGAAGAAGGCATAGTGAACAGTCCTTGTGCCTCTATTCATTAAGTGCAGTTCAGGTTGCACTTGTAGATCAATAGTTCATAATTGTTCACAATCCCAATAACTGAAAGGGAGGTTACCGACCAGAATATTTTGAATCTCCCAAATATCAATTTCTGGGGCTACGTGCCTTCCTTTAGCTCGCCATCAAAAGGAGACCTGGCCTGTGTAAGAGACAAGACCATTGAAATCAATGTGTACACAATCTATCGTTCATCTTAATTAACTAACACTAATTGCATTCATTCATCTACAATATTGTACCACATAAATCACCCATACAGTTCATAGTCATTCCATCAATGACTATCAAACACAAATACATTCAATTCAGAGCAGTTTAAAGCTAATAGCTTGAGTATTAAAGTACATATCTTTACTGTGCACGTCATGTAACAATACAAAGGCTAAAAAGCCTTAAGTGTCTTGCTCAAGGACAAGACACTTAACCCCATGTTGCCCAAAGTCCCTGCTGAATAAACAAGGCTGTGTCATCGCTGACGGAGAAGCAGCTATCTTCCCGTGGAACCAACACCTGCAACAAGATCTGCGAGGGACCCCCGACCCGGAAATTGACTAATAAGGGGTTGAAAATGAATTAATGAATGAATGCTTTGGATGTAAAATGTTTGTTGTATCAACACAATTGACTGAAAGCCTCAAATAGTTCACAGTTCATGAAGCATCATTTCAAACACAACATATTTAGACTATAGACTGTAAATATTAATATCAATATTAGACCCCACCATTCATTGTAAGCACTAAAGAGTATTATATATTTTTTCGTCCACATGATGGCGTAGTGGAGCACGAATCACCTATCTAAAGTCTCTGGATGTTGTAGGACTGTCTTTGTTGACACGTCTCTGCAACATCGCTTGGCGATCAGGGGCGGTACCAATGGAGTGGTAGACCGTTGTAGTCCCTCCCTACAAGAAGGGGGATCGGAGGGTGTGTTCCAATTATCGTAAGATCACACTCCTCTGCCTCCCTGGTAAGGTATACTCACAGGTACTGGAGAGGAGAGTTCGACCGATGGTCGAATCTCGGATTCAGGAGGAGCAGAGTGGTTTTCGTCCTGGCTGTGGAACACTGGACCAGCTCTACACTCTCCATCGGATACTCGAGGGTTCATGGGAGTTCGCCCCAACCAGTCCACATGTGCTTTGTGGATTTGGAGAATGCGTTTGTCCGTGTTCCCCAGGGTGTCCTTTGAGGGGTTCTCTGGGAGTACGGGGTCCTTTGCTGAGGGCCGTCCGGTCCCTGTATGACCGGAGCCAGAGCTGCGTTCGTATTGCCGGCAGTAAGACAGAATTTCTAGGAGCAGCCAGGGGTCGGAGGGGGTCCGGTTCGGGGACCACAGGATTTCATCTCTGCTGTTTGCGGACGATGTTGTCCTGTTGGCTCCAACGAACCAGGACCTGCAGCATGCACTGGGACGGTTTGCAGCCGAGTGTGAAGCGGCTGGGATGAGAATCAGCACCTCAAAATCCGAGGCCATGGTGCTCAACCGGAAAAAGGTGCCTTGCCCTCTCCAAGTGGAGAAGTTCAAGTATCTCGGGGTCTTGTTCACGAGTGAGGGAAGGATGGAGCGTGAGATTGACAGGTGGATCGGTGCAGCGTGCGCAGTGATGCGGTCGCTGTATCGGACCGTTGTGGTAAAGAGGGAGCTGCTTGGTTTTTTATAGGGGTCTTGAGGTATGGTTTTTGGTCAATCACGACTCCAAGATTCTTCACATTATGGGGAGTGATCATCTGATCAGCGATGGAGACGCTTAGGACCGAGTAGGATTACATCTGTTCTGGAGCAGATGATTTAGGGTCATCCATGTTTGTAGGGTCTTTATGCACTAAGCCTTTGTCACTGATCTGTCTGCTTTCATGGACCAGTAAAACTTTCCAGATTGAATTTCTCCTACGGGGATCAAGTATCTATCTTTCTATCTATCAAGTCCTGCAGCTTAATTTCTGATGATGACTTTTATTTGAACCTGTGTTTCCTCCAGGTGCTACAGCTCCCGGACCTGCGCAAGAGTGTGAGATTCTGTGAGAACATGCCCCCAATCAACAAGCAAAGATCGTTTCAGAGCTTTGAAGACGCTGAGGCCATAGTGCAGGAGCTGTGGCCTGAATCAGGACCACTGCAGGAGTTTAAGAAATCTGACTTCCACATTAACAACTGAACCAGAGAAGCGAGAAGAGGAAACCGAGGGAGGGAGGCAGCTGAGTGTGATTTATGTATTTATTTAATTTATTTACTGGGAGGATAAGCCCCTAGAAATGAAACATCTTGATTGAGGCAGACAGTATATCAGACTCAGATTACAGATAATTGACAATCAGATTATTAATAACTAGGGATGCACCGATGCATCGGCTGAACATCGGTATTGGCCGATGTTTGTCTTGTTAACCACCATCGGAAAAAAACAGGACATTCGCCGATGGTGGCGCGTGCAAAGAGATACCGGGACATTTTTAAAAAGTCTGAAATATCACCAATAGCGCCCTCTTCAGCATTGACTTTTTTAGATAAAATGCACAAAGAAATTTTGATTCTAATCAAAATTTCTTTGTGCATGAATCAAATTTCTTTGTGAATCATTCTAATTCACTGCGGCATTAGCAGCACAGGGCCTCTGACGGGCCTGTATTTGAACATAAACAGCAGCCAGTGAAGCTGCCGTCTGGACGACAAACTGAGCCACTATTACTGCTTGTACAGAAGGCAGTGGTGGGTTCTAAAGGGACAGCGGAGAATCAACCTGCACAGACTTGTATGTGTTCAGAGGCTGGGGATGGAGGCAGAAGTGTTTTGTATAATTATGTCACTGTAATCAAGAATGGAAAGAATGAAATGTGAAATGATTATTTTCGTACTTGAAAAACTAAAGCAATTCATTGATTGATGAAGTAATTTTAAACAATAAGAAATGTTGTTTGTGATTGTTTGTAAGTGTTTGTTAAATGAGAGTGATGAGTCGAGGCATTAACCAAGGTATTAAAATTGATCAAATAGAGAGTGGTGATGTGTCTAAAAGCAAAAGATTGATTGTCATCAACAGAAAAAGGACTGAGTCGCTTCTGGAACAACATTTTGATTTGGATTTGTTAATTAAAAGTTTGTTAGATTGTTGTCAAAGTAATGTTCAATGGAGTTTTGAATGTCATTAATATTTGAATGAATAAATCACTGTTCACAGCATAAAGTTGTATATTGCAGTCTTTACATATGAGAGGTAGATCATTAAAACAAATGAAAAACAGTAGTGGCCCAAGTGATGAACCTTGCATGTTTCGGAATTTGAATTTGCGCATCAGAAAAAGTCTAACACTCTGGAAACACGCAAACTTCGAATAAATCACAGATCATGATGAGGAGCCTCTTCTGTTTCAATGATTTTAAATCTGACTTCTGTGTGTATTATTTTGATCTGTATGTTTTTAAAATGTGAAGCGCTTTGTGATCCTGGACTGTGACAGGCTCTATACAAACACATGGACCGATGGACTATGGTATTGCTCACTTCAAATGTCTCACTGCCCTGTCCACCCGCTGCTCACTCTTGGGAGTGCATGCAACGCAGGTGCCATGAGAGACGCGCCAAATAACTCCTCAAATGCTGTCATTCAGAAGTTTCTCCAGAGTTTCTCTGTAAAATCTGGACCGCAAACGCTCTCGCAAATGTACAGCGCTTCATTGCATTCACAAGACGCTGCAGACACTTCATTCATGAGAGCCACCGCTGCACAATATATATGAACTCTCTCTGTGCTGTTGCACGGGTTCCGTACAGTGCAGAGTTCCCCCACGGATGCCACCTCGCCTCCTGGTGGATCCCCCCGCCCGGTGTGCGGCCCTCCCACATTCGCCCACATTACCACCACCACCAACCCGGCCACAGTGGAGTCAGTTCGGTATCCGGATCCTCCACCCTGCTCCACTGCCGCTCGTGGCGGCTCCGCTCCGGGCACCCCCCAGCGCTCTCCTGTCCCCTGCTCTCCACCAGGTCCCACCCCAGTCACACCCTCCCCTCCACGGCCTCTGTTTGCACCAACCACGCTCCTGGTAGGGGATTCAGACACTGCAAGTTTTTTAATGCCATCACACACTGTTTTTCTGGAGCCACAGTCCCCACCATCCTCATTAAACTACCCGCACTTCTTCAGACAGCACCCTCCATAAAAACCCGGATCATAATTCATGTCGGCACAAATGACGCTTCACTCCGCCAATCCGAGACCACAAAACCCATTTTAAGGATCTTTTTAACCTTTTATCAAATTCAGGAAAAACTGTTTTTATCTCTGGTCCTCTGCCCACTCTGAACCGCGGCAGGGAGCGTTTTAGCAGGATTTTATCACTCAACACCTGGCTCAATCAAACATCACTCCATCACAACTTTGGTTTTATAGACAATTTTAATCTGTTCTGGAACCGCTACCCCTTCTTCACACCCGACGGACTTCACATCAACCCACTTAGCAACCGGTACCTGATCTCCAACATCACCCACGCAGTCCAATCCCATCCTACATACCTCTGAAAACCCACCCCCACAGCCCTCCTGCCCGTCTGTGCCCCAGCATCAACCCCTGCTCTCTTCCCCAGCACAAAATTACAGTTTTGTCCAGACCCCGCCCCTACAGACCGTCCATACCCAGGAAACCGTCCTTCACCAACCTCATCACTGTTTCCCCCTGCCCTCTCTCATCCTCTGCTCCCCTCACTTCGAACTAATGGACTCCCCATCAATAATAACAACCCATCTACCATCAGGTTTGCCCTTTTAAATGTACGCTCCCTTTTAAATAAGACTTTTACTGTTAATGATTTGATTTTAGAACACAAACTGGATGGTATGTTTTTTAACTGAGACCTGGCTGGGTCCGGATTCTTACAGAGGCCCCCCCAATTTTAACTTTGCTTTTAAAACAAAAGAAGGAAAGAGAGGTGGCGGCACAGCCTCAATATGCAGTAACACCCTGGCCACCAAACCCATTGTTTTTAACCAATACTCAAGTTTTGAGTATCCCTCTCTTGTTTTTAGCAACCCCAAAATTTTAACAGTAATTATTTATAGGCCACCTAAAAAGTGCAGCCTTTTTATTATTGAATTATCAGCGTTTTTATCACAGTTACACAATTCTTACAATATGATAATTTTAACTGGTGATTTTAACATACACATTGACAATCCCTCTGACAATTTTACCCTAGATTTCTTAGATGTTCTTAATTACATGGATTTTACCAAACATGTCAGACAGCCAACACACAACAGGGGACGCACCCTCGACCTGGTCATTACCTATGGCCTTACTGCGGATGTGTCCTCTGTTGTCGACTTGGCTGTCTCGGACCACTTCTGTTTGTTTTTTAACATCACTGGTTTTATTCAGCGTGAGACCTCTGTGAGAACCGTGAGGAAGGGACATCTAACCCCTGAAGTGGCTGCAAATTTGATCAACATCCTAAACAACACTCCCCACTTGGTTTTACCTGCCCCATGTGATTTTAACAATAGACTTAGTTCTGCGTTGGATCAGGTGGCTCCTTTTAAAAACAAAAATCATAAAAACAAAATCTGCACCCCCATGGAGAAATGAGGAAGTACGGAAAATGAAACAAGAGTGCAACTACGGAATATATAAAAACAATCAAAAGGCATACAATTACACAATTAGAAATCATAAGAACAAATACTTTGCAAAACTAATCACCCAAAATAAAAATAACCCAAAAGGTCCTATTTTCAACAATCGACACCATTTTAAACCCTGATTTTAGCATGTCTCTTTTAACCCCCACAGACTCCCTCTGTGAGGATTTTGCAGTCCACTTCATGGGGAAGATAAATACAATCAGATGTAACATTTTATCCAACCGCACTACTGTTTTTAACATATCTGATTGTTTGTCTTCACCAGAGGAAACACTGGACAGTTTTGTCCTGGTTGATGCTGAGATGCTTAATAAAGTTTTATCCTCAGTGAGGCCCACCACATGTCTTTTAGATCCAGTCCATTGTTTAAGTCATTTTATGAATCCTTTAGAGAGGAGCTTTTAAACCTGATGAACTGCTCTTTTCAGACTGGGGTCTTTCCTGCAGCCTTCGGTGGTGAGACCCCTTCTGAAGAAGAGCAATTTGTATTTTAATGATTTTAACAACTACAGACCGGTATCCAACTTGCCATTTTTAAGCAAAATTTTAGAAAAAACTTGTTTTTACCCAGCTCAGTGCTTTTTAGATCAGCAGCAAATTTGAGAGAAATTTCAATCAGGTTTTAGGATGAACCACAGCACAGAGACTGCTCTTTTAAAGATTTTAAATGATTTTAGACTAAGTTATGATTCTAAAAAGGTGACTGTGTTGGTTCTACTGGATCTAAGCGCTGCCTTTGATACAGTAGACCACACCATTCTTTTATCACGCCTGAAACACCTCGGCCTCTCTGGTGCTGTCCACAAATGGTTCACTTCTTATTTAACAGACAGATCCTTCATGGTAAGTTTGGATACCTGCTCCTCTCAGGTCCATAAAATCACATGTGGTGTGCCCCAGGGTTCCATTTTAGGTCCAGTCCTTTTTAACCTGTACATGCTCCCTCTTGGCGGTGTCATCAGGAGACATGGAATTGACTTCCACAGTTGTACAGCTGAGTGTCATCTGCATATCTCCATGCCTCCTGATGACACCAGGTCAATGGATGCTCTTTTTAACTGCATTTAATGAGGAAAAAGAAAAGAATGCCAGGGGAAAGTGCAGAAGATGAGTACCTATCAGCATATGATGACTACAAAGTGAAGGTTCACAATGTCATTTTAGACACAGTGACTGATTTTGCATACTTAGATCCAAGACACTTTCCTAGTATCAAAGAAAAGGGGCTCCCTGACTCAGCACTGGAAGAGGTAAGCCTGCTTAAATTTGACAGCAGAACCTCTGGAACATCTTTGCGCACAGAACTTTACAATTTTGCAACACAGTGGGAAAGGCTTAAAATGTCCCTTATAGAAGCATTCACTGTAAGGGAAGCCTGTGAGGACCAAGAAAATGAACAAGGACCAGACGCTGAAGTAGAATTAAAAAACAAAACATGTTCTTGCAAAAATTGCATCATCTGTGTCCATCTCTTTCTATCACAATACAACCTTTTCACTGATGCTTACCATGCCATAGGCCTTGCCTACAAATTCTTGCTTACCCTCTCAATTACACAAGTGGCATGTGAGAGAAGTTTCTCCACTTTGAAATTTATCAAAAGTCGACTCAGAAGCACAATGAGCCAGAAGAGACTAGAAGCCTTTATGCTCATGTCTACAGAAAAAGACATCCTTTTGTCATTGGATAATGACATTATCATTAACAAAGTTGCAGAAACAAGTGCACTTCTACGGAGTTTACTTATGTTTTAATGTGCTTCATTTTGTTATTGTTAATTTGGGTTTTTTTGTTTTAAAAAGTGTTCAGTTTGTGTTTTCTCATCTTGATTCAGGTTAACATTTAGAACAGACAACATTAAAATATGTTAAGATTAATTTTGGTTTGTATCAAGTTGTAGCAAGTACTGTTTATATCTTTATAGGTCTTAGTGTAGTATTTGCATTAGTCTTTCTTTTGTCTTGATAGGAAGATTATCGTTTAATGGTTTCAATTCAATGTATTATAAAAAAAAAAAAATTCAGGCAAATCTTTGAAAATAACAATTACTTGAATAAAAATTGACATGTTCTAAAATGTGTTACATTCATTCTTTTTATATCTACATACGTCTGTCTAAAATGTGCTACAATTCATATTGTGATACCAGAATATTCAAATACAATATTGAGGTATTTTGTGACTAGCACTGAGAAGTATAAAGGGGTTAACAAAATTTTTGAATAGTACTAGTCTAGTAATTTACAAAACTTGATTATAGGCCACCTGCTGGTTTTTATGGATTTTACAATAGCAGGCAGTTCAGTTATTTTGATTAGACTACTTTATCAGAAGGGCCAAAATTCCCGGGCCAAAAAAATGTCCCACTCCAGCCCTGGTCTTTACACTACCAAATTTCTGTAAAATTAGTGAAGATGTTAAAAAATAATTGAAAAGTTGTGTTCATTAAAGGAAAACAAAATTAAACTGTAGTTTTTTGTTCAATGAAACTAATTAGAAACAGAAAGAGTCAAATGGTGTAGTAATACAAAATGAACATTATAATGCTGTTGTATGTGAATGAACAGGAACATACAGTTAAATCCTGAAATCACAAAGGCATAATGTGATTCAGTGAAACAGTCTTTGACCGTTAAAATTAGCAATGGTAATGCCATGTTGAGAAAACGGTACATCTTTGGAACCATATTAGCAGCTTTTTACCGTTTTTCTACAAGGAAATTCTTTAGAGTGTAGTTACATCACTAGAGTCACCTTTGTGGATGGGGAGGACCTTTGCTCATTTCCAGGCAGAGGGAACTTCACATGAATGAAAGGATAAATTGAAAAGATCTGCCAAAGAAAAACAGAAAAACACAACTTCTTTTCTTTGGCGTTTGACTGCACCTGACATCTTGGACTGCCTTTTCATAACGTTGACCAAAAACACGTCCACCTTTCTTTCACACTTTCTGGGATGCGCAATGCTGCCCCTCCCCCACCTACTCACCTTGGCGCGACAAGAGTGCAGCCTACATAAACTGTTTTTTTTCAATCTTACGTGATGGGAAACACTTTGTAGAATAATTAAAAAGGAAACTTTAAAAAATATTTTTTTAAGACTGACAATTTTGCGCCCCATCCTGCAGATGGCGACCCAGGCAGCCTATGCCCTGGGCCGGCCCTGGAATCATGAGTCTATAGGGAGGGGGATGGCACATAAATGTTCTGAAATGTCATCACTGTCCTTAGACCCTGGGCACGTAGACCCAGGACTGAGGCTGTAGACCCAGGACTGAGGCTGTAGACCACATGTGTCAAAGTCAAGGCCCGCGGGCCGAATGAATTATCTATGGCCCCCGGGACATTACCTGCCATTGAGGCAATGTATTGACCCCTTAAGCTCGCTAGCCCCCGCAAACGAGGAAAAAAATACATCTGCTGACAATAGCAGATGTATTTTGAACTTCATAAGCCACAAGCTATATATCATTTTAAAGCTTATTTTCTCAGCTATATTTATATGTAAGTGTAAACAATCTTTTTTGCATTAAAAAGATATAACGCATAATATGGGCACAAAATAAATCACGTCTGTATTTGTTTTTTACCTTTCGTCTTCTGCTGCTCCAACAAATTAGACTTTCCCCGTCCTTGCTTAGTCTTTCTCTCCGTAACTGTTCATTGAAGAAGAATATCTACTTGTATTTCCCAAAGTATAATCCATTCTGCAGATTTAATCAAAAAACGCCCCGAAAAGAGGTCCAGACTGCTCTTTTACATTTCACCAAGTTTGAGCTTTTTTTTTTTTTTTTACTATTGTCATGTTCTCAGATGTCTATTACATCTAATATGTACAGTATGAGGATTGGCTTTAGAGCATATTTTATCGAGCCAACAGGTGTCACCGACACTGCCTCTGGATGTTGAGAAACATTGAACCAGTTCGGCCCTCGGCGCGTAGCAAAAATTTTTTTTTTGGCCCTCTGATGTATTTGACTTTGACATGCCTGCTGTAGACCCAGGACTGTTTCAGAGTGGAGGTCCAGGGCCCATTTGCTTCTGTCGAGGTCCAGGATCGAAAGGCCTTTGTTGATCTGGTGAAGCAGATGTTAGACCCAAACCCTGCGACGAGCAACTGTGATGTCGCACACTTTTGTGAGCATGCACCACCTGGCCCAGGGAGACCCATGCTAGTGAGTATCACCCCTGATCACAGGCCACATGTCATAGATACAAACCATAACACAAAGTATAACGGAGTGTACACAAACGCACACCAGAAACTTAAGATGCAGAACATAAATAATACACTAAATATTCATTGGCAAACACAAACACACACACACTTTGGCGACTGGTGGAAAACCCTGGACTGGAACTTGTAACTTCACTTTAGTCGCTAAACGTCGCTCTGTCGGTCCATCTTCAAATCAATCACACCAGAAGTAGCTCTTTCTCAAATGCAATATATAAAAAATAACATTTAAAATATCACTTTACATTGATTCAAATCGCTCTCAACAAACGTTGATCAAATAATCAGAAACCAAACAAAACAATGTACAAAATCAAAACAATGTTTGACAAATGTTTTCTTAACTCTAGTCGAAGACACATTAGTGACTAAACTGTCTCCAGTGTGAGATCAATAAAGTTTATCTTAAACTTGTGACTAAACAAAAAACTGTACACACTGTATCTTCAGCGGTTACACAAAGAAAAGGCAAAACCAGGAGATCACCGCGACAGAGAGAGAACCGGACACCATCCAGGCCAACCTCCCAGCACTGGATCCACCGAAGGAGACCAGGAGCTGCCTCCAGGGAGATCAGACCATGACATCACTAACATCAACCAACATTAGCATCGGGACGAGCTGCAGAACTCCAGGTCCATCCAAAATGGAACTTCCCAGTGCCCAGGAAGACCAGAAGACAACAGCAACTGTACGAGAGAGGACTTCCATCAACTCACCAAATCCACCCAAAAGAAGGACTCGTAGCAAGGGGGGCGGGCTGAGAACCTTGACAAAGAAAGAAAACCACCGACAACAAAGACTTGAACCCACAAAGAGCGACAGAGGAGAAAGAAGAAAGTCACATCCACAGTCGACACCGGATCACCGAGTCCACCAAGGATTTAAAGAAGGAGCAGGAGCCAGAGCCACAGCAGCAGCAACATTCTTTAAAGATTCCCCTCGAATTAATCTATTTAGTATCACACACACAACCCTAAGTACATGGATGTTGATAAAGTCAAACTTTGATGTAGGCTAAAGAAAAACAACTGTGTTATTCAATAAACTCTGTGTGGATTTATCTTAAAGGAGCCACTGCACAATGTTATTACAGCCCATGACTTTAAAGTCAGAATATGATTTTATTAGAGAAGAATCACACGGTGTCTGTAAAACAAGAAAACTGGGTTGAGCCTTAAAGGCGCTATACCCATTTCTGCAATGTTTGAATGTTTAGCCCCGCCCCCCAACTCGCTCACAGGCTTCTCATTTCCCCTACGCTCTCATAACACAGAGCCACCTAGTTTTATTTGCGATCTGATACGTATGCTAACATTAGCGCAACTTCTTGTAAGCTGTACAACGTTCACTGATGAAATGGTACTAAAGCAAGGCCCTGCTAACACAATATATAAGTAAAAGAATACCGCTAGTTTCGCATCCGAATGTATTAGAATATATTCTAATATTTAATTATAATTAGTTATAGAGCTCCTCAAAGCAGCAACACTCCATTGACTTGAATGCGATTCTTCCGATCATTTTTTCTTGATAACAGAACTCTCAAACCAATAATGACCGCAGCCCCAATGCAATCTCTGTTTGTGATTCAGGTGTGTAAAATACTGCAATTACTCCGCAAGTACAACGAGCTATCAGCACCTGTCACTACACACTTGTCTGTGTAGAGAAGCTAGCGGAGCTAGCCACGCTCAATAAACAAATACATATCAATCAATCAACACCATTAAACGTTAATCAGACAATACAGTATACATATACATCCTTAACACACATGCACGGACGACTTCAGAATTTGCTGTCAACGTTTTCATGACAAAAATACTGTTTTTAAAGTGACAAAAAGCGATCACAAAAAACCTGGAAGTTACCATGAAACAGCTAGCTAGCTTAGCTATTACCTGCCTGTCATTAAATACATTTCGAATTGTAAGGGCTGTCTAATATGTGTTCGTATATATATATATATTTTTTATTTTAGAATTATATTCGAATTTCGAAGTCGAAGCCCTGGTGTTTAGCAGCGCTGTAGAGGCTACAGAGGTTCACTGCTCGTTCTGTGAGTGGAGGAGAACGTCCCGCTCAGACTCTACTCAGCACTTTTCAAGGCCTAAACTCATACACCGCTGAATTAATGACCTCAAGTTTTCAATTAAATTATGATTCAACTTGTATGTAGTAAAAACCATTTTTATGAACTACTTAGAAAAAAAATCGGGTATAGCTTCTTTAAGCTCCGTGGTGCGTTACACCTGTCGACATTCATGTTAGCAAGTTCCCTTCAATAACAAACACAAAGTTACTTTTATGACACACACCTCTCTGGATCTTTGGGGAATCTATGAAAGCCACAAAGTTATGGAGACCAAAAAGGTAATTACTAAAAAGATCTAATGGACTCCTGTGATAAGCTTATTTTATTATGTCAAAACTCTTGTATTTCTCCCTGAATAATGGGATCACCAGCAGGGGGCAGTGTCTGACCACAGTACAACGCTCAAAGATGTTAGTTACAAACACACGCACACACTCTCACACACACAGTTTGCTTACAACACTTTCCTCGATGCTGCTAAAAAATGACAAAAATAATTGTTGCTTGAATCAGTCAAAGTTGATCTCGACTTGAGCCTGAAAACACTTTTGAAAATGGAAACAGATGTTTTCTCATTTCAAGAGTCACATTCTTCCTCAAACCAAGCGAGAAATCTCTGATCACTGAACAAACAGGAAACTATTTAGTGGAAAATAGACACGAAAAATACCATCTTTTTTTCACTTGTTTTTATGGAACTGGAAAAACGTCTAAAAGTATGTGATCAAACCAATGTATTTTTGTAACTTCCAAAATCACAACAGTTGTTTCGAACACAATAATGCAATGATAAAAAAAACACAGAGCCATTGGTCCATAAGGAAAGGGATGACCACTGTCCAGAAATGTCCAAGACTGAGGCTGTAGACCCAGACCTGAGGCTGTAGATCCAGGACTGAGGCTGTAGACCCAGGACTGAGGCTGTAGACCCAGACCTGAGGCTGTAGATCCAGGATTCCCTTAATCTTTGTATATATATATATATATACTCAAGCGCTCAAAAAATGTAAATACAAAAAAATCTGTTTGTAACTAACATCTTTGAGCGTTGTACTGTGGTCAAACACTGCCCCCTGCTGGTGATCCCATTATTCAGGGAGAAATACAAGAGTTTTGACATAATAAAATAAGCTTATCACAGGAGTCCCAGGGCGGTCCATTAGATCTTTTTAGTAATTACCTTTTTGGTCTCCATAACTTTGTGGCCCCAAAGATCCAGAGAGGTGTGTGTCATAAAAGTAGCTTTGTGTTTGTGCGAAAAGAATCATTTTTATTCAGTTTAATATCAAATGTTTAAATCATTACTCAGGGTCTTGTTCTCTAGTGAGCGACGCAGTGTGAGATTGACAGGTGGGTCGGTGCAGCGTGTGCAGTGATGCTGTTGCTGAATCGAACTGTTGTAGTGAAGAGGGAGCAGCGTCTGCAATGAGAGCTCTCAATTTACCTTTGGGTTATTAGGCTTTGGGTTATGACCAAAAGTATGAGATTGCGGATACAAATGAGCTTCCTCCACTGCAGTGTCTGGGCGCTCCCTTAGATATAGGGGGAGGAGCTCGGAGTAGAGCCGCTGATTCTCCATGTCAAGAGGAGCAACTGGAGGTGTCTCTCAGGTGGACTGGGAATAAGCTGGAGGAGGTGTCTGTGGAGGGGGAAGTCTGTGCGTCTCTGCTTAGACTGCTGCCACGGCGACCCGGCAACGGATCAAGTGTAAGAAAATGGATGGATGTTTGAATCATTAGAGACAGAGCTGTAAATGGTGGTGGTTTTTCCTGGGCACCAGTCGGAACGCTCTGGAAGCAGAAAACCTCCCGTCCTTCTTCTCTGCTGGGGTCCTACTGAGCAGGTCTCACCTGGTCGGGGCTGGAACAGAAGGGGTTTCCTTTTCTCATATTTGTTTTTTACATTATGAAGGTGTTTTGCCTCAACTTTTATGTCACACAAGTTACACAACTGTTTTCTGGTAGATTTTTATGAAAACATATAAATATAGATAAATAGATAGAAAGATACTTTATTGATTTCCGTAGCAGAAATGCAGGTGTCCAGCAGCAGCAGAAACACATCCAAACAAACACAACAAATAAATGGATCATTCTAAAAAGTTAACAGTAATAATAATAAACAGCAGAGATGGAGCCGCTTGGTTCGGACCATTTTCTCTGCTCTGGTCCAAAGTAAAATGCTACATGGTTCGTTAGCATTTTTCATAAAGTTAGCATCCTCCAGTGGATTTTAATCTGATCCACTTGGTTCGGACCATGAATCCTCTCTGCTCTGGTCTGGACCAGTGTAAAACCATGAATCCTCTCTGCTCTGGTCTGGACCAGTGTAAAACCATGAACACTGAACTGCAGCAACATCTCAGGCAGAAAAAAGCAAGAAAAATACCAATTGTAAAACACAAAACAACAGTTTCAGAGACACTCAGGACTCGCTGCTGTTTCCAGAACATTCTAAAGTAAAGATTATTGTTTAGATTGAACCAAAAACCGGAAATATAAATGTAAACACATTCTAATGATGTGATCGGGTTTATATTTTACAATAAATAAAATTATCTTCTTTTCCTGAGAAGAAAAATAAATTATGTATAACAAGCCATGGTCATTTTAGGGCCCACGAACCATCGTCTTGCAGAATGAGTTTGAGTTTGACATGCCTCCTACCGAGACTAGAAAGCTCTTAACATATAATATCATGTGTGCTTGTCTCTTCTGGTCCTCCTCGTTGCCTCGCGGTCTCCCTGCGGCGACTGCTTCTGCGTGAGCCGTCAGTGCGGTTGCCTGTAACTCTCCCAAACCACCATTTAATTATAGTAAGTGTCTCCGTGGCGATAGAGCGGACCAGCAGCATAATGAATCGCGCCCTGAATAATTCATGGAGTCACAAACATAAGCTAATATGTTTTTCAGCGCTGATGGATGAAGGCAGTGCGTGGCGGGGGACGAGCGGCAGAGTGATTGAAACCGGGTCCAGTACGATCGAGGCTCAGCGCTAACGTTAGCCGCGCAGCTAACGAGGCTTCAGGCCATTTCCATCTCATTCCACGTTCGAACAGTCATTAATATGTAAAGGAGACGCATTACACAGAATCCCGGCTCCAGAGAGGAGACTTTTGGACAGGTTTTGGATTCAATCTCGATGTATTTGTATAGTCTGTCATTCAGCCAACTTCAGCTCAGTCAAATGTGAACCATTATAGACATATCATACCTCACTTTAAAGCTCAGAACAAGCTTGTTCTCTCGCCTCTCAGAAAGAAGGTCCTGGGTTCGAATCCTAGTCGGGACGGGGTCTTTCTGAGTTTGCATGTTCTCCTCATGCTTGTGTAGGTTTCCTCCTGGTTTCCCGTACCACTAATAACATGCACACTAGGTTAAATCCTCCAGCTCCGGTCCTGACCAAGCCGAGCTTCAACATCTGGAGATGGGTTCCTACGGCGACCACTGCTCCTGACGTAAGCCTGGGCAACAGGATGGGTCCAATGCAGAGGATGAATGACCCTACGGGGATCCATAAAGTGTATTTTATACCTTTAAATACATGTGAAGGACGCTGTGTGAAGGAGAGGTTACAGGTCTTTCCTTCCTGCAGCTGTCAGACTGTACAATAACAACTGCTGAGCCTGTAAATTTCATTCATCATTAAATAAGTAAACACTCAAATCTTTTGCAATGTGCAATACTGCAACTTCAGAATGTCACTGAACAAGGTCACTTTACTTTATCTACTTATTATCCTGCCCCATATGTACAGTATATAACTGCACTACTACATATACTGTATATATATATTTTTTTGTTGAAAGACTGGTATTGAAGCATTTACAGCATCTGCAGCTAGTTAAGAAACATAGCTACGACTTATTTTAACCTTTAACACGTTTCACACTTCTGTCTTTTGCACAATCTGAGTGATTCTCTCTGAGCCAAATGTGACGTGTACATTTCTCCAGTGTGAGATCCAGAAAGTTTATCTGATCTTACATATATTTCTGATTGAAGAATGGCTGTGTCCTGTGCTCTTGAACACATCTGCTGGTCTGGTCTCAGTAGGATCCAGTTTCCGGAGCAGTAGAATTGATTCACGCCTCATTGTGAAGTTTCTTTTGCAACACAATATTTTTTCCACAACAAAAAGAAAAAATGTGGACTCTGGGCTTAAAGACTTTTGTAGCAAGATCCTTTATTTCTCTCTCTGGTCACTCTCTTTCTGGTCTCATCCTGGTCTCTTTCTGGTTACTCTCACTGAACTCTCTCTCTCTGGTCTATCTCTTGCGCAGGCCTCTCTCTGGTCTAACTTTCTCTGTCCTCTCTCCGGTCTTTCTCTGGTCTCCCTCTCTCTCGCTCTGGCCTCTCTCTCGGATCTCTCCTCCTCTCTCTCTTTGTCTGGCCTCTCTCTTTCTCTGGTCTAACTTTCTCTAGGTTTCTCTTTCTCTGGCTTCTCACTCTGCTCTTACTCTTTCTCTGGCATCTCGCTTTCTCTCTGGTCTCTTGCTTTCTCTGGCCTCCCTCTTTGGTCTCTCTATCTCTGGTCATTCTCTCTCTTTCTCTGTCCTCTCTGCTCTCTTGTCTGGTCTCTCTTTCTCTGGTCTCTTGTCTGTTCTCTCTCTGCTCTAACTTTCACTGTCCTGTCTCTCGGCTCTCTCTTTCTCTGGTCTCTTGTCTGTTCTCTCTCTGCTCTAACTTTCACTGTCCTGTCTCTCGGCTCTCTCTTTCTCTGGTCTCTCGTCTGGTCTCTTTCTCTGGTCTCTCTCTTTCTCTGTCCCCTCTCTCTTTCTCTGCTCTCTCGTCTGTTCTCTCTGGTCTCTGGTTCGTGTGTGAGCAGAGCAGACAGACAGCAGATTTCATTTTAATTCCCCGTCGTTCTTCTTCAGCGCGGCTCGTAAATCTGACCCAGAGTCTGCTATGTCCAGGTTCCTCCTTTTTCACACCAGCCCAGCGTCCGTATATCACATCACTGCTGCAGCAGTACAGGCAAAACCAGAAATACAAAATGGCTCTCACATTTGACCAGTAAAATAACCTGCAACGGCACAAAGGATTCTTTTTTCATATCTCAAGCCGTTGTAGCGTTGTTTGTGCGAGAAGGAACAACTGCGAAGGTAGGTGTGATAATAATAACGCAAAATAAAACAAACGTCAGGAAATCAGTGCGACCTGCAACTTCTTCTAAACTCTTCAGATTTTCCGTATGATGCGTTACATAGATAGTTACTTTATTGATCCCTGTTGGAGAAATGCAGGTGTCCAGCAGCAGCAGAAACACATCCATCCAAACAAAACAAATAAATATATAGATAATTCTGAAAAGTTAACAATAGTAATAATCAGCATCAGCCTCAGGTCACAGCAGCAGAGGTGGAGCAGGACGGGTCAGAGTGTCACAGGTTTAAAAGTGTCTGTTGAGGGAGTGTGATCAATAAAAAGGGGATAAAATGTAATAAAATATTTACAAAAAGGTCCATAAAAAAGATGATAAAAGCCCGTCCCCACTGGCCTCCGCTCTTCTCCCCCGGGACCGGGCCGCAGTTCTGCCAGCAACTAGCCGACCACGGGTCGGCACCGGGCACCCGCGGGGCAGAGCCGGCCTAGCCCGGCCGCGCACGTGCCTTTATGCGCCATCAATGCGCGCCTCCTCACCGGTGCCGCTCCCCCCCTGGCCTCAGTCCCCCGTGGTCTCTGGCTGGCGGTGCTCGTCCTGGTCCCGCGTCCTCCTCCTCTGGTCCTCCGTGTGCTCTCTGTCTCGCCTCTCCTCTGCTGCAGTGCCTGCCCCCAATTAAAAGGTCTTGTTTAAAAACAGGTGTGGGTGATTAGGGGAAGTGTCCAGGGAACAGTGATAAAATGCATGCATTAAAACCATAAAAACGCACAAAACACATCACAAAAATAAACACAGTTAAAAGTCCTTTTTAAAAGTCCACTTTCCCACAAGAGCAGCAGAGGTGGAGCTTGGTTTGGACCATTTTCTCTGCTCTGATCCAAAGTAAAATGCTAAATGCTTCGTTAGCATTTTACAGGAAGTTAGCATTCCTCCGGTGGATTTTCCCCTGATCCACTTGGTTCGGACCATGAATCCGCTCTGGTCTGGACCAGTGTAAAACCATGAATCCTCTCTGGTCTGGACCAGTGTAAAACCATGAATCCTCTCTGCTCTGGTCTGGACCAGTGTAAAACCATGAATCCTCTCTGCTCTGGTCTGGACCAGTGTAAAACCATGAATCCTCTCTGCTCTGGTCTGGACCAGTGTAAAACCATGAATCCTCTCTGCTCTGGTCTGGACCAGTGTAAAACCATGAATCCTCTCTGCTCTGGTCTGGACCAGTGTAAAACCATGAACACTGAACTGCAGCAACATCTCAGGCAGAAAAAAGCAAGAAAAATAACAATTTTAAAACACAAAACAACTGTTTCAGAGACACTTTGAAGGTACACCGTTTAATTTCTAGAGTTGCTCCAAAAAAAAACAAAAAGCATTTGAACTAAAAACAAATTGAGAATATTTACCTCCAACATGTTTTTTAATTGTTGTCATAGATGTAGAATTTGAATTATAAACGTCCGTGAGGCTGGAGAACTATCAAAGTCAATGCACCATGTTGAAATATAGTGGTTAAAAAAGGGATAAAAAGGAGAATCGCATTTTTTTTCACATGAGCTACTGATGGTGTTGGTACCATCGTGTACTCACAAGTTTGAAGAAGGAACCATGAAGGACCGCAGTTATGTAAAAGAACCATGGGGGACCACAGAACCATGGAGGACCACAGTTATATAAAAGAACCATGGAGGACCACAGTTATATAAAAGAACCATGGAGGACCACAGTTATATAAAAGAACCATGGAGGACCACAGTTATATAAAAGAACCATGGAGGACCACAGTTATATAGAAGAACCATGAAGGACCACAGAACCATGGAGGACCACAGTTATATAAAAGAACCATGGAGGACCACAGTTATATAAAAGAACCATGGAGGACCACAGTTACATAAAAGAACCATGGAGGACCACAGTTATATAGAAGAACCATGAAGGACCACAGAACCATGGAGGACCAGTTATATAAAAGAACCATGGAGGACCACAGTTATATAAAAGAACCATGGAGGACCACAGTTACATAAAAGAACCATGGAGGACCACAGTTATATAAAAGAACCATGGAGGACCACAGTTATATAAAAGAACCATGGAGGACCAGTTATATAAAAGAACCATGGTGGACCAGTTATATAAAAGAACCATGGAGGACCACAGTTATATAAAAGAATGACCCAGACAAGTTACTTCTAGAAAAATAATTATGCAAAAATCTATACACCGGCGTCACAGCAGCAAAGTGTCAACATCTCAAACACGTTAAAGGCAGAGTTAAAGCTGCACTAACTGACTTTGTGAAATGTTTGAATGTGAGCGCTGGCCTTGCTCTCTCCCTGCTCCCCCTCCCCACACTCACAGAGCTATCACCCCCCACTACCCCCCTCCCCCTCAGCCTGTGCTCAC
Organism: Knipowitschia caucasica; assembly: GCA_964034765.1. Taxonomy (NCBI): domain Eukaryota; kingdom Metazoa; phylum Chordata; class Actinopteri; order Gobiiformes; family Gobiidae; genus Knipowitschia; species Knipowitschia caucasica. The sequence goes on along the minus strand of OZ035833.1, from coordinate 5,891,794 downwards.
ATGTTGTTTACGGAGCTCACGTCTCACAATATGGACACATTAGAAACGTGGATGGCGTGACCATAAAATGACAGAACCGGGAAGCGCAGAGAGGACAAGACTTTCTTTTGGCTGTAAGATTTTCTCAAGAAAGTGGGGGCCAGTGGTCCGCTGTGATTGGTCACAATCTGGTCCAGAAACACATTCTCTTCCTTGTTTCACAAAAACTCAATCTAAAATTAAATGTCACACCAGCACAAACCTGCGCTACTTATTCTTCAAAAGGACGTGTATCCCAATGCACTGCATGAATATGGATTGGATTTAACTAATGAATACAAAAATAAAGTCAAGTAATGCAGCTTTAAATAATTTTACTACATTGTGTAGTTTGTACACAACAAACGCACTCAAGAACGATACATAACTTACACAGTGTACCTTTAAAGAAGCTATACCCAATTTTTTTTTTAAGTAGTTCATAAAAATGCTTTTTACTACATACAAGTTGTATCATAATACATAATTTAATTGAAAACTTGAGTAATTGATTCAGCTGTGTAAGCATTACAAGCAGTGAAAAGTGCTGAGTAGAGTCTGAGCGGGACGTTCTCCTCCACTCACAGAACGAGCAGTGAACAGCCTGCGTCCTCTAGCCTCTACAGCGCTGCTTAACACCAGGGCTTCCACTTCAAAAATTCAAATATAATTCTAAAATAAAAAATATATACATTCAAACAAATATTAGACAGCACTTATAATTCGAAATGTATTTAATAACTGCAAATAAAATAGTTAGCTCCCAAAGGTTTCACCGGGACGTGCTAGGCAGGTAACAGCTAAGCTACAGTAGGTCCTATTTTTGTCGTCTTCATTCACGCTTTTCATGAATCACGCAGCTGCGTGAAACATATTACATCTTATCGCCACTAGGTGGCAGGTTAAGTCCGCTTTAGCTCTGCCAGCGACTTAAAGAAATAGTTCACCGTTTTTACATACTGACATATGTTCTTACCTTACCTTAGACTAGTTAATACGTACCTGTCTGGTCTTAGTCCATGCGCTCTGTCATGCAAACGGAGCAAAAACGGGAGCACAAACGCAGCCTCCTCTGTATACTGTGTAGCACCAAAAGGTAGCTCCCGCTAGAAGCTACCAAACTCTTCCAAGTGTTCCCTATTAAATGTATATAGTTACGTGACGTGTTACACTGCAAAGTATAGTAACACAGAAATGTAACTGTCGATTTTCTCAGCGGATAAAACGGGTACTATATTGTGAGGCGTAGTAATCTGAGGTGCGCTACGTCCGCGCACTAACTTCTCTCCGGAGACTTCTCTCTCGCTCACTTCCGTCAATAGAAGCAGCGTGACTTGTAGTACAGAGAGAAGTTAGTGCGCGGACGTAGCGCACCTCAGATTACTACGCAAAATCGACTGTTACACGTAGCGCCCCTCAGAATACAAAACGAAAATCGACTGTTACATTTCTGTGTTACTATACTTTGCAGTGTAACACGTCACGTAACTATATACATTTAATAGGGAACACTTGGAAGAGTTTGGTAGCTTCTAGCGGGAGCTACCTTTTGGTGCTACAAAATATACAGAGGAGGCTGCGTTTGTGCTCCCGTTTTTGCTCCGTTTGCATGACAGAGCGCACGGACTAAGACCAGACAGGTACGTATTAACTAGTCTAAGGTAAGGTAAGAACATATGTCAGTATGTAAAAACGGTGAACTATTCCTTGAAACGCTCAGGTATAAGTCTGCGGGCAAACGTTATTTGCCTAGTGATACTATGTTGGCCGAATGGTTAGCGTTGCAGGTTAGGATCCGGGGGATCTGGGTTCGATTCTTGTCTGAGGCAATTTTGGTTGCACACCTTTTGGTTGCTTGTGTGCAATTACGTAACGTTATCAGCTTGTTATCTTCTTTCCTTGTCAAAAGGATTTTTTGCTCACTTTGGGCCTATCAAAACGCGGTTTAAAGTCAAAGGATTGACTCTGTAAAACACTGTACTAACTTACTGCACTGTATTGTAAGTACTGTAACAATACAATTGTATTTTACTTTATTACTTATTTTTACTTCTTCTCAAAAGTTCCTTTCTGACTTCTTCTACAGTATGGGATAGCCAGCAGCAAGTGCGTTATTGAACGTGAAACATTGGAACAAAACAAACACGAGTGTACACTGTATTCTGAATACTTTTACTTTGATTAGCAATATATAGGCTGTGTATAATTACAAAAATTTAAACTACACATGTTACATATAGCTACCATTAATTAGGAATTCTAAAATGCACAGGAGTAGCAGATCATATGGCAAACATTTGCATTAACTTGCATATAAGGCATTTTAAGCGTCCCGCACACACGCACGGCTCATTCACTCAGCCGTCTGTCCTATTAGATCCAGTGTTTTCTCCAGCGCCTGTGTGGCGTAGCAGGATTGTCCAAGACTTTCGCTTGGACGATTGGGATTCGAGCCCCGGCCAATCCTCAAATTTTATTAGCGGGGGGAGTATATGAATCAGATTACTCAGTTACTGAATAAAGTTGCATTTTTTTCCTGCTGTTTGTTTGGTGCGGATTGTGAAGTTTACAACAGTTTACTACAGTCTAGCAACTATTTTAAATGTGTTGGCCTAATTACTAAGTTTTTTTTATTTAACACTGGAGAAAACGTGCATGGTTTCAGGTGGGAGTTAAGAGGTTAAAAGCAGAAGATTTTCCGACAATGTTCCTAACCCTGCAAAGATAAAAAGCCAGTACAAAAGTGGAATAATTTTATCTTCATAACTTGGTGCCGATTGTGGAGTTGTATCAAAAGTCTTTAACTTGTACTCGAACCCAGGTCCTCCTGCGTCGAAGACTTGAGCTTTATGACTGGGTGTCATAAAGCTCAAGGTGGCACTGCTCACAAGTGCCACCTGGTGGTTGTTTGGGTCATTGCAGCATCACTGGGGGGAAAAAAAATAAAAGACGCGTGTTTCACACGTGAGTCTCGTGCTATTCACGCGTGAAAGGCGACAAAACGAAATGGGACCTACTGTAGCTAGCTGTTTCATGGTAACTTCCGGGTTTTTCGCAATTTCTTTTTGTCACTTTAAAACAGTATTTTTGTCATGAAAACGTTGACAGCAAATTCTGAAGTCGTCCGTGCATGTGTGTTGAGGATGTATATGTATACTGTATTGTCCGATTAACGTTTAACGGTGTTGATTGATTGATATGTATTTGTTTATTGAGCGTGGCTAGCTCCGCTAGCTTCTACACAGACAAGTGTGTAGTGACAGGCGCTGATAGACTTGTTGTACTTGCGGAGTAATGGCAGTATTTTACACACCTGAATTACAAACAGAGGTTGCATTGGGGCTTCGGTCATTATTGGTTTGAGAGTTCTGTTATCAAGAAAAAATGATCGGAAGAATCGCATTCAAGTCAATGGAGTGCTGCTGCTTTGAGGAGCTCTATAACTAATTATAATTAAATATTAGAATATATTCTAATGTTTTAAATTAATACATTCGGACGCAAAACTAGCGGTATTTTTTTACCTATATATTGTGTTAGCAGTGCGTTGCTTTAGTGCCATTTCATCAGTGATTGTTGTACAGCTTACGAGAAGTTGCGCTAATGCTAATGTTAGCATATGTATCAGATCGCAAAATACAACTAGGTGGCTCCGTGGGATGGGAGCGTAGGGGAAATGAGAAGCCTGTGAGCGAGTTGAGGGCGGTGCTAAACATTCAAACATTGCAGAAACGGGTATAGCGCCTTTAAATGTAACACTTTGTACTCACCGGTCCGCCACACATCACTGCGCCCTGTCCCATCCATAAACCACATGGTACCATCGTCCATAAACCACATGGTACCATCGTCCATAAACCATATGGTACCATCGTCCATAAACCACATGGTACCATCGTCCGTAAACCACATGGTACCATCGTCCGTAAACCACATGGTACCATCGTCCGTAAACCACATGGTACCATCGTCCATAAACCACATGTTATCATCCTCCATAAACCACATGGTACCATCGTCCACAAACCACATGGTACCATCCTCCATAAACCACATGGTACCATCCTCCATAAACCACATGGTACCATCACTGGTTCTGTGCGACCCAAACTCTTCTTTTTCCGTGTACAGTTAAACAGAGCTCATCTTGAACAGAATTGTGTCTTGCTTGATCTTGTTTACTTTATTTGTGTGTTTATATTTGATCAAATAATGTGCCTTTATTGTTCAGGAAGTATATTCTACAGGGTCCCACGATATCAAGCATGCTAATGTACAGGTGTAAACATACTGCTGCTAATGTACAGGTGTAAACATAACATACTGCTGCTAACATGTACAGATGTAAACACACTGCTGCTAACATGTACAGATGTAAACATACTGCTGCTAATATACAGGTGTAAACATAACATACTGCTGCTAATGTACAGGTGTAAACATACTGCTGCTAATATACAGGTGTAAACATAACATACTGCTGCTAATGTACAGGTGTAAACATAACATACTGCTGCTAACATGTACAGTTGTGTAAACATACTGCTGCTAACATGTACAGTTGTGTAAACATACTGCTGCTAATATACAGGTGTAAACATAACATACTGCTGCTAACATGTACAGATGTAAACATACTGCTGCTAATGTACAGGTGTAAACATAATATACTGCTGCTAACATGTACAGGTGTAAACATACTGCTGCTAATGTACAGGTGTAAACATAACATACTGCTGCTATCATGTACAGTTGTGTAAACACACTGCTGCTAACATGTACAGATATAAACATACTGCTGCTAACATGTACAGATGTAAACATACTGCTGCTAACATGTACAGATGTAAACATACTGCTGCTAACATGTACAGATGTAAACATACTGCTGCTAACATGTACAGATGTAAACATACTGCTGCTAACATGTACAGATGTAAACATACTGCTGCTAACATGTACAGATGTAAACATACTGCTGCTAACATGTACAGATGTAAACATACTGCTGCTAACATGTACAGATGTAAACATACTGCTGCTAACATGCACAGATGTAAACATACTGCTGCTAACATGTACAGATGTAAACATACAACTATATATGTATTGGACTAGAATATAAAGTATTCTACTCATGCCTTATCTAAGTTAGACAGTAGCTCAGTTGGTAGAGCATTGGCCTTTAAGCCTGAAGGTCGTGGATTAGTTTCCCACCTCGACACCTTCTCCACCGACTCCCACTGAAGTCTACCGTCGTTGTGTCCTTGGGCAAGACACTTAACCCCACTTTGCCTGAAACCCTGCTGAAAGATCTCAGCTCCTGTGGACTCACCACCTGCAGGAGGATCAGTGAGGGGCTGGTGGTCTGTGAACTGGGTGTAGCTCTGACTGATGATCGAAGGGTACACGGATTTACACGGATTATTTTATTTAGAATGTTTTGATTTTCCAATTTAATTTAGAAAATGGAAATACAATAAAACCACCACGTAATTTGTTTTTCTGATTTTATTTTGAAATGGAGTTCTTCGCAAAAATTCACTGTGGTAAGACAATACTGAAAGCGATCTGCCTCTCGTGATTTTTTAGTGAGGTCATCTTCTGGTATTTACTGGTTTGGCTGAGCAAAGTTTTAATAGTATGGTTGAAATAAATGCCATTTTCAAACACTGCGTGATGTAAATACGAGCGAGAGCGAGAGAGAGACGCTGACGCATTTTGGCTCAGTGCGCTGGTGTCAATCAATGGAATACCATCACAATACTCATCAAACAAGATCTCATTCAGTTTATCATGGAGGATATGTTTATTAATTAGCAATGGCACCTTGACAAAAACTGGATATAGAAATCCTAACAATAGAGCTAATATAGGCTAACGTGGACATCCCTTGCCCGTGGGGATATCACGATGCAGTTGCCGCTCCCTTCAAGGCTAGACCTGGCCGAGATATTTGATTATATTTGATATTATTGGTAAAATAACTGTGGCGCATAACTAAAAAAGGTCTGTTTATGACTCTCAAATCATTAATGACAAAACAAAGACTAAAACAGGATTTATATAGGGATGGCTTTCTGAACAATTGTTGTCTATGATCGTGTGAAACCCCTGGTCCTAGTGGTCTAAACTGTGCGCTTACGACGCAGGAACCTGGGTTCGAAATGTATTGTTTGTATTTATTGCATGTTATCACATTCTATGACAGTGATAAAACGGTAAAAGAGTAAGGTCAAACGTTTTTTTGCAGATTTAAGCTTAAATGTAATAATAATCATTTAAGACCACATGTACCCCCAATTAAAATAAAGTTAGTCTCTTTTTGATGTGGACCTTTTACATGTTGTCTAAAAAATGGGAATAAATAAAATTGAAAGTGATATCCTCTTGAGCAATCCCTGATGTTGATACGCTGAGAAATTCCAACATCATTCCCCACTCTTTTTTGGACATCAATTTGCTTATTTTATTTTGCATAAACTATGTATAATTACATTGCTTTTATTTTGTTTTTGTTTTTTATCAAATGTCCAAATAATAATAATAAAAAAACATTATCAAAACATTCATTGCAGCATTAGCACGGCTGTCATGGCAATGTGAATGGAGAGGACAAACAACTGATAAAATAATTCCCTGTGTTTGCTGCTGGATTTGGTGTGAATCTGGCAACCAAGTCAGGGAGAGTGGGAAGAGACTACAAAATATTGACTGTGACTGCAGTACCACTTTTGGCACAGATTTTTTCTTATTCTGGATTCCGGTAGTTTGAGTGGTCCCCTCCTCCCTCCTCCACATGAGGCTTTAACATGTAAATGACAATGCTGTGAGCTATACAAATGCTAATCAACAGTTCTAGTGTAAGAGTGCGAGGCGAGCCTGGCCTGACTGCGCTCTCCTCCCCTAAAAAAAAGATTAGAACGCAACAGTTTTAGTTACTAATGTGTGTATAAAAAATTAAAAAATATTGAAAATTATGACTTAAACAAAAAGTAGTCTTCTGTTCTCTAGATGTTACAGACAAGGCCCGCATCCTCCACTAGCCAACAAAACAAACACCTGAAGAGATGACAAAGGCTGGGATCGTGTCTTAAATTCCAACAGAATACATGTTTTATTGTCCGATGGTAGAGACAGCACGAACAACAAAATGCAAGTGGTATTATACAGTGCGGAGGCATGAGACCTCCAATCACAGCTTCCACGGTGCCATGTAGCGTGCCTTCAGATGACAAAACAAGGGAAAATACAGGCTCTGCACATTGATATTGTATGAAAGTGTTATGAAATATCAATTCCCCCCTCATGGCACACATTCACCTGTGACCATCAGGATCGATATTCATACACTCAATACTTTCAAAACTCAAACTCGGTTACTTCACTCGGTACTTCAAAAAAAACTCAGAACTCGGAGAAAACTCATAAAACATGTTCAGATCTTTCATAAAACTTGTCAACTGTTGTCTTCATGATGTGTTCCAGATAGTGCTTTGAAAGACAGTCTCTCCACTTCTCTGTGATTGTTTTCTTCAGGCTGCATTTGTGTCTAGCCATGAATTCTTCGTGACGTTTCTTTTCAATCACACGTTTCAGCTTCAGTGTCCAGAATTGTATGAAATCAGATTGACAGATTTTGGTTTTGAACGAGTTCAACAGTTTTGTATGTGATGACCAAAGCCATGAAATGAAGCGTTAGTTTTTCAGGGAGAAACTTTTCAGTCGTGATTTGTTTTATTGTTGACTAACCAGAGCAAATGACATTATTTATGTTACAGTAATCGACAGGGGCCAAGCCAAATTATTGTACTGGGGACAGTTATCTGATACTTTAAATAAGTTTTTACAGACTGTGTAAATTGCCCTGTAGTATCTTGAATGAGAACTTGGAAAACTTACTGACACAACTTAATAAGTGTAGTTCTTCAAAACTTGAAGAATTATGTTAATGCCTTCAACTCAAAAATCCTTCGCAGCTGGTTGCTTTGAAATTTTGAGTTGAACTAACTTTTTCTTTTTTACAGTGTGCATGGACCAGAAATCCAATTAAAATAATGGACAATTGCTCCTGCAGCGACAACAGTATATGGCACTGCATGAAAAGTTAGATTTTCGTCACCCTAAACGGCAGGAAATCACGCTCTTTTTCATGCTAATGTCCCTACTTTGCATAGGAATGCAGCGAAACACCAGTGATGGGCAGTAGCTTCGCTACTAGCTTAACTACATTTTTCAGTAGCTTGACAGTAGCGTCACTATTTACAAAACCTAGTAACTTTTCTGTAGCTAAGATATATTATTGCTCAAGTAGCGCGGTAGCGTCCGCCAAAGCTATTTTCTCACGGACATCTCTGATGTTCATATATTACAGCATTTTCCCGCAGCATAAAACAAACATATAAGAAAGACAGAATGCTGATGCGCATGCGCAGGGCTTGGTAACAACACACACACACGAACGTACGCGCACACACACACACACACACACACATGCGCGCGCGCTACTGGGGGAAGCAAAAGCATGGCAGAGAGCCCAGGAGCCGCCGCGGTGGAGGAGGACCATGATAAGGACTCTCAAAGTGTTGTACCGTGGCCATACCTCCAAAAGTACGTCACTCTAGTCGAGATGAGCGAAAAGAAATATGTTTTCAAATGCCTACTCTTTGTTGTTTTTGGTGTTTTGGGCTATTGTTCAATAAATATCTACAAAATTTTAACCTTTATCTGACTGACAGTTTATCTCATATAATAAGATAAGCTTTATTAATCTCACACAGGAGAAATGTACATGTCACATTTGGCATGGATAAAACACTCAAGAATTGTGCAAAAAATAAGAAATGAGCAAACATGTTAATGCAGGAAAATATAAAATTGCATGAACTGCAGTTTGTTTAATTGAAAATAGCTTCTATTTCTATATAGCAATATATCTATTATAGATATATATCTATATAATTATATCTATAGCAAGCTACTTTTAATTATATTTATGTATTTATTATAAATGTTAGAGATGCCAGAGAAAAGGCGTCTGCTTTTTTTCTGAGTGGGAGGAGACACCAGCGGAGCTGTTTGAGTCAAATAACGTTCAGCGTTATATTACCAATAGTTTCTCTTTCCATAACGATATTCTCTCTTTTTGGAAAGATCACCAACGTGATGCAAAAGTTTACGTTATACACTGAAAAAAATCGTGATTAACATTTACTTAAAAAAATCCTCGTAAGTATTTGCACGAAGATATAATTAAAGATTACTACTATAAATCAAGTAAAACTCTTTTTATTTCATCAAGTATAATCTGAATGTTATTTGTAAGTAAACCTTACTTAACAAATTTTTTTTACTTGATCACATAAAATAATCAAGTAAGGTTTATGTGATTTTTTTTAGGTTATTTATGTGTGAAATAGATATACTGAGTAACCATTATGTGTACAGATCATTTACAATAATGGATAACTTGAATAAATGTTATTTATATTTTATCAGTATATTTCATATCATTGCAATAATACTTATTAAGTACTATATGTGTGTAACAATTACATTATTATTGAATTAATAAGAAAAAACAATATGCAAATATCAACATTTAACAACCTGTTTTATTGACAAACTTTTAAGTTCACACATCAACAATGAAAACTAAAAGATGAACTAAAGCTGACCTTAAAAGCAGAACACATGACAACAGAAAACTTAATTATCACAAAAAGGATGCAATGGGAATGGTATAGAGATAGGCCATTGATTTTCTATAATTAAATGTCATTAGCTTAGATGAGATGATGCACCTGCCTGGTCTTTGAGCCTCTGTTCAGCTAAAGACCAGGATGTTGTAGCATTAGCCTCTCGCAGTAAATCTCAATGGCTCCAGACCGAGGTAATTTTAGAAGTGGCCGAGCTCTTTCACATTTTCCCTAATTAAAACACTGTTACATGAGGAGTTACTAGATTCAAGAATAGTCAATTAATTTAACATGTCCATGTTTTAATGACTAATTTTCATATTCTAGTCTAAGCTAGAGTCTAAGCTAAAGTAACAACATCAAATTATATAAAATCTGTGGCCTTTTCTCTTATGCTGAACAAAATTGCTTCTCTTATGTTTTGGACAGTAGCTTGACTTTCAGTGTTTGTATTTTCGGGGATGGCTTAAATGCATCTAAATGTAAGAAAATCTTCTGAAATACTTCAAAGGTGTATCGTAGTGTTGTAGGATAAGCAAGATTGAGGGAATATATTAGACCCATTAGCAGTGCACATGCCTTTGCAGTATTTCCACATCCAGTCACAATCTCCTTGCCGTCGAGAACAATAGAGACATCCACAGGTTCTTCATCAGAGGAAGAACAAACGACCAGGATCTTCATTTTGTGCCGGCCAACATCCTCTAAGTGCGCCTGGGTAAATTGTAAAGAGGAAGAATTACTTTGATAAATACACTCTATAGCTTACATAGCTATAGCTATAGCTCACTTCTATAGCCATAAATCTTTTTATTTATCTAATTTATGCCCTGACAAAGACCGCTGTTGGTCGAAACGCGTAGGCAGTCCAATTCATTAAAGGACTTTTAATTTTTTCACCAAAACAGAGTGCCTCAGACTACCTTTGTTCTCTTCAAACATTATACTTGATTGATCAATAATCACAAGACAGGTCATAATCATAGACACAGCCATAAGGTGATTCCAAAACACGGACGTGTGTTTTTGTCATGGGTCAACATGCTGTGTTACATTACATTGGAGTTCATCATCGTGGCACAATATAAAAAAAACAATCAAAACAAGTTTATAAAAGAAAGAGCAGTGAGTTCCCAAACTCTGACAGTGAGAGCTTTAAATTACCACTGTATTTCGTTTGGTGTATTTGAAGTGTTGACACTCACTCTTACAAAACAGGTTAAATATGTGAGGAATAGGACGACCCTGAGTTTTTGAGAGAATGGGGGAGAAAAATATCAAGAATGGTACCTGGCAATCTAGAAAGAGTTCTTCCTCATTTTCACCGAGGTAGAGCATTAAACCACGAATCACATTGTCACGTCTCATCTCAATTGTTTGGTACTGTAAATAGCACCAAAACAGGGATTTATCAATGGGAAAGAACAAATTATGTATTGTACTCAGCATAAGTTATGACTAAACATACCTGTATCTGTTTGTTCAAAACAGGTTTCAGTTTTGCCCCGATAGCACCACCCTTCTTCGCAAACACAGAAAGTAAATTTGGAGTGTATTTGTCCAGATTGAACATGAAGGTCTGCTCAAGAGGAATGGTGGTGATTCTCCAACTTTGCATTGCCATCTCTTTTGAGATGAGATGGCAATGCAAACTTTGCATTGCCATCTCATCTAAAAAGCCTACTGTCTCTAATCTTTCTCCTTCTTTGAGTCTTGATTATTGGTCCCCTGCAAGACAAAAATATGGATTCAATGTTGTATACAGTTAGTAAACTATAAATCAAATGTATAGTTACATTTTTACCTGATTGAAGCTACCAAAGTAGAAGTGGTGGGTATAAGATCTGGTGTCAATATCAGCACTTCTCTCCTGAATCTGAAAGAAAATTGTAAAATATACTTTAACATTACAGTATAATATATAAATAATGTAATATTTATAAATTGTCAAATATACTGTAACATTACATTACTTGTGATTAATTTCACAATGTTCACATAATTATTATTTAATTGTCTAAATTCACAAATAATTCATACAATTTTAGTTGCACGGGGGGAACATAAATGCTTTGGGATATATTTTCAGTCTCCAAACGAAAAAAACGGAAAGACGTATCTACTTGTTAAGCAATAATAACTAAGTATCAGCCATGTTTAGTGGAGTGCATAGCGATATAAGAAAGACAGTCATGAAAGTAATGAAAACTGGCCTCAGAAGAAGCTACGCTACAACATTAACTACGCTATGAATCAAATCACGCGCAGCGTCGTTTGTACATACCGAAGCACGCAGTCCTCTGTACACAGCCCAGATTTACGTTTGAGAAACGAGACCAAACTCTTTGCTAAATAAAGCACAGGCATGCCTGTGCTTGTTGTTGTTTGAGGAGGACACGTGACAAAGCAAAAGCATGATGGGAACTGTAGTATTTGACGCGATTGTTTCAACACAAGTTTCCGAGCTGTATTATACTTATTTGCTTACATTGCGTAGCCTTGTGTTACTTCCAAGGAAAATGAGAAAATAAATTATTTAGTTCTTTTCAAATGGTTAACTTGTTTAACTAAGCTAGCAAACACCATGTGCCTTATTTCCCGCAGATGGAAATTAGTCCGATTAACGCTAAACTAATATTCAATTGAGTTTTAAACCAGCGTTAGATAACATAGCATAGGCTATGCCTTGTTTCATGTGACGAAAAGTTGAATATCTCTCAGTTCCATTTTGACGCAGGAGAAAAAATACCTAGCATCTAAAAATATAATGTTAGCCGACGCTGATGTGACGCAATGACGACATGTGTACAATGCAACACAACCCAAAGACAATAATGAATATACTGTCACATGAAAAACAATTGAAAAGTTACTTACATTAAACTTCACGTTCCACTTCGTGTTCGTTCGAGTCTGCTGGGAGCATGGATCGGCTGGGAGAGCGACAGCCGTGTGATCGCGCGTTCGTCTTGGTCACACTGCGCATGTGCTAATTCAAACAGGAGCTTTAATTTTTTGAATACATTTCACTCGCGTTTTCACATTGATAGAACATGGACTAATTCTATAATTGAAGTAACTGTTACAGTGTCTATATAATACCCCTTTTTTAAATGATTAAATCACGTTTTGGTGCACAATTTTAATTAGCAAAAGTAAGTAAACACAGTTTCTTATATAAACAATGTAGGAATTATATAGTTTTATATGATAACATTTAGTACACCTAAAATTTATTTTTATCAGTGTATGCAGTAGTTTTAATGTCTGCGGGTTATTCCAGAGACTGGCCTGCTACAAGGAGTTGCTCCTTTTAACCAGATTGTCATTGTGTGCGGGGCAGAAACTCGCCAATGTAACCCTGCTCACAAGTGCCACCTGGTGGTTGTTTTGGTCATTGCAACGTCACTGGGAGGGGGGAAAATAAAAGACGCGTGAATCACACAAGACTCACGTGTGATTCACGCGTGAAAGGCGACAAAACGGAATGGGACCTACTGTAGGATTAACCACTGGATCACCGATTCGAGTTGAAATTACTACTCTGAAGAACGACCGAAAGCAGCAAATTTTGCATCACACGTAAACTTTTATCAGTCGTCTCAATTGTTGAAAGGCGTCCCGATATAAATCCTCGTTTTAGTCTTTGTTTTGTCATTCATGATTTGAGAGTCATAACAAGACCTTTTTTAGTTCTGCGGCCACATGTTGTTTTACCTCTGAGATTAGTGAGCCGCACGGAGTTCGGGCAACCCGATCACGGACTTACATGACACTTCCTGATTGGCGAAACGGCGGAGGGTAGGACATCAAAATCAAAACAATGACAACTTTTTATAGTAAAACTAATTTTGATATTCAAATATCTCTGAACTGCTGTTATCAGTTAAAGATGTATTCGAAAAATATTTTGAAATATGGGGGCCATTTAACTCATTGACTGCCAGCCTATTTCAGAACAGGTACTCCCATATTGCCAGCTGTTTCTGATGATTTTTACTGATTTTTCAAGACCCACAGAATATCGTGCACTATGACTATCTGAAAGAATGGACTGTCTACTTTCATCAGCAAAAAGAAATTTGTTTCAAGCTTGTTTCGTTCCCCTGTAATCCCCAGTCGAGTAGAGGGAAGTTTTGCTGAAATCACCAGTCTCAGACAAAAAGCTGAGAAAAAGAGACTTATGTGAAAATGACCAAACCATGCAGAAAAGTGAATTTGACAAAAATATCTTTTACTTTTGTCATTTTTTCCACTTGTGAACATTGTTCCCATCAATAAAACAAAAACAAAACATAAAAAGTGCTTTTGATTGCAAAATACAGTATAATACAAGTTCACAAAAAAAGACAACCAATTAGAAAATACATACAGTAAACGCTATATACAAAGCTGTGTGTGTGTGTGTTTAGACAGTGTAGTTGTGTTAGGCGGTAAAGCACTCTGCTGGATGTAAAGGGACACGACAGGACTTGCACCACAGCCTGGTCTCACTGCGCAGACCCTAAACCTCCTTGAGGGCCTAGCCTTACTGCTGGAGGGAAGGTACTCCAGTTTGTGCCTCGCCATCCTTCCATCACGCCTGCTCTCAGGATATGTTTTGTAGGGAGCCCTTGGGTTACGTGGAGCCTCTCTCTCCACACCTACTTCCTCCACCTCCATATCCTCCTCCTCCGCCACATCCTGCACCTCCTCCTCCTCCTCCTCTACATGAGGTTTAGTGGTCCAGGACTTTACCACCTGCCGCATGAACTCTAAAAGCGTCTTGCATTCTCTGTTCCTGGCTCTGTATAAAACAAATTAATTGTACATAGAGATTTCGAACAAATAAGCAACAAACTTTTTTTGACCAGTTTAGCGACTTCCTGATGAAGGGGTAGTAGGCTATGTTTTGGTCTAACCCATCTATCCCATTCATGGATGTGTGTTGTGGCCTACATCACACTCTGGCTTCAACTGGGTCACCTTTTCCCTGTTTCCCCTCTGCCACACTTCAACACTCTGCATGTTGTCCTGGTGACAGGTCGTCACCATCCTGATCAGCCTTTTGTCCTGCCAGGCTACCACCAGAACCTTCTTGTTGTGGTACACAAGCCTCCCTCCCACACCTAGGTCAGACTTGGTGACATTCCTGATCACCTGAGGCTCTCCCTGGTTCCTCCTCAGTGTCCCACACATATTGGTTTTTGCCTCCTGTAGCTGCTCACAAAGTGCAATGGAATTATAAAAATTATCCATAAACAATGTATGTCCAGCACCTGGGAGACGATCAAGGAGGGAAAAAACTATTTCGTGCAGGGTAAGTGGTTCCCCAATATATGGCTGAAAGTTAAAGCAGTACCCAGAGGCCGAGTCGCACAGGACATAAGATTTAATGGTTTGGCTTTTTTATGTACCCAGTCAAAAAGCTCAATCCAAAGAATCTTTGCAACTCTGGGATGGACACTGGTTTCCACACAAGCCCTATGCTGTGTGGCAGAATCTCTGGGTGTGCCTGAAAATATTGCTCGGCATACAGGTTTGTCTGCTCAACTATATGACGGAGCAGCTCATCTGTAATGAACAGCTCCAGGAAGTCAGCCGGCACGGCAGAATCCAGCTCTGCAGCAGCGTTCCGGGGTCCAGGCGTTGCGGTGAAGGGGAAAACCTTTGGTCTCCAGTCATCCTTAGACAAGCTGCCATCTTTACTCTTTGTAACTGTAATACATTATTAACTATTGGTCAGCCGAGCTAGTTGTTCACTAGAGCAGCGTGTCTGAATCTGCTTTTTGTATGTGTTGTTTTAAGTTTTCTAACCGATCGAATTGTGAAACCTTTAATGGATACTTTAGGATTCCTTGTGAAGAGATTAATAAAGAGCCTCGCACTAAGGACTTTACCGAAAGACGCAGGAAAAGTGGCTCGCTAACATTTCACTAGCAGACGCTTTTACCTCTAAGGATTATTTATTTACCCAGCCGTGCAGTCACAATGCGCAGTTATTACATCCCCATCTTTATTTCATTCATTGTCAGGTATGAGTTTGCGTTTTAAATAAACACTGAATGTTTGACCTGAAAAGAACACAGCCACAGACGCATTGTTTTGTTGAGAATGATAAGTTGATACCAATCCTTACTTACACGGCTCTGTACGATGCAGGATCTGTCCTTCAGGACCTCAACTCTGAGTTCTTAAACCCACAGACGGAAAAGTTGCAGCATCCATGTTTTTCCAAACCTTCATTTGTTTAGCAGTGCAAAATCTTGATTGTAACACTAGCTGTGGGTTCAAATCTAAAGTGAATAAAAAGACAGTCTAGGATCGTGTCTTTAATTCAGACAGAAGACATTTTTTATTGTCGATGGTAGAGGCAGCAAATACAAAGACGTTACAGAATGTAAGTGACATACAGCGGCGGAATGGAGACTTATTAGCATTATTAGCATTTACCGCTGTGCCAGTAGCTTCGACCTTGATATTACCAAAACATGTAGTGGAAAAATGAGTTAGAACGTTCACCACAGTAGCTTCAAAGTGTCATGAAATATCCAAAAAAGCAAAAATATACTCGGAAGAGTCGCATTTTCTTCATATATCAGCAGCAACTCTTGCTGGCCTGACCACCACTCCGTCAACCGGAAGTTTATGCTTCACGTGATTGCAAGCAAGCAATTGCCTTATTTCTCCATACTGATCTCTCTCTGTCTCTATCTGTCTGCTCTACTCCACCATGTGCTTTTTAATTTGTGAAAATGTCGATTGGTTTCAACTAACGCTAGCAAAAACACATGCGTGACATGAAGAACTTGCTTATCAGATGATTGAGGTCGCCCGCTGTAAGTTCTCAATCTCTTCTGTGTCTTTACCAATGCTTTTTAGATATTTGTGAAGTATGTTCATGTCCGACTTGGTTTTCTTTATCGTGTTTTTACCTTTCTGGTCTGTAACGAAGTTGTCAATCTCTTCTTTACTTTTAGGAGTTGTGTTTTCGTTGTTATTTTCTGTTATTACTTCCTCTGGCTCTTTGAACTCGTCCGGATAATAGAATACACGGACCGAGGAAAGATATCTTGCCTCTGAGCTGCAACAGAGCAGTGCTCATCCTGCTGCCTAAGAAGGGTGATCTACAGCTGCTGAAGAACTGGAGGCCGGTGTCGATGCTCTGCACAGACTATAAAATCCTGTCCAAGTTGTTGCCATCACGGCCGCGAGGAGTCATGGCCTTGGTTGTCCACATGGAGCAGACGTACAGTGTGCCCAGCAGGCTCATAGGGGATAACATCACCCTGATCAGAGAAGTTTTGGAGGTCTCCGGCTCATTGGGAATCCACCTGGGACCAGGAAAAGGCGTTTGACCGGGTTGAACACCAGTACCTCTGGCAGAACATGGGTTCAGCCCTGGGTTCATCGCCCACATCCGGACTATGTATTGTGACATCATGAGTGTACTGAAGGTGAAGGGTCTCAGTGCTCCGTTCAGTGGCATCAGGCAGGGCTGCTCTTTGTCAGGGATGCTCTACTCCCTCTCCATCGAGCCCCTTCTGCATCGGCTCAGAGCTGACCTGCAGGGGGCGCTGCTGCCTGGAGCAGTCTCTGCCAACGCAGACGACATCATGGTGTTCATCAACTCTCTGCGGAATATTGAGGTCCTGGCTGACACTGTACAGTGTTTTGGCCAAGTCTCCAGCTCCAAGGTCAACTGGAGCAAGAGCTCAGCCACTCTGTTTCTCCAAACTGGGGGACTAGTGTGGAGAACAGGGGCCCTGGTCATGTCCAGAAGAACTGGGATCAGTCTCTGGAGCAAGTTCAGGAGCGTTTGAGCAAATGGAGGTGGCTGTTCCCCACAATGTCGTACAGAGGGAGGGTCCTCATCACTAACAACCTGGTGTCCTCCGCTCTGTGGCACAGACTGCAGAGCACAGACCCACCTCCCACTTTACTCGCTCAGATCCAGAGACTGATCATAGATTTCTTCTGGGACAAGAAGAAATCTATATGGTTCCACGGGAAGTGCTGTTTCTGCCAAAGGAGGTACTCCGGCCGCCGCAGGAGGGGGCAGCTGCTCAGCTTCCTCATTGGACAAGCTAAACTGGCAGTGTATGTGAGCAGGAGGAGGAAGGCCCAGGACCAGAGTGAGGTCAGTGTGAGGGTTCTGTTGGTCAGGATCGTCCAGGCCAGACTCAGGCGGGAGTTTGGGCTCTAAAGGCTGAATGGGGATCAGGAGGGTTTTAGGGCTTGGGGCAAAATATTAAATTATGTGAATTGAATGTATTGCATTGTTTATTTATTGCACAGTATTGCACATTTGTGGTCTGAAAGGGATGTTATGTTACTAAACAGTTTCTATTACAAGATGTAATGTGAAATGATTGACCTGTTTTAATGGACTCCTACTCTATCCATTCTTTTACTCTCTCCTCGCAGCAATACTCTCATTTCCTCCACTCCTTCCCTCTCTCCTCTCCTCACCTTTGTATTTTCCTCTCCTCTCTCCCATCTTTAGAGTAAAGTAGAGTAGGGCTGGTGGAAACAGGGCTCTTAGACGGCTTGTGATGTGGTGTCATTAGCTTCTGTGACGGCTCTGCTCTGACAGCTCCGGCAGTAAACACGTCTAAAACCCCCACGTCTTGTTTGTTCCGCTCAGTAAATTCCAGGACCGCACTAATCTCTGCTCCGCTCTCCAGACAAATGAACTTCAAGCATGCGCAATTTCACACCTCAAAGACCCACGCCCCATGTGCTTCTGCCCAAACGGAAACATGGATCTCCAGGCGTTACCCGGGAAACGATTCAGAGCACTAACATTATGACATTATTCTGTAAATATGAAAGTGAGAATACTTACTGTTTGCTTTCAACAGTTTTCACATGTGCTCACGCTGCTTCTATTGACGGAAGTGAGCGGGAGAGAAGTCTTTAGGAATTAGTGCGCCTCCTCGTATTATTACGCCTCACAATATAGTACCCGTTTTTATCCGCTGAGAAAATCGACATGTTACATTTCTGTGTTACTATACTTTGTAGTGTAACACGTCACGTAACTGTATTTAAATAGGGAACACGTGGAAGAGTTTGGTAGCTTCTAACGGGAGCTAATTTTGTTGCTATACAGTGTGGAAGAGGCTGCGTTTGTGCTCCGTTTGTATGACAGAGCACACGGACAAAGATCACACAGGTACATATCAACTAGTCTAAGGTAAGGTAAGAACATGTCAGTATGTAAAAACGGTGGCCTGTTCCTTTAAATCAGCTTTTTCGTGTCTCTCTCCGGTCCTTCTCTAGTCTCCTTCTGGTCCTTCTCTAGTCTTTCTCTGGTTTCGCTTGTCTCTTGGTTTCTCTCCTGTCACTCTCTCTGGCCTCACTCCTTCACTGTATCCAACAGATCAGAGAGTGGATGCAATACAACTTCCTTCAGCTAAATGCAGATAAAAACTTAAATTATTGTCCTTGGTCCCCAGAAACAAAGAGAGAGTGTCATCTGTCACCTACAGTCTCTCTCCCTAAAACCTTTAAAAAAGGTCAGAAATCTGGGCGTAATAATGGACTCTGACTTAAATTTCAATAGCCACATTGGATCGGTAACATCGGCAGCTTTTTACCATCTGAAAAATATTGCCTGACTAGAACCAGGAAGTACGACCACATTAGTCCTGACTAGAACCAGGAAGTACGACCACATTAGTCCAGTCCTCAGGTCTCTGCATTGGCTTCCTGTGGCTCAGAGAATAGACTTTAAAACAGCTTTGCTTGTGTACAAGTCTCTCCATGGCCTCGCACCAAAATATATTAGTGACATGTTAGTCCCATATGAACCAGCCCGGACTCTGAGGAGCACAGGGACTGGACTCCTGTTAGTGCCCAGAGTCAGAACTAAACATGGGGAGGCTGCTTTTCAGATTCATGCAGCTACGGTCTGGAACAGTCTTCCTGAGGATGTGAGACAGGCCTCCTCTCTGGCGATGTTCAAATCCAGGTTAAAGACTTTTCTTTTTGCCTGTGCAAACAACAACATTTTTATCTTTTTAACGCACCTTGTTATTTTTTTACTATTCTAACCCTTTGTGTGATTTTAATGGTTTTTAGTTACCTGTGTGATTTTAATGTTTTAATGGTGATGATTTGTGCCTTGTGTGGACTGTGAGGCGCTTTGTGTCGCCCTGTGTAGGAAAAGCACTCCATAAATATAGATTGATTGATCTCTCTGGTCTTTTTCAGGTCTCTTTCTGGTCTCTCACTTGCATGTGTTTTTGGCCTCTGTCACATCTTTTGATCTACTTTTTAATACTGAAAAGTGTAAATGAGGACCACCCTCATTCAGCCAATCTACTCTCAGCCCAAAGAGTCAATTTGTGACTCCCAGAGCTTTCTTACACAAAAAGATCAAATGTCCAAATTGAGGAAAAAAAAATACTTATGATAAAAGGCTATTAAAAAAACAAACACATGATACTAGTTTGGTCCATAAAGGGAATATTAGGAGTGGACTGACCGAGTGTGACATCCCCATAGTGTTAGCCTAGTTGAACATAAGCTAGCTGGAGCCAAATTCCTTATATGGGCAAATTGTTCCAACTGTGTAAGAAGGTGCTGGGTTCGAATCCCGGTCGGAACAGGACGTCTCGCTTCTGTCATCCCCGTGTGGAGAGAATGGAAAAATATCTTAACTCTGAACATTGCAAAGCGCTTTGGGGGACCTCGGCCTGTAATCATGCACTATATTAAGAATGATTACTTAGTTACTATTACAATGTATACACAAAGATCATAGAGAACGCTAAAGAAGGGAAGAAGTCCAATATTGTGAGTGTGACACAAACGGTTAGTGAGCTAGAGGAGTTTGCTTTTTCATCTAAGTCAATACGAGCCAGAGCAAGTTGGAACAAAACTTCATTCATGAGCACTTCCCTATTGAGCTTAATTTAGCTAGCTGGTTGAATGGGGCTAAAACTACTTCAGGTCTGCTTTGGATGAGGAAGAATACTAGTAACCATGGATCTATAATAATAACAGGATAGGGTATTACTAGCTTACAGCTGTCCCACCTATGGCCACAGGGGGCGCTGTGGTACTGCAGACTGAATTCACGTGGGCTACTCAGAAAAAAGTCCCATAGAACTCAATGTAAATTAAAACAGCGCGACCTCAGCTGACAGAGAACCTGACAGAGAACCTACAGCTTTCATAAAGATCGTATTTTGTGGGGATTTTAGTGTCCCTTGTCATCCTGAAGCATCCTAAAGCTCGTGTGTAAGCATTCGATCCTGGTAAGTAGCATAAGCTGCGTGCACCTCTATCGTCATCTAAAACCACAAGAAAATAAATGCATTGCTTTTTTGTCACATGAAAAAATCTTTAAATTACTTTCTAAATGTCTGAAATTGGTGATTTTTGTAGCGATTAAAACAATCGATGGGCTGGAAAAAAGAGACAGATCACGCTCGCAACAGGTTATCTAATAGGAGAGCGTGATTTCATGCCCACTTTTTTGAGAAGACTACCCACAATGCCGTGCGGTCGAGCCGGAAGCTCGGAACTCTGGATCCCTGTATTCATTTGAATAGGACGCCATCTTGGATCACCGGGGCTCGTGTGTAACCCACGTCATAGAACAGTCACTTCCTTTAAAATTCCTTTAGCCATAGCAGCAATAATTTACGGATTTTTAAAAGTTCAAGGTGACTTTCATAAAAATATAAATCACATTTACACAAATAACATTAGAAACAAAACAGATAAGAAAATAAAGTGGTCAAAAGCCACTGCGATCTCCCACAGTGTGTACTCAAGTGGGGCGTCTGTCCCGATGAACACTAGTTTTATTTTTACTGGGTCCTTCTTTTCTAAGATATTCTTTACTTATTTATAACAACAAACTTGTTTTTAGGTAGGCTTGATCGATAGAAGTCTTGGGCCTTTTTTAACATTATTTGTGTCACCTGTGGCTCTGTCGGGCGCTACTTCCTGGTTCTACTCGCATGTAAACAATCTCATGATCTGTATATTATTACAATTCTGGATCAATCTTATGATTCTACCGATTATTTATGGATTCAGTAATGTCAGAGTGTTCCCCCTAACATTGTAACCGACCCCTAGTTCCCTGCGTTATTTAGAAATGTATTTTGTAGACTCCCGGTGTCCCACGGTCCGTGTATTTTTCGTTCAATGGTTTTTTCAAATTAAAATCAAGAATGAAATATCTTGAAATGGCTTGATTTTTCATTTTGATGAGGAAAAGGAAAAAAAAAAAATTTGCTTGATCACAATCAGAATCATTTTTATTGCTTGCTTGCAATAGGAGGATCTTTGTTTACACCTGCGTGCGCCCTTGGCACAGGTGGCAGAAAGACAGAGTTGCCCATAAGCGAACTATTTAGCATCCAGGTAGCTTTCAATGCTATAGTGCCACACAGACATGTGACCGGCGCGGAAAAACTATAAACGACGTCACTCCAAGATCCTCCTAATCACGTCCGCCTCATTACATATGCGTATCACAAAGCGGTGGTCAGCAGAGCTAGTTGTTCACTAGAGCAGCGTGTTGAATATGCCTTTTGCATGTGTTGTTTTAGTTTGTTCTAAGCGATCGAATCGCGAAACCTTTCATGGATACTTCAGGGTTCCTCGTGAAGAGATTAATAAAGAGATTTAACGCATTCTCCAACTGGTAAAACCAGCGGGCAAGTCACCAGCGCCACCATGAATAAGAAAAGAGCCAGATATGCAACACTGGTTGAAAACCAGCACGAAAGCTTTGTGACCCGGATCCGTGATCTACAACAGAAAAGGCCACAGATTACGTTCTTATTTGTATGACGTGGGTCTTTGCAGTAACTCAGTTAAAAAAAAGGTCCCCTCCCTCCCCTGCTTCTGCTGGAACTGCCTCCCAGAGCAGGTGTGTGGGAGAGGCTGATCAGGCCCAGCTGGCTCAGGTCTACAATCAGGCCTCTAAAAGAGCTCCAGAAGCCGGCTCATCGGTGCCAGTTCATAATCTGTGTCACAGTACATTAAGTGGGCCTTTCGTAATCGTTCTTGTTACCTTTGTACTTAGTTTTTTTAGTTCTGCCTCAGACCTCTGTTCCACACCTCCTGCTCCCAGCCCAGCACCACCTTTCCCAGCTCGCCTGGGTTTTGAGTTTTCATATTTTTGTTCATTAAACTTTTTGTTACCCCTACATTTGGGTTCCTTGTCCGACTCGTAACAAAATTGGCTCTTAAGTCCTATTCGAACGGGAGTAGTATTACTTGAGGACCCCTAGTTATTTGTGATAATGGCGGAGGACGTCTGAGATCTTGCAGTGCAGGGATAAGCAATGTATGTGAAATCCACTGACATCTCGCATAACGGCTGCACGTGCGCAGGTCTCTCCACTTCACACAGTTCATAAAGACTGGCATCTGACAACAGCAGCCACAGAGACCATGACGACAAACACATGTGGATTTTACTGCCCTACAGTTCTCTGGCCCTTACTGTCTGTAATGTTTAGCAATACTGTGTGTACGGACTACCCATGAACGCACCACATACTCTGCGAACATACGCGCAAGCAGAGGAGCAGTAACGGCTGCAGACTGTATTGGGACAGAGTGGAATGTAAACGTACAAATGCAACCCATCAGTCTGATCATGTTGTTTGTGTCACTGAACACATTATATTGTCCTCTACACTTCTCCATAGACCTCACAGACAAAAATCAAAAATGAAATATCTTAAAATGGCGACTCTGCAGCTGTGTACACAAATAAATATATACATACAAACGAGTCATGGTACTTACTTACTATGGTAGATTTCCACTCTACCATGGCTCAGTTTTATGAAGATGTGGCATCCCTGTCATGGATGGAATCTTCAAGAACTTCAGTTTGAAGAACACTTTTGTACGGAGTAAAAGTGTTGATGGATAACTTTGCATCTGCCTTAAGACCTGAGCCTGCGCAGCGCGTTCAGCCGTTGAAAGAGAGAAGGATGCAAAGGGCGAGACCCTCTCCACGGAACCCAGGTCTCTGCACCTCCACCGCCTCAAAAGAACTCAACACGTCCACCAGCATCATCATCAGCAGAGGATCCAGCACCAGCAGCAGCAGTGGCTGCCACAGCGTCATCAGCGCCTTCAGCATCAGCACCACCAGCACCAGCTGTGGCTGTTGCATCATCTTCAGCAGCACCTTCCCCACCTACAGCTCCCGTGAAGCTTCCCCCATTGCTCCAGGCTACAGACAGGCCTGTACTGGGGGGGCCTCTCAACCACCTCCGTCTCCACCAAAGACTCCCTCATCACCTTCCATGGACCCGGTTTGGGTCCCCCCCGCTACATCCACTCCATCTAAGGAACATGAGGACAACCTTCCCTGTGTTTTCCATCACTATTGGATTTACCGGAACACTCTGCAGGCATGATAAGATCGGCGATGAAGACTATTCCTCTCACACCCACTGTAGCCAGATCAAGAGTCCTATCTAACATTCATAACTACTCCCCATACGTACCTCCAAAGCCACTTAGGGCGTCCAACTCAAATTCACCCACAAAATCCACCGGTCCCTCCCCTAACCCCAAAACCATTCCAGTTCATGGCTGAAACTTGGCTTGACCAAAATACAGAAAATGCAGTTTTAATAGAAGCATCTCCACCAAACTTCAAATTTGAATCTGAAATACGGGGAAACAAAAAAGGAGGAGGCTTAGAATCCGTGTACCCTTCGATCATTAGTTATTCAGTTTCAAAATAAAATCAGAAAAACAAATTACGTGGTTGTTTTATTGTATTTCCATTTTCCAAATTAAATTGGAAAATCAAAACATTCTAAATAAAATATTCACCCATTTCTTTGCTATGCAGTGGAAACAACTACTAAAACAACTTCCATTATTTTGTTTGATATGCTCCCGGAAATGATGAGTGGTGAGAGACGGAAACAACTGCAAGCTGCACTCGACTCAACTCAACTACACGACAACAACTCGCGCTGTTGTTGAGCTCGCCCCCGGGCCCGAGCTCCAGGGGCAAAATGATTACAGCGCCATTTGCACCTGCGGACTGTCCTCCCCGGCTCGTAGGCTGTAACCCACTCCCTGCCTGGGAGCTGCCTCAGTCCTCGTTCTGCAGCCCGAGTCCTGCTCCGCGGGGCCTTGGTCCTCATTCTGTAGTTTAAGTCCTGGATCTATAGCCCGTCCGTCCATGTGGAGCGGATCCCTTTCTCAATATCTTTTCTCCCAGAGGTTTCTCACTTTTATCCCACTGGGTTTTAGTTTTTCTTTTCATGCAGGAGGGTCTATTGGACAGTTGGTGTCTAACAAAAAGGACTGTGATGATCCAGGACACTTTAACATTCTACAACACGTATGACATTTGTGTCTACTCCTTATGGACCAATGGTTCTGTGTTTTTATCATTGTGCTTGTGCTTAAAGTGTTATTCTCTGATTTGTATTTTGAAAGCTATATAATGTATTATGTGCTTTTGATTTGCCTGATGTTTATTAAATTTTTAAAATTAAGTCTCGATGCTCTTTCAATATTATTTATGCATTTATTTGACAGGGACAATGCAGACACAGTCATAAACAAAGCATGCAGGCGGTCTCCCATCCAAGTACTAACCAGGCCTGACATTGCCTAGCTTTCGAAATCAGACGAGATCGGGCATTCTCAAGGTGGTATGGCCGTAAGCACGGGGATATGGAGCAGTGTGCCTCCGGACCCTGCTGCTGCGGTCCTCTCCTCCCCCAGAATGAGCGCTCTTGGGCGGATGGCAGGCGCGCGGTCACCCCGGTGGTTTCCAAGGGCCATAACTTTCTGGTCCTTTGTCCCCCGCACGTCAAATTCACACCGCGGGTAGCCCGGGACCAGGGGAGTCCCTGGGTCCCACCCCCGCGTCTGTAGCCCCCCTGACTCTGCTTTGAGGAGCCCGCGAGGTCTCTTCTCTCTTCCGGTGTCGCAAATAATAGTAATGCCATAATTCTTTTGAGAATTTTAAACAACTAGAGCCAAAACAAACACATTGATATTGAAGCATAAAGGATTTATTTTTTTATTCAAGTTTAGAAAAGGAAAAGCACAATAAACGAATGGAAATTTAGATTTTCTGATTTTATTTTGAAACGGAATAACTAATGATCGAAGGGTACACGGATTGCTTAGAATCCGTGTACCCTTCGATCATTAGTTATTCCGTTTCACTTTGGAAAGACCCAAGAGGGAAAATGCAGTTAGAAGTTTATTGATTGAGCATGTTTGGCGCCCCAGGCCCGGGAGAGATGCTGTTGAGCGCGGCGCTTGCTTGCGCGCATAATCCCCAAAAACGGGCAGAGTTATCTTTGCGCGCCGGGACGTGAGCGCTCGCATCACGATCAACCGGACGCTGCTGCTAGTTATCTTTGAGCGCTGGGACGTGAGCGCTCGCATCACGATCAACCGGACGCTGCAGCAGAGTTATCTTTAAGCGCCGGGATGTGAGCGCTCGCATCACGATCAACCGGACGCTGCCTGGGACGTGAGCGCTCGCATCACGATCGATACCACGATCGGGCGGCACGGTGGCTGAGTGGATAGCACTCTCGCCTCTCAGCAAGAAGGTCCTGGGTTCGAATCCCAGTCGGACCAGGGCCTTTCTGAGTGGAGTTTGCATGTTCTCCCCGTGTCTGCGTAGGTTTCCTCCGGGTACTCCGGTTTCCCCTACCACTAAAAATGTGTCCAATAGTTCTAGCATGCACCTCCTGTACTGGCGACCCCGCTCCCATCTCTGTGTGGAGTGAGAGACAAATGCCCAAAAATTAACAATTGTAAACCGCTTTGAGACTCAGATCTGCAGTGAAAAGGCGGTATATAAATAAAGATTACTTACTACTTACTTACTTACCAGACGCTGTAGCAGAGTTGTCTTTAAGCGCCGGGACGTGAGCGCTCGCATCACGATCAACCGGACGCTGCCTGGGACGTGAGCGCTTGCATCACGATCAACCAGACGCTGCAGCAGAGTTATCTTTAAGCGCCGGGACGTGTGCGCTCGCATCACGATCAACCGGACGCTGCAGCAGAGTTATCTTTGAGCGCTGGGACGTGAGCGCTCGCATCACAATCAACCAGACGCTGCGGCAGAGAGAGATGACGTGAGCAGAGACGAGTGAGACGCGAGCAGAGAGAGAGAGACGCGCAAGCAGAGAGACGAGAGAGGGCGTGAGCAGAGAGAGAGGACGCGAGCAGAGAGAGAGAGAGAGAGGTGAGCGAGCGAGACCTGTTGAGCTGAGAGAGGAGAACGAGCAGAGAGAGCAGAGAGAGAGAGACGCCGAAGCAGCAGAGAGAGAGACGACGTGGAGCAGAGTGAGAGAGGAGACGTGAGCAGAGCGCGAGAGACGCGAGCAGCAGAGCGAGATAGAGAGAGGGTACAACAAGCAGAGAGAGAGAGACGCGCGCAGAGAGAGCCGAGAGCAGAGAGAGAGAGAGACTTGAGCAGAGGAGCGGAGAGGTGAGAAGGAGAAGAGGACGCGCAGCCGAGCGAGAGTAGACGGAGAGAGAGAGAGAGAGAGTGAGCAGAGAGAGAGAGACGCGAGCAGAGAGAGAGACTACGGCAGAAGCGGAGAGAGCAGAGAGAGAGAGACGCGAGCAGCAGAGAGACGTAAGCAGAGAGAGGAGAGACGATTTGAGCAGGAGAGGAGACGTGAGCAGCGGGAGAGAGCGACGCGTGAGCATAGAAAGACCGGGTGAGCAGAGCGAGACGTGAGCAGAGAGCGACCGCTGAGCAGCGGCGAGGCGAGACGTGAGTGAACTGAGAGAGCCGCGCGCAGGAGGCGAGACGGCGTGCAGGCAGATGCGCAGCGAGCGAGCTGGTGAGCAGGACAGCAGAGAGCGAGGCGAGGTGGCAGAGAGACGACTCGCTAGAGAGAGACTGTGAGCAGCGCGAGCGCGTGAGCAGAGAGCGAGGAGAGGCTACGAGGTCGGTGGAGAGCAGCGAGAGAGAGATGCGCAGCCAGAGAGGAGGGACGGTGAGCAGAGAGAGAGGGACCGAGCAAAGATGAGAGAGAGACGCGCGTCCGCGTGTCTATGGTGACGCGTCGGAAGACACAGACGGCAGTGCGTTCACTGAGCGGAGGATGTAACGTAACGTTCGGTTTATCATAACATATCACTTATATTTAATTTTATCTGGCTCAAGAATGGAAGGCTGCAGGTGAACTGTTTTTGATGATGTTCTCTTCACTGACGATGACAACTGTGGCACTGGAACGTTTTTTGCCTTGGAAGTGCTTGGGGAAAGACCAACTTCAGGGGCATTGCAAAACCAAGAGTGAAGCACCCGGTCAAAATGCATGGTGGGGTGGAATTTCTCCGATGGGGGGACCTGGTCCGTTGTTCATTTTTGACGGTGAGTGATTGAAGTTAAGTAGTTTTGAAAGACATGCATGCAATGTTGGCATGCTTAAATAAATTGTAACCATCATGCTATACAATTATTTTAAACCCGCAGGTTCTATGGATCACCCCTTCTACGCGGAAGAAATCCTCAAAAAAGCTGCTCGGTCCATTCCTTGAAGGGGAGCAGCATTTCCGTATGTCTACACAGGTTTCTTCCAAGTTAGGCTAATCAATCGGTATTCCAAAATCGTCAGCTATGATTATGACAAAAGCAACGTCGTGATGATTAGGCTAGTAATGTTTGTTTAATGATGAGTTGTCCTCCTATTTGTCCTGTTTGATTTTTTTATGACAAAGAAACCAAAACTCACAGCTAAAAGTCGTCAACGCTGCAGTGTGACTTGTGAGGGGAAATCATCTGGGACCGAACATGGCCAGCGGGCGTTACGTAGTTATTTTATATATATCTTATATATCTTGGTTGAATACATGCACTGTATCGGAAAATAGGTAACAGTGGCTGACCTGTCCCATGTGTTTTTGTTTAAGGTCGCCGGATCTGAACCCCATTGAGTTTGTGTGGGCATCCCATTGAAAGATACATTCGCTGTGAGGGCCCAAGCCGATGAGCAAGGACGCACTGAATCTCGCAATAGAGTTTTTTTGGCTCTCTAAAACAAACTCACACCCAGGTCTGCAATAAATATATAGGACCACCTGGACAAAAGTCATCGCCCATGTATTAGCCTTGATAAGGGTGAGAGGCAATGGGATGTGATATACCCACGGGCCAAGGGATGTCCACGTTAGCCTCATTAGCCTACTATTGTTAGGATTTCTATATCCAGTGTTTTGTCAAGGTGCCAATTATTTTGCTACTTTAATAAACATTCTCCACTGTAAAAACCTGAATGGATCTTGTTTGGATGGAGTATTGTGACTGTATGTCCCATTGATTGCACACTAGGCACTGAGCCAATAATGGTCCTGGTCTCTCTTCGCTCTCTTCTCTCTGCTTCTCTCTCTGCTCGCGTCTCTCTCTTGCTCGCGTCTCTCCTCTTCTTGCTCACGTCTCTCTCTCTCTCTGCTCGCGTCTCTCGCTCTTGCTCGCGTCTCTCTCATGTCACTCTCTCTCTCTGCTCTCGTCTCTCTCTCTCTGCTCAGTCTCTCTCTGCCGCGTCTCTCTTCTCTGCCTCACCTCTCTCTCTACTCTGCTGCTCGGTCTCCTCTCTCTTGCTACGTCTCTCTCTCTTCTGCTCACGGCTCTCTCTCTCTCTGCTCGCGTCTCTCTCTCTTGCTTCTCTGCTCGTGTCTCTCTCTCTCTGCTCACGTCTCTCTCTTGCTACACCTCTCTCTCCCTTCTCTCTGCTCGCGTCTCTCTCTCTTGCTTCCTGTCTATCTCTTCTCTCTGCTTTCGCGTCTCTCTCTCTCTGCTCGCGTCTCTCTCTCTCTGCTCACGTCTCTTCTCTGGCTCACCTCTCTTCTCTCTCTCTGCTCACGTCTCTCTCTCTCTGCTCACGTCTCCTCTCTGCTCACCTCTCTCTCTCTCTCTCTAGTCGGTCTCTCTCTCTCTCTGTCACGCTCTCTCTCTCTGCTCACGTCTCTCTCGGCTCATCGTCTCTCTCTCTCTGCTCACCGTCTCTCTCTGCTCGCGTCTCTCTCTCTTGCTCACGTCTCTCTCTGCTCTCTCTCTATGCTCACGTCTCTCTCTTCTGCTGGGGGGTCTCTCTCTCTTGCTCACGTCTCACTCGTGCTCCTCTTCTCTGCTCACGTCTCTCTCTCTCTGCTCACAGTTCTCTCTCTGTCTCTTCTCTCTGCTCTCGTCTCTCTCTCTTTGCTCACGTCTCTCTCTCTCTGCTCAGTCTTCTCTCTCTGCTCACGTCTGCAACCTGTTCTTCTTAACACTAGAAAACCCAACCGAAATGGCCCCTGTTTTGAGAAAACAGGGTAGCTAACTTGCTAGTTGGCTGCTAACATTTGCATGTCTTTGATTTGCAAATGTAGGTAAATGACTTATAACAGAATGGGGGCTGGGGTGGGCTCTTGTTTTTGCGGTGTGGGGGAGGGAGAGCTGCCAAGCAGAAGAGATGCACCATGGCAGTGCTGTGTACCTGAGGAATGCGCTGTATATATTTTGTAATCAGATTTTTCGTGTCTTTGGTGCATGTTTCACATAATTCTCACCATGTTTAACAAACAGTTAGGTGCATTTCTCAGAACAATGAGTGCAAACTGCAAAACCTCATGGATAACCGTGCTAAAAAGGTCACTTTCTAAAATGAAACATTATTCCTCAAAAGAAAGTCTTATGTCAATGAAAAACGGTCTGTGTCTGTGTCTGACATCAGTGTTTATGAACAACAGTCAAATGATTTAGTCATTTTTTCATTGTGACTGTTTTAGTTGGATACATATGTATGTATGTATGTTCACTATTTACTGCTTAGGTCTTTGCGAATTCTACAGCATTCTGCAACACAAAATGTAACTACAGTATTTACGTAGAAAAAAATACAAAAAATTCATTCCGGTAGAACCTCGACACATCATTGAGTCGGGTGTGGAACATATCGCGGCACGTTTCTCCTTTTGAACACTTTACAAATGCTTTTGGTACATGTATCAGTTACTTTCATACATTTCTCTGCTGTTTTATAACACGAACATATGCTTCTGACCTGTCATTCAGAAATGAAAATACTTTTCACGACTGACATAGTTCTCGGTAAAACCAGTAGTTCATTTCATCGCTTTGGTCCTCACGATAAAAAACTGTAAGAGTGGAACAATTTTGTGAGTGTCGTTTTTACAGTTCACCGAGGCTCTCTCTCTTCTCTCTCTGCTCACGCCTCTCTCTCTTGCTCGCGTCGTCTCTTTCTTGCTCACGTCTTCTCTCTCTCTGCTCGCGTCTCTTCTGCTCCCGTCTCTCTCTTTCTGCTTCACGCTCTCTCTCGCTGCTCCGTCTCTCTCTTCTCACCTCTCTCTTCTCTCTCTCTGCTCACCTCTCTCTCTCTCTCTCTGCTCACGCCTTCTCTCTCTCTCGCAGTCTTCTCTTTCAGCTCACGTCTCTCTCTTCTGCTCGCGTCGCTGCTCAGCTCACGGTCTCTCTCTGTCACGTTCTCTCTCTCTGTCACGGTCTCTCTCTCCTTCTTCTGCTCATGGTTCTCTCTCTTGCTCACGTCTCTCTTGCTGCGGTCTCTCTCTCTCGGCTCTCTCTCTTGCTCGCGTCTCTCTCTCTCTGCTCACGTCTCTCTCTCTCTCTGCTGCGTCTCTCTCTCTCTGCCGGTCTCTATCTCTCTGCTCAGTCTCTCCTCTCTGACTCACCTCTCTCTCTCTCTCTCTGTCACGTCTCTCTCTCTCTGCTCACGTCTGCTCTCTCTGCTAACTCTCTCTCTCTCTGCTCGCGTCTCTCACTCTATGCTCACCTCTCTCTCTCTCTCTCTGCTCGCGACAGTAATCTGAACTTAAAAAAGTAAAGTTTTTACAGGACTTAAAATTTCCAGTAACTTGTATTTAAACAACTTAGGTGGCAGAACTTGGGACAAACTTAACTGACAACTTAATAAGTGTAGTTCTTCAAACTTGAAGAATTAAGTTAATGCCTTCAATTCAAAAATCCTTCGCGCTGGTTGCTTTGAAATTTTGAGGTGAATTAACTTTATCTTTTTTACAGTTGTGCATGGACCATCAAGTCCAATTAAATAATGGACAATTGCCTCCTGCATCCTGAACAGAGACATGCGAGTGTGCGCGGGTCGGCCGAACGCAGTCAACCCGCGGGTCCCGCGCGATTATTTCGGGCGGGTTGGATGCCTCAAAATAGTATGAGTCATGTCAGGTGAGGGGTTGGGTCGGGGTTCAGAAAGCTCCTGATCCCTTATAATATAATCTATGTGAGCCACGGTATGGCGAGTCCCTGAGTACATTTGCAATCGCGCAGGGAGGCTGTTAACAAAAAAAATCATGCTGACAAAACAGGAATCGCTCTTCACGGACTCCCGCTTAAAAGCTCAGAACACTCCAGCGAGGACCGACGTGTGATCTATACAGAGGCACCGAGGGATGATGACGGTGTGGGACCTCACAGCAGAGGCCTAAAGCAGGGGCCTCATGAACTTTAATACTTACCGTCGGTGGTAATATACACGGGCGACATGTGGTCCCGTGCTTTAAGACTATATTAATATTGTATGTTAACATTCAAATAGATTAGTGCTTATTCCCTTTTCCTCATTTAGTGATTTGCGGAGGAGAGGAGAGGAGCAGGCGGAGAGAAGTATGGCATGAAATAATGATGAATTACAGCTTGCTAATTTATTTGAAAGCATTTTCATTATGATTGTTATATTTATGTATTTATTATAAATGTTAGAGATGCCAGGACAAAGGCGTCTGCTTTTGTTCTGAGTGGGAGGAGGACACCAGCGGAGCAAAGTTTCTCTTTCCATACCGAATTCTCTCTTTTTGGAAAGATCACCAACGTGATGCAAAGAGTTTACGTTATATGCAGTATGTATTAAAGTACTGCGGGTTTTCCAGAGGACTGCCTGCTACAAGGAGTTGCCCGTTTAAACAGATTGTCGATGTGCGCGGGGCTGAAATCTCTCAAGGTAACCCTGCTCACAAGAAGCCACCTGGTGGTTGTGTTGGTCATTGCAAGTCACTGGGTAGGGGGGGAAAAATAAAAGACGCGGTGAATCACACGTGATTCCGTGGTGATTCACGGCGGGTGAAAGGCAACAAACCGGATTGGGACCTATGTACCACTAATAAACATGTTCAATCGGATGATGTGAGTGTTGGTTGGGGGTTGTTCATGCACCGGTGTTCAGTTTTTGTTCGTCATCACGGTGTGGAGAGAATGGAAAAAAATCGGAACATTGTAAATATCCGGCAAGTATGTCAAAAACACAATACATTTCACAGTAAGTATAATGTGGGCTAGTGACGCAACCGTTGACAGGACGCCATCTCTACTGTTATCCCAAACCAATCTAACCAAAATGAACGGAAAAAAAACACTCACAGAAGCACGCTGTTCCACAAGATGTAAACCACTCTTTTTACAGGCTCATTATCGTTACTCCCAGATTTGAAGGGCGCACATAGGCTCAGTCTTCATGAAAGTGTATTATTTGAAAACGGAGCTGGGAGCAGGAACTGAGCGCAACATGCCTCAGTGTAATTTGGTGGAGTAATGGAAGATTTAAACTGGGTTCATTTTGTTCCGCAGTTTGATGTAGCTGTTGTTTTTCCGCATTAGAACAGAACAAGTGGACACATGAAGTATTGTATTTAAAGGGACCATACAGTATATAACATTTTCTTCTTATTATTTCTTTTGTGGTGTCCCCAGGTAACAGGTCAATGTGTACTAATCATTATTTTGATGAGGTTTTTCTGAAATAGAAATACAAACGATGTCCAAAATATTGATTCTTTAATTGCAGGTCCAGGTTCTTAAGTAGATTATCCAACAAAAAACAGACTCCAATGTATTCCCAATGTATTTGGACGGCAAATGGAAATAAACTGGACAAGAGAGGGAGAACCATGCAAACTCTCTCGAAAGGACCTGTTCCGATGAGGATTTCATGCCCCGGACCTTCTTGCAGAGAAGCGAGAATGCTATCCACCTGCCGCCCATCTGAGTTTGTCACGTAAACCCCAGCAGGTGGTCTGCATCTGAATATCTTAGGAGCTACAAGTGGCACAGATGGGAATTTGTTGGAAACAACAATGGATTGTAAAATGTTATGACTTAATCGACCACTAGGAATAGGACACTTCTTTTATTTCACGGACAACACACAATAATGAACATTCATGTACAAGTGTTTACACATTCGTAAATGTGCTAAAAAGTAGCAACTATTTTCTTTTAAACCAATATTTGTATTTATTTTTTGGGGCTAAGTTTTAGACAATATAATATATACAAATGATTGGTTTTTAAAAGAAATAGTTGCTACAATTCTGCACATTTACGTATGGTGTAAAACAACTTGTCATGAATGTTCATTATTGTGTGTTGTCTGTTTTGAATAAAATGAAGTGTCTAGTCCTAGTGGTCGGACTTACGTTCATTACATTTACAATCCATTTTTGTTTCCAGACAATTCCCATCTGTGCAACTTGTAGCTCCTATGATTTCAGATGGCAGCCAACCTGTGGGGTTACGTTGACAAACTCAGTATGGGCGGCAGGCTTGGATAGCATTTCTGTTCTCTGCGAAGAAGGTCCTATGTGCTTGAATCTCCAGTCGGGAAAGGTCCTTTCTGAGAGGAGTTTGCATGTTTCTCCTCTCTGTGTCAGTTTCTTGCATTTGCCGTCCAAATTACATTGGAAATCCATGTGATGTCTGTTTTTTGGTTGGATAATCTACTTAAGAAACTGGACTGCAATTAAAGAATAAATAATGGGGGACATCGTTTGTATTTCTTAATTAAGAAAAACTCATGCATAAAATATGATTAGTACACATTGAACCTTTACCTGGGGACACACACTAAAATAAATAATTTAGAAGGAAAATGTTAGTACTGTATGGTCCATTAATACAATACTTCGTGTGTCCACTTGGTTCTGTTCTAATGCCGGAAAAAAAACAAAACACATCTACATCACTGCTGGGACCACATATGAACCCAGTTTAAAATGTTCCGTACCCAGCCTAATTACCCTGAGGATGTTGCGTCAGTTCCTGACTCCCAGCTCCTGTTTCCAGAATAATCACTTTCATAAGTGCCTATGTGCTCCCTTCAAATCTGTGAGTACCCGGATAAATGAGCCTGTAAATAGAGTGGGTTTACATCTTGTGGAAAAAAAACGGCTTGCTTTCTGTGAGTGTTTTTGTTCCGTGCATTTTGGTTTATAGGTTTGGGGTAGAGTAACATATAGATGGCGGCCTGTCACACGTGTGCGTCACTAGGAACCAATTATAATACTGTGATTGTATTGTGTTTTTGAATACTTGCCGAGAGATAATTAACAAGCGTTCCGTTTTTTTTCCATTCTCTCCACACGCGGTGCATGACGGAAGCTAAAAACCCGAATCACACTGGTGCATGGATGAAAACCCTCCAACCAACCTCACATTCAGGATTATTGGAAACATGTTTTTAGTTGGCTACAGTAGGTCCCCATTTCGTTTTGTAGCCTTTCCGCGTGAATCACTCGAGAATCACGTGTGATTCACGGGTCTTTTATTGTCCCCCTCCCAGTGACGTGGCAATGACAAAACACCCACCAGGGTGGCATTGTGAGCAAGGGTTTCATTGGCGAGTTTCCTGCCCCGCGCACATCGACTATTGGTTTAAACGGGCAATCCTTGTAGCAGGCCCGTCTCTGGAAAACCGCGGACATTAAACCTACTGCAATTTACCCGTAAACTTTGCATCCGTTGGTGATCTTTCCAAAAGAGAGAAATCGTTCTGGAAAGAGAAAAACTATGGCTCGCTGGTGTCTCCTCCCACTCAGAAAAAAAGCAGACGCCTGTTTCTCTGGCATCTCTAACATTTATACTAATAATAAATATAACAATCTTAATGAAGATGCTTTCAATAATTTAGCAGGCTG
Source organism: Knipowitschia caucasica (assembly GCA_964034765.1). Taxonomy (NCBI): domain Eukaryota; kingdom Metazoa; phylum Chordata; class Actinopteri; order Gobiiformes; family Gobiidae; genus Knipowitschia; species Knipowitschia caucasica. Next base: position 5,856,158 of record OZ035833.1, on the reverse strand, counting down.
TAATTCATTATTTCAACATGCCAAACTTCTCTCGCTGTCCTCTCCTCGCCTCCGCAATTCACTAAATGGAGCGAAAAGGGATTATTCACTCAATCTATTTTGAATGTTACAAATACAAGATTATATAGTATAAGCACGTGTACCACTAGTAGCCCGTGTATTTACCACAGACTGTCAGTAGTTTCATAAGGTAATGAGGCCCTGCTTGAGGCCTCTGCTGTGCGGCCCACACGTCATCAGTTCCGGTGCTCTGTATAGCTACAGTTCTTCCTCGGGCTGGAGTGTTCAGAGGCTTTTTAAGCGGGGGTCAGGAAGGAGCGGATCCTGTTTGTCAGGCATGCTTTTTTTGTTAACAGCTCCTGCGCGATTTGCAAATGTACTAAGGGACTCCATACGGTGGCTCACATATATTATATTATATGGGATCAGGAGCTTTCTGACTCCGACCCCCCGGCACCCTGACATGACTCATATTTTTGTAGGCATCCCAACCCGCCCGAAACCGCAGGGACCGCGTGGTTGACTGCGGGTTTCGGGGACGACCCGCGCACTCGCATGTCCTTGTTCAGGGCTGCAGGAGCAATTGTCCCTTATTTATTTAATTGGACTTCTGGTCCATGCACCCTGTAAAAAAGTAACAGTTAATTACATTCTTCAATAATTTCCAAAGCAACCAGCTTTGCGAAGGCTTGTTTGAATTGAAGGCATTAACTTAATTTCTTCAAGTTTTGAAGAACTACACTTATTAAGTTGTCAGTTAAGTTTTCAAGTTTGCCAATAAGGGTTTAAAATCAAGTTATGGAAAATTTCAGTCTGTTAAAAACTTACTTTTTTAAGTTTCAGATTACGTGCCTAGCGAGAGAGAGAGAGAAGAGGTGAGCAGAGGCAGAGAGAGACGCGAGCAGCCGAGACGAGAGAAGGAGGTGAGCAGAGAGAGAGACGTGAGCAGAGAGGAGAGAGAGTGAAGCAGAGGAGGAGAGTGAAGAGGAGAGCTGAGAGAGACGTGAGCAGAGCGAGAGAGCCGCGCGCGAGAGAGAGTGACTGCGAGCAGAGAAGAGAGAGAGACGTGAGCAGAGAGAGAGAGATCGCGAGCCGAGAGGAAGGAGCAGCGAGCGCGAGACGCGAGCCGAGAGAGACGTGAGCAGATGAGTGAGAGACCTTGAGCAGGAGCGAGAGAGAGACGTGAGCAGATGAGAGAGAGCGTGAGCAGGAGAGAGCGTGAGCAGAGAGAGACGCTGAGCAGAGAGAGAGAGACGAGAGCCTGAAAGCGGAGAGACGCGAGCAGAGGGAGAGAGAGGCTTGGGGGAGCAGAGAAGGAGAGAGGAGAGGAGAGTGAAGCAGAAGAGAGATGAGAGAGAGCGTGAGCAGAGAGAAGAGACGTGAGCAGAGAGAGAGAGGGGCCTGTGTGCAGAACCGAGAGAGCGTGAGCAGAGAGAGACCGCGCGCAGCGAGGAGAGAGGACGTGAGCAGAAGAGAGAGAACGCGGAGCAGGAGAGAGAGGCGTGAGCAGAGGAGAGCGAGGAGAGTCGGTGAACTGTATAAAAACGACAACTCAAATTGTTCACCTTACACGTTTTGTATGTGATGACCCCCAAAGCGATGAAATGTGGACTACTGGTTTTACAGAACTTTCAATCGTGAAAAGTATGTTTCATTCTGATTGAACCGGGGCAGAAGCAAAGTTCAATGTTATAAACAGCAGAGAAGCTGTATGAAAGTAAACTGTACCTTGTCCAAAGCATTTGTAAGTGTTCAAAGGAGAAAACTGCCGCGATTCTGTCACACACGACTCAATGTTGTGGAGGTTCTTCCCGTAAGATTTATTTGTATGTTTTTTACCGAAATACTGTATGTGTCCTATTTTTGTTGCAGACTGCTGTTGAATTGCAAATGAGCCTACGCAGAAAATATTTTGAACATACAGTTACATACATATGTCTCACTCAATACAGTACACAATGATAAACTATGACTAAATCATTTGCCTGTGTTCATAAAACACTGATGTCAGGACACAGGGACACCCGACGATTCATTGGACATGAAAGACTTTCTTTGAGGATTAAGTTCATTTTTGGAAAGTGACTTTTTAGAGGTTCTATCATGAGGTTTTTGCCAGTTAGTTTGCACTCATTGTTCTGAGAATGCACTAAAAACTGTTGTTAAACATGGTGAAGAATTATGTGGAAAAATGCACCAAGGACATGAGAAACACTGCTTACAAAATCTATACAGCGCATATTTTCAGGGTACACGCCATCGCCATGGCATCTCTTTGCTTTGCAGCTCTCCTCCACACGGAATATACAAAGCCCCCCAGCCCCCTGCTGTTATAAGTCATATTACCAACATTTGCAAACTCAATACATGCATATGTTAGCAGCCAACTAGCAAGTTAGCTCCCTGTACTCACAAACAGGGGGTCTGCGTCAATTTCGGTTGGGTTTTTAGTGTGTTAAGAAGAACAGGTGCGAGAGACGTGTGCAGAGAGAGAGAGACGTGAGCAGAGAGAGAGTGACGGAGCAGAGAGAGCGAGACGTGATCAGAGAGAGAGAGCAGAGAGGAGCGTGAGCAGGAAGAGGAGAGACTGTGAGCCAGGAGAGAGAGAGCAGGGAGAGCCGTGAAGGAGAGAGCGATGAGAGAGACGCGAGAGCAGAGAGAGACGTGAGCAGAGAGGAGGCAGGAGTGAAGGAGCAAGAGAGAGAAGCCGCGAGCAGAGAGAGGACGTGAGCAGAGAGAGGAGAGAGAGACGGTGGCAGAGAGACGTGAGAGCAGAAGAGAGCGAGAGGTGAGCCGAGAGACGAGAGACGGTCGAGAGCAGAGAGCGAGAGGAGAGAGTTGAGCAGGAGCGGACCGTTGAGCGAGGAGAGAGACGTGAGCAGAGAGAGAGGGAGAGAGGTGGCAGAGAGAATTCGTGAGGCAGAGGAGAGGGAGAGCGTAAGCAAGAGAGAAGAGAGACTTCGCGCAGAGAATGAGCGTAGACGTGAGCTGAGAGAGCGAGACGCGAGCAGAGAGAGAGAGATGAGAGTGTGAGCGAGAGAGACGTGCGCAGAGAGAGAGAGACTCGAGCAGAGAGAGCAGAGAGAGAGAGCGAGACGCGAGCCGAGGAGCGCGAGAGGGACGTGCGCGAGAGAGAGGAGACGTGAGCAGAGAGAGCGAGACCGCGAGCAGAGCAGCAGAGAGAGAGAGAGTGTGAAGCAGAGAGGAGAGCGACGCGAGCAGAGAGAGACGTGAGCAGAGAGGAGAAGAAGTTGGAGCGAGAGACGAGAGAGAGCGTGAGCAGAGAGAGACGCGAGCAGCGAGACGGAGAGAGACAGCGAGCCAGAGAGAGAGAGCGCCGTGAGCAGAGAGAGAGAGACGCGGAAGCAGAGAGAGAGAGACTGTGCGAGCAGAGAGAGGAGAAAGAGCGAGAGCAGCGACGCGAGAGACGCGGAGCCGAGCGAGACGAAGCGAGAGAGAGAGGACTAGTGAGCAGAGAGAGAGTCGTGGAGAAGGGAGAGGGGAGACGTGAGCAGGAGGAGACGTGTGCAGAGAGAGACGTGAGCAGAGAGGAGACGCGCGCAGAGAGAGAGAGACGGTGAGCTGAAGGAGAGACGGTGCGAGCAGAGAGAGAGCCGGCGTGAGCAGAGAGAGAGAGAGAGAGGTTGAGCAGGAGAGAGAGAAGAGGTGAGCAGAGAGGAAGACTGGGGCGGAAGCAGAGAGAGACCGTGAGGCAGGGAGAGAGAGACGTGCGCCGAGAGAGAGAGAGAGAGGTGAGCAGAGAGAGAGAGAGTGCGAGAGCAGAGAGAGAGAGCGTGAGCAGAGAGGAGGGACACGAAGCAGAGAGTGAGAGAGCCGCCGATGTCCGCGTATCTATGGGTCGCGCCGGAGCCAGACGGCCAGTGCTGTTCACTGAGCGGAGGGCATGTAACGTAACGTTCGGGTTTATCCCCAAACATATCACAATATTTACTGTCTATGGCTCAAGAATGGGAAGGCTTGCAGGTGAAAGTTTGAGGATGTTTCTTCACTGACGAGTCACCTGGGGCAACTGGAACGTTTTTGCTCCTTGAAGTGTGGAGATAAGACCCAACTTCAGGGGCCATTGCACAACCAAGAGTGAGGCACCCCGGTCCAAATGCTGTTTGGGGTGAATTTTCTCCGACTGGGGTCCTGGTACGTTGGTCATTTTTGCCGTGTGAGTGATGAAGTTTGAAAGAAATTGATGCAACAGTAGGCTATGTAAATAAATTGTTTCAATATGCTAACATATTATATAAACCGCAGGTATTAAAGGATCAACACTTTAAGCGGAAGAAATCATCAAAAAAAGCTTGCTGGTCCATATAACTTAAGGGAGCATTTCCGTATGTTCTACATCATTAGTTCTTCAAGGTAGTCTACTTTGTATTCCATAATCTTCAGCATGTTTATGACCAAAAGCAAACGGTGTGTTGATTAGGCTACTACTGTTTGTTTAATGATTAAGTTGTCCTCCTATTTGTCCTGTTTGATTTTTTTAAGACAACGATCCAAAACGCCACAGCAAAAAAGTGTCGTCAAAGCCTGATGCATTTGAAAGTGAGGGTCAACTTGTTAGGTACCGACACGGCAAGGAGTGAGTGTACCCCGTTGTTATTTATCTATATTATATATTATTCTGGGTGGAATACATGGCTTGTATCGGAAAATCGGCTAACAGTTGCTGAAATGTCCAGTCTTTTTGTTTAAGGTCGCCGGGAATTGATACCCCCATAGACGTTAGTGTGGGCGTCCATTGAAAAAGATTACATTCGCTGTGAGGCCAAGCCGGTATGAGCCAAGGACCGCACTGATCTCCGCAATAGAGTTTTTTTTTGCTATCAAACTCACAACCAAGGTGCTGCAATAACTATATAGACCCACTGGCCGAAAAGTCACGACAGGTTCATAGCCTTGAAGGAGATTGCAACTGGCATGTGATATCCCCTCGGGCAAGGGTATATGTCTGTCCACGTCTAGCCTATCTTAAGCCTATTATTGTTAGGATTCTATATCAGTGTTTTGTCACGGCTGCCAATTTGCTAATTTAATAAACATGTACCTCTCCTAGGATATAACACTGAAATGGATTTGTTGATGAGTATTGTGATGTATTCCATTGAATTGCTCACTAGGCAACTGAGCCAAAATGCGTCAGCGTCTTCTATCGCTCTCTCTTCTCTCTGCTCTCTCTCTCTGGCTGCGTCTCTCACTCTGCTCGCGTCTCTCTCTCTTGCTCAGTCCTCTCTCTCTCTCTGCTCGCGTATCTCTCTCTCTGCTCGCGTCTCTCTCTGCTTCACCACATCTCTCTCTGCTACGTCCTCTCTCTCTGCTCACGTCTCTCTCTGCTCGCGTCTCTCTCTCTCTGCTCACCTCTCTCTCTCTCTCTGCTCGCGGTCTCTCTCTCTCTGCTAACGTCTCTCTCTCTCTGCTCCGTCTCTCTCTCTTTGCTCGCGTCTCTCTCTCTCTGCTCTCTCTGCTGTGTCTCTCTCTCTTGTCAGTCTCCTCTCTGCTCGCCTCTCTCTCTCTCTCTCTGCTACGTTCTCTCTCTCTCTGCTCACGTCTCTCTCTCTCTCTGCTGCGTCTCTCTTCTCTGCTGCGTCTCTCTCTTCTGCTCCCGTCTCTCTCGCTCACCTCTCTCCTCTCTCTTCTCTGCTCACGTCTCTCTCTCTTTGCTCACGTCTCTCCTTGCTCCCTCTCTTCTCTCTCTCTGCTGCGACTCTCGCTCTCTGTCAGTCTCTCTCTCTCTGCTCACGTCTCTCTCTGCCTCACGTCTCGCGTCTCTCTGCTCACGTCTCTCTCTGCGCGCGTCTCTCTTCTCTGCTCACGTCTCTTTGATCTCTCTCTCTGCTCAGTTCTCTCTGCTCGTCGTCTCTCCTCTCCCCCCCCCCTCCGCTCCCGTCTCTCTCTGGGCTCTCTCTCTCTGCTCACGTCTCTCTCTCTCTGCTCCGTCTCTCTTGCTCTCTCTTGGCTCACGTCTCCTCTCTCATGCTCACGGTCTCTCTCTCTCTGCTCTCGTCTCTCTCACTCTGCTCACGTCCTCGCACTGGTTCATCTAAACACTAGAAAACCCAACCGAAATTGGCCCCTGTTTTGAGAAACAGGGAGCTCACTTGCTAGGTTGGCTGCTACCATTTGGCATGTATTGATTGCAATGGAGGTAAAGACTTATAACAGAGGGGGTGGAGGTGGGCTTTGTTTATTCGTGTGGGGGCGGGAGAGCTGCAAAGCAGAAGATGATGCTGGCAGTGCTGTGTACCTGAGAATCGCGATGTATATATTTTGTAATCGTTTTTCTCAGTGCTTTGGTGCATTTTTCACTTATTCTTCAATTTTTACCAACAGTTAGTGCATTTCTCAGAACAATGAGTGCAAACTGCAAAACCTCCTGGCTAACCTGCTAAAAGTCACATTTCTCAAAATGAACGTAATTCCTCAAAAGAAAGTCTTCATGTTCACTGAAACGGTCTGTGTCTGTGTCTGACATCAGTGGTTTATGAACTACAGGTCAAATGATTTAGTCATGTTTTCAATTGTGATGTATTTAGTGACTACATATGTATTATGTATGTGTCACATATTATACTGCCTTAGGGTTCTTTGCAATTTCTCCAGCATTCTGACAACAAAAATAGTACACTACAGTATTGACGTAGAAAAACCATACAAAAAATTCATTACGGTAGACTCCACATACATTGAGTGTTGTGTGACATCTCGCGCCGTTTTCTTTGAACCACTTTACAATGCTTTTGGACATGTATCAGTTACTTTCCTACAGTACTTGCTGTTTTATAACATTAACATTTGTTCTGTCCTGTCTATTCAGAATGAAACATACTTTGCAGACTGAATGTTTTGTAAATCCAGTAGTCCTATTTCATCGCTTTGGTCATCACATACAAAACTGTAAGGTGAACAATTTTGAGTTGTCGTTTTTACAGTTCACCGAGCTCTCTCTCTCTCTCTCGCTCACGCCTCTCTCTCTCTGCTGCGTCTCTTCTCTTTCTGCTACGGCTCACTCTCTCTGTCGCGTCTCTCGTGCTCACGTCTCTCTCTTTCTGCTCACGTCTCTCTCTCTCTGCTCACGTCTCTCTCTGCTCACCCTCTCTCTCTCTCTCCCTTTCTGATTGCACCTCTCTCTCTTCTCCTCTCTGCTCACGCCTTCTTCCTTGCTCGCGTCTCTCTCTTTCAGCTCACGTCTCTCTTCTCTGCTCGTCTTCTCTCTATGCTCACGTCTCTCTCTGCTCACGGTCTCTCTCTCTTGCACACGTCTCTCTTCACTCTCTGCCTCAGTCTCTCTCTCTTGCTCACGTCTCTCTCTGCTCGCGTCTCTCTCTCTCTGTCTCTCTCTCTGCTGCGTTCCTCTCTCTTGCTCACGTCTCTCTTCTCTCTGCTCGGCGTCTCTCTCCTCTATGCTGCGTCATCTCTCCTCTCTGCTCACGTCTCTCTCTGCTCACCTCTCTCTCTCTCTCTCTGCTCACGTTCTCTCTCTTGCTCAGTCTCTCTCTCTGCTCACTCTCTTCTCTCTGCTTGCGTCTCTCTCTCTTGCTCACTCTCTCTCTCTCTCTCTGCTCGCGACAGAATCTGAACTTAAAAAAGTAAGTTTTTACAGACAATGAAATTTCAGAAACTTGAATTTATACCACTTAGTTGGCAGAACTTGGAAAAACTTAAAACTGACAAATTAATAAGTGTAGTTCTTCAAAACTTGAAGAATTAAGTTTAATGCCGTCAAATTCAACAATCCTTGCAGCTGGTTGCTTTGAAAATTTTGAGTTGAATTAACTTTATCTTTTTTTACAGTGTGCATGGGGAACCAGAAGTTCCAATTTAACATAATGGGACAATTGCTCCTGCGCCTGAACAGGACTGCGAGGTGCGAGGTCGCCGAAACCCGCAGTCAACCCGCGGGTCCCGCGGTTTCGGGGGGTTGGATGCCTCCAAAAATATGAGTCATGTCAGGTGCGGGTGGGTCGGTCAGAAAGCTCTGATCCCTATATAATATACTATATGTTTGAGCCACGGCCTATGGGAGTCCCTTGAGTACATTTGCATCGCGCAGGGAGGTGTTAACAAAAATCATGCTGACAAACAGGATCGCTCCTTCTGATCCCCGCTTAAAAGCTCAGAAAACTCCAGCCGAGGGACAGAGTGTGATCTATACAGAGGCACCGAGACTGATGCCGGTGTGGGCCTCCAGCAGGAGGGCCCTAAAGCAGGGGCCTCATTTACTTTAATACTTACAGTCTGTGGTATAATACACGGGCTACATGTGGTACTACGTTCTTAGGACTATATTACTATTGTTAAGGGTAAATTCAAAATAGAATTGAGTGCAATTATTCCCTTTTCCTCATGTAGTGATTTGGGAGGAGAGGAGAGGAGCCAGCGGAGAAGTTTGGCAGTTGAATTAAATGGAATTACAGCTTGCTAAGTATTTGAAAAGATCTTCATTAATGAGTGTTATATTTTATGTATTTATTATAAATGTAGAGATGCCAGAGAAAAGGCGTCTGCTTTTTTTTGAGTGGGAGGAGGGACACAAGCGGAGGCCAATTAGTTTCTCGTTCCATAACGATATCTCTCTTTTTGGAAAGATCACAAGAACGTGATGCAACAGTTTCCGTTATATGCAGTAGTTTTATGGTCGGGGGTGGGTGGGGGGGGGGGGGGGGGGGGGGGTTTTCCAGAAGACTGGCTGCTACCAAGGAGTTGCCAGTTTACACCAGATTGTCGATGTGCGCGGGGCAGGAAAACTCGCCAATGTACCTGCTCACAAAGTGCCATCCTGGTGGTTGTTTTGGTCATTGACGTCACTGGGACGGGGGGGAAAATAAAAGCGCGTGCACTCACACGTGATTCTCGTGTGATTCACGCCCGTGAAAGGCAACAAACGGAATGGGACCTTACAGTACCACTAAAAACATGTTCAATAGGCCTGAATGTGAGTGTTGGTTGGGGGTTTTTCATGCACCAGGGTGTTCGGTCTTGCTTCCGTCATCACGCGTGTGGAGAGATGGGAAAAAAATCGGAACATTGTAAATATCTCGGCAAGTATGTCACAAAACACATACCATTAACAGTAAGTATATATGTTGGGCCTAGTGACGCCATACGTTGCCTGGACGCCCATCTAAATAATGTTTACTCCCAAACCAATCTAACCAAAATGAACGGGAAAAAAAACACTCACAGAAGCAACTGTTCCACTAAGGATGTTAAACCCACTCTTTTTCCAGGCTCTATTTATCGTTACTCACAGATTTGAAGGGAGCAACCTAGGCATTTTATGAAAGTGTATTATCTGAACAGGAGTGGGAGAGGAATGAGCGAACATGCCAGTGAATTTTAGGCTGGAGTAATGGAAGCATTTAAATGTTTCATTTGTTCCGCAGGTGATGTAGAAGTTGTTTTTCGCATTAGAACAGAAACAAAGTGGACACACGGAAGTATTGTATTAAAGGGACCATACAGTTATCTAACATTTTCTTCTAAATTATTTATTTTGGGTGTTTTTGTGTCCCAGGTAACAGGTCAATGTGTACTAATCATATTTTGCATGCGTTTTCGGAATTAGAAATCATACGATGTCCCCAATTCTTTATTTCTTTAATGCAGGTCCAGGTTCTTAAGTAGTTTATCAACCCAAAAACAGGCATCACATGTATTCCAATGTATTGGACGGCACAAGGCAAATAAATGAAAAGAGAGGGAGGAACATGCAAACTCCTCTCAGAAGACCTGTTCCGACTGAGTTCAAGCCCAGGACCTTCTTGCAGAGAAGCGAGGAAATGCTATCCACCTGCCGCCCTCTGAGGTTTGTCACGTAACCCAGCAGGTGGTCTGATCTGAAATTTAGGAGCTACAAGTGGCACAGATGGGAATTTTCTGGAAAAACAAAATGGATTGTAAATGTAATGACTTAATTTTCGAGCCATAGGACTTGGACACTTCATTTATTCCCGGACAACACACAATAATGAACATTCATGTACCCGTTGTTTACACATACGTAAATGTGCAAAAGTGTAGCAACTATTTTTTTAAACAATATTTGTATTTATTTCTATTTGTCTAAGTTTTAGGACAAATATAAATAAATACAAATATTGGTTTAAAAGAAATAGTTGCTTCAATTTTGCACATTTAGTATGTGTAAACAACTTGTACTGAATGTTATTATTTGTGTGTTGTCGTGATAATGAAGTGTCCTAGTCCTAATGGTCGAATTAAGTCATTACATTTACAATCCATTTTTTGTTTCCAGAAAATTCCCACTCTGTGCCACTTGTAGCTCCTAAGATTTCAGATGCAGACCACTTGCTGGGTAACGTGACAAACTCAGGATGGGCGGCAGGGCGGGCGTGTGGATGCATTCTCGCCTTCTCTGCAAGAAGGTCCTGGGCTTGTAATTCAGTCGGAAAGGTCTTTTACTGCTGAGGAGTTTGCAGTTCTCCCTCTCTTTGTCCAGTTTATTTGCAATTGCCGTCCAAATACATTGGGAATACATGTGGATTTCTGTTTTTTGGATTGGTAATCTACTAAGGAACCTGGACCTGCAATTTAAAGAAATAAAATCATTTGGACATCGTTTGAGATTTTCTAATTCAGAAAAAACTCATGCAAAAAATGATGATTAGTACCCAGTGACCTGTTACCTGGGGACCACACACAAAATAAAATAATTTAGAAGGGAAAATGTTAGATACTGTCAGGTCCCTTTAATAAATACTATCAGTGTGTCCACTTTGTTCTGTTCTATGCGGAAAAAAGAAACAAACAACATCTACATCACTGCGGGGAACAAAATGAACCAGTGTTAAATGCTTCCATTACTCCAGCCTAATTACACTGAGGCATGTAGCGCTCAGTTCCTGGCTTCCCAGCTACTGATCTAGAATAATACACATTCATAAGACTGCCTATGTGCTTCCCTTCAAATCTGGGAGTAACGATTACATGCGCCTGTTTAAAAAGAGTGGGTTTTACGATCTGTGGAACTGCTTGCTTCTGTGAGTGTTGATTTTTCCGTTCATTTTTGGTTATATTGGTTGGGGGAGTAAACATTATAGATGGCGTCCTGTCAACGTGTGCGTCACTAGGCCCAACATTCTACTTACTGTGAATGTATTGTGTTTTTGACCATACTTGCCGAGGATATTTACAATGTTCCGATTTTATTTCCATTCTCTCCACACGGCGCATGGGTGATGACGGCATAAGCAAAAACCTGAAACATGGGAGTGAAAAACCCCCAACCAACACTCACATTCCGGCCTAATGAACATGTTTTTAGTGGGTACCAGTAGGTCCCCATTCCGTATTTGTTGCCTTTCACGCGTGAATCACACGAGAATCACGTGTGATTCACGCCGTCTTTTATTTTCCCCCCTCCAGTGACGTTTTGCCCAATGACCCAAAACAACCACCAGGTGTCATTGTGAGCCAGGGTTAATTGGCGAGTTTTCTGTCCCTGCGCACATCGACAATATGGTTTAAACGGGCACCTCCTTGTGTAGGCAGGCCAGGTCTGGAAACCCGCGAACATTTAAAACTACTGCCTATAACGTAAACCTTTTGCATCACGTTGGTGATCTTTCCAAAACAAGACGAGAATATCGATTCTGGACAGAGAACTATTGGCTCCGATTGGGGTCTCCTCCACTCAGGAAAAAAGCAGACGCCTTTTACTCTGGCATCTCTATCATTTATAATAAATAACATTAAATATAACAATCTTTAATGAAGATGCTTTCAAATAATTTAGGCAAGCTGTAATTCATTTATTTTCAACTGCCAAAACTTCTCTCGTGCTTCCTCTTCCTCTCCTCCGCAAATCACTAAGTGAGGGAAAAGGGAATATTCACTCAATCTATTTTGATGTTACACCATACTCAATATTAATAGTCTACAGCACGTGTACCACATGTAAGCCGTGTATTTACCAGCCCTGTAAGAATAGTAAAGTACTGAGCCCCTGTTTAGGCCTCTGCTGTGGGCCCACACCGTCCCTCTCAGTCTCGGTTTGCCTCTGTTTAGATCAACACGGTCTTCTGTCCTCTGGGCTGGAGTGTTCTGCGGTTTAGGGGGAGTCAGGAACGGGAGCGATCCTGTTCTTGTCAGCATGATTTTTTTGTTAACAGCCTCCCTCGCGCCGATTGCAAATGTCCTCAAGGGACTCCCATACCGTGGCTCACATATATTATCTTAAAGAGGGTATCAGGAGGCTTTTGACCCGACCCAACCCGCACCTGACATTATGACTCAGATTTTTGAGGCATCCAACCCGCCCGAAACCGCCGGGACCCGCGGGTAGACTGGGGTTTTAGGGCCGACCCGCCGCCACCTCGCATGGTTCGTTCAGGGCCTGCAGGAAGCACCAATTGTCATTATTTTATTGGACTTTGACATGCCCACTTGTAAAAAAAGATAAAGTTAATTCCACTCAAAAATTTCAAGCGATACCAAGCTGCGGAAGGATTTTTGAATTGAAGGCATTACTTAATTCTTCAAGTTTTGAAGAACTACACTTATGAATAGTTGTCAGTTAAGTTTTCCCCAGTTCTGCTAACTAAGCTGTTTAAATTCAAGTTCCTGGAATTCAGTCTGTAAAAACTTATTTTTATGAAGTTCAGATTCCTGTGCGAAGGAGCAGAGAGAGAGAGAGAGAGGTGAGCGAGAGAGAGAGACGCGAGCAGGCGATGAGTAGAGGTGAGCAGAGAGAGAGAGTGAGCGAGAGAGAGAGACGTGAGCAGAGAAGAGAGAGAGAGGTGAGCCGAGAGAGTACGTGAGCAGAGAGAGAGAGGCGAGCAGAGTAGAGAGAGACGCGCAGGCAGAGAGGCGAGGAGAGACCCGTGAGAGAGAGAGAGCGTCGGCGAGCAGAGAGAGGAGGAGCAGAAGAGAGCGAGACGCGCGGCCAGAGAGAGACGTGAGCCGCGAGAGAGGCAGACATGAGCAGAGAGAGAGGCGACGTGAGCAGAGATGAGAGAGAGTGCGCAGAAGAGAGACCGATGAGCGGAGAGATGCGACGCGAGAGAGAGACGCGAGACGTGAGCTGAAAGAGAGCGACCGCGAAGCCGAGCGAGCGAGGACTAGTGAGCAGAGAGAGCGAGGAGAGCGTTTGAGGCAGAGACGAGAGAGGAGAGAGTGTGAGAGAGAGAGACTGTGGCAGAGAGAGAGGAGTGAGCAGAAAGCGAGGACGACGTGAGCTGAGAGAGACCGCGAGCAGAGCGAGAGAGACCGGTGAGCAGAAAGGAGAGAGCCGCGAGCAGAGAGGAGAGGCCCGTGAGCCGAGAGAGAGAGAGAGAGATCGGTGACCTGTAAAACGACAACTCAAAATTGTTACCTTACCCGTTTTGTATGTGATGACCAAGCGATGACATGAGGGTGATTCTGGTTTTACAAGCACAATTCAGTCGTGAAAAGTATGTTTCATTCTGATTGACCGGCAGAAGCAAGCTGTTAAAGTTATAAAACTAGCATAGAAGACTGTATGAAGAGTAACTGATACATGTCCAAAAGCATTTGTAAAGTGTTCAAAGGAGAACCCTGCCCCGCCCCCGATGATGTCACCACACGACTCAATGTTGTGGAGGTTCTACCCGTAATGATTTTTTTGTCTGTTTTTCTACGATAAAATTACTGTATGTGTACTATTAATGTTGGCAGAATGCTGTAGGAATTGCAAGAGCCTAGAGCAGTAAATATGTGGAACATACAGTACATCAATATGTATCATAACATACAGTGCCACAATGAAAACATGACTAAAACATTAGTCTGTGTTCGCTTAAACATGATGTCAGGACCCAGACACAGACCGTTTCATTGACATGAAGACTTTCTTTTAGGGAATTTAAGTTCATTTTGAGGGAATAGTGACTTTTTAGCAGGTTATCCATGGTTTTGCAGTTTAGGTTTGCACTCATTGTTCAAGAGAAAAAGAAAAGAAATGCACTACCTGTGTTAAAATGTGAAAAAGAATTATGTGAAAAATGCACCCACAGGACACTGAGAAAAATGATTCAAAAATATATACAGGCATTTCTCAGGTACACAGCACTGCCCTGGGGCATCTCTTCTGCTTTGCAGCTCTCCCTCCCCCACGACGAATAATACACAGCCCACCCCAGCCCCCTGCCTGTTATAAGTATTACTACATTTGCAAAATAATACATGCAAATGTAGCAGCCCCAACCTAGCAAGTTAGCTCCCTGTTTCAAAACAGGGGCCAATTTCGGTGGGTTTTCTAGTGTTAAGATGAACAGGTGCGAGGAGACGTGTGCAGAGAGAGAGAGACGTGAGCAAGGAGAGAGAGGAGTGAGGCAGAGCGAGAGAGCTGTGAGCAGAAGGAGTAGAGCAGAGAGAGACGTTGGAGCTGAGAGAGAGAGACTGTGGAGGCAGAGAGGAGAGCAGGGAGAGAGCCGTTGAGCAGGGAGAGAGCGCCGCGAGGCTAGAGAGAGCCGTGAGCCGAGAGAGAGGAGAGCAGAGAGCGACGTGAGCAGGGAGAGAGGAGCGCCGCGAGCAGAGAGAGACGTGAGCAGAGAGAGCGAGACGTGAGCAAGGAGAGGACGTGAGAGAGAGAGAGAGACGTGAGCAGAGAGAGAGAGACGCGCGCAGAGAGGAGAAGAGAGAGGAGGTGAGCAGAGAGCGGAGAGCCAGTGAGCAAGAGAGAGCGAGACGGTGAGCAGATGAGAGAGAGAGAGGCGGTGAGCGGAGTGACGTTGCGCAGAGGAGAGAGACTGCGAGCAGAGAGAGAGAGACGCGAGCAGAGAGAGAGAGAGACGTGCAGCCAGAGAGAGAGAGTGCGAGCAGAGAGAGAGAGCGAGAGGTGATGCGGAGTCGACGTTGGAGCAGAGGAGGCGAGAGACCACGCAGGGAGCGAGAGCAGAGAGAGAGAGGGACGCGAAGCAGAGAGAGAGAAGACGTGAGCAGAGAGAGAGAGACTGCGCCAGAGAGAGCGGACGCGAGAGCAGAGAGAGAGAGAGAGGTGGAGCAGAGAGGAGCAGAGACGCGAGCAGAGAGAGACGTGCGCAGAGAGGAGGAGACGTGAGCTCTGAGAGTGAGGAGGTGAGCAGAGAGAGACGCGAGCAAGAGAGAGAGAGAGGGCGAGAGAGAGCGAGCGAGACGTGAGCCAGAGCGAGAGAGAGCGCGGCAGAGAGAGAGACGCGAGCAGAGAGATTGAGGAGCAGAGAGAGAGAGAGCGCGCCAGAGCGCGACGTAAGCAGAGCTGAGGCGACTGTGAGCAGAGCAGCGGCGAGAGACGTGAGCAGAGAGCGGGAGGAGACCGAGAGCAGGAGAGAAGACGTGTGAGCAGAGAGAGCCCGGTGAGCAGAGAAGAGACGGCGAGAGCGAGAGAGAGAGTGAGCTGAACTGAAAGGAGTAGAGAGGACGCGGAGCAGCAGAGAGAGAGGGGTCTGTGCGCAGCGAAGGAGAGCGAGAGAGAGTTTGACGAGCATGAGAGAGAGAGAGTGGTGAGCAGAGAGAGCGACGCGAGCAGTGCGGACTGTGAGCAGAGAGAGGAGACGTGGCTAGAGAGAGGGCGAGAGAGCAGAGGTGGCAGAGAGAGAGAGAGCGAGCAGAGAGGAGAGAGACGTGAGAGCGAGGAGGGGACACCCGAGCAGAGAGAGAGAGCGCGGAGTCCGGTTGTCTATGGTCCGCGCTCGGAGCCCAGCGGCCCAGTGCGTTCTCTTGAGGCGGAGGATGTGTAACGTAAACGTCACGGTTTATCAAAAACATCTCACAATCTTTAAGGTATATGGCTAAGAATGGAAGGCTGCAGTGTGCAAAATGTTTGCTGATGTTCTCTCACTGACGAGGTCAACTGTGGCCACTGGTACGTTTAGCCTTTGAAGTGCGGGAGAAGATAAGACCACCTTCAGGGGATTGCAATAACCAGAGTTGAAGCACCGGTCAAAATGCAATGTTGGGGTGGAATTTCTCGATGGGGACCTGGGTCCGTGTCATTTGTGACGGTGAGTTGATGAAGGTTTTGATAAGAAATGCATGCAAGTAGGGTCTGCTAACTAAATTGTTACAATATGCTAACATATATTTAAACCGCGGTATAATGGATATCACCACTTCTCCGCGGAAGAAATCAGCAAACAAAAGCTGTGGTGCCCATTATACTTAAGGAGGCATTTCCGTAGGTCTTCACATAGATTCTTCCAAGGTAGGCTAACAATCTGTATTCCAAATTCCGCATTGATTATGACAAAAGCAACGTCGTGATGCTTAGGCTACTAAGGTTTGTTTAATGCTTAAGTTGTCCTCCTAATTTGTCCTGTTTGATTTTTAAGGGACAACGATCCAAAAACACACAGCAAAAAAAGTGTCAAACCTATGCATTGAAAGATAAGTGAGTGGGAATCAACTGGAGGTACGACCACCGGGCACCAGGTGAGAGTTACAGTTACCGTAGTTATTTTTATATATATAAATATATTTGGATGTAATACATGCTGTATCGGCAAAATAGGTAACAGTGACTGACCTGTCCAAGTGTTTTTGTTTATACGGTTCGCCGGCTCTGACCCCCATTGAGTTTGTGTGGGCGTCCATGAAAAGTCCCATTCGGCTGTGTGAGGCCCCAAGCCGATGAGCAAGGTCGCAGCTCTGATCTCCGCAAATAGAGTTTTTAGGCTTAAAAACAATAACTCACAACACAGGTCTGCAATAAACTATATAGACCACTGGACAAAGTTCATCGACCAGGTCATAGCCTTGAAGGGAAGAGGGCAACTGGCATGGTGTATTCCCACGGGCAAGGGATGTCCCACGTTCTCGCCTATATTAGCCTACTATGTTAGGATTTCTAAATTCCAGTGTTTGGTCAAGGTTTGCCAATTGGCTAATTTAATAAACATTTCTCCAATGATAAAATTAAATGGATCTTGTGTTTGATGAGTATTTTGATGTATTCCATTGATTAGCACACTAGCCGCACTGAGCCACAAATGCGGCGTCAGCGTCTCTCTCTCGCTCCTCTCTCTCTGTCTCTCTCACTGCTCGCGTCTCTCTCTCCGCTCGCGTCTCTCTCTCTTGCCCTCTCGTCCTCTCTCTCTCTCTTGCTCGCGTCTCATCTCTCTGTCGCGTTTTTTCCTTATTTTTTCTCTATGCTCAACCTCTCTCTCTTGCTCCCGTCTCCTCTCTCTGTCACGTCTCTCTCTGCTCCGTCTCTCTCTCTCTGTCCACCTCTCTCTCTCTCTCTGCTCGCGTCTCTCTCTCTTGCTCACGTCTCTCTTCTCTGCTCACGTCTCTCTCTCTGCTGCTCGCCTCTCCTTCTTCTCTGCTCTCTTGTCGTGGTCTCTCTCGCTCTGCTCACGTCTCGCTCTGCTACTTCCTCTCTCTCTCTTGCTCGGTTCTCTCACTCTCTGTCACGTCTCTCTCTCTCTTGCTCGCGTCTCTCTCTCTCTGCTCGCGTCTCTCTCTCTTGCTCACTTCTCTCTCTGCTCACCTCTCTCTTCTCTCTCTGCTCTCAGTCTCCTCTCTCTCTGGCTCAGACTCTCTCTGCGCACCTCTCTCTTCTTCTCTGCTCGCGTCTCTCTCTCTCTGTCAGTCTCTCTCTCTTGCTCACGTCTCTCTCTGCTCACGTTCTTCTCTCTCTTGCTCACGTCTTCTCTCAGCGCGGTCTCTCTCTGCTCACGTCTCTCTCTGCTCCTCCTCTCTGCTCACGTCTCTCTCTGTCGCGTCTCTCTCTCTTGGCTCCGTCTCTCTTGCTTCTTCTCTTGTCACTTCTCGCCTCTCTGCTCACGTCTCTCTCTGCTCTCTCTCTTGCTCACGTCACTCTCTCTCTGCTCACGTCTCTCTCGCTCTGCTCCAAGTGCTCTCTCTCTTGCTCACGTCTCTCGCTACCTGGTTCTTCTTAAACACTAGAAAAACCAACCTGAAAATTGGCCCCTGTTATGAGAACAGGGAAGCTACCTTGCTAGGTTTGGCTTGCTACATTTGCATGTATTGATTTGCAAATGTAGGTAAAGACTTATATCAGCAGGGGGGCTGGGGTGGGCTTTGTCTTTATTGAGTGGGGGAAGGGCGAGCTGCAAAGCTGAAGAGATGCCATGGCAGTGTGAGTACCCTGACGAATGCGCTGTATATATTTTGTACATCAGTTTTTCTCAGTGTCTTTGGAGCATTTTTCAATTATTTCTTCACATTTAACAACAGTTAGTGCATTTCTCAGAACATGAGTGGCAAACTGCAAAACCTCATGGATAAACCTGCTAAAAAGTCACTTTCTCACAAATGAACATAATTCTCAAAGAGAAAGCCTTCATGTCAATGAAAACGGTCTGTGTTGTGTCTGACATCAGTGTTTATGAACAACTGTCAACTGATTTGAGTCATGATATCATTGTGACTGTATTTAGTGATACATCTGTATGTACTGTATGGTTCAATATTTACTGCTTAGGGCTCTTTGCAATTCTACAGCATTCTGCAACAAGATAATAGTCACACATACAGTATTTAGTAGAAAAACTACAAAAAATCATTACGGTAGAACCTCCACAAATTGAGTGTGTGTGACATCATCGCGGCAGTTTCTCAACTCTTGAAACTCTTTACATATGTTTTGGAATGTATAAGTTACTTTCATTACAGTTCTCTGCTGTTTTTTAACGATTAACATTAGCTTCTGTCCTGTCACCAGAATGAAAACCATACTTTTTCACGAACTGAATAGTTTCTGTAAAACCAGTAGTCCTCCATTTCATCGCGATTTGGTCATCCATTTCAAACTGTAAGGTGACAATTTTGAGTTGTCGTTTTTACAGTTCACCGAGCTCTTCTCTCTCTCTTGCTCACGGCTCTCTCTCTCTGCTCGCGTCTCTTCTTTCTGCTCCACGTCTTCTATCCTTGCTCGCGTCTCTCTCTGCTCACGTTCTCTCTCTTTTGCTCACGTCTCTCTCTCTTTGCTCACGTCTCTCTCTGCTCACCTCTCTCTCTCTCTCTCTGCTCCCCTCTCTTCTCTTCTGCTCGCTCTCTCTCTCTGTGCGTCTCTCTTTTCAGCTCACGTCTTCCTCTCTCTCTGGCTCGCGGTCTCTCTCTGCTCAGTCTCTCTCTGCTCACGTCTCTCTCTTCTCTGATCCAACGTTCTCTCTTCTCTGCTCTATGTCTCTCTCTCTTGCTCTCAGTCTCTCTCTGCTGCGTCTCTCCTCTTGCTCACTCTTCTCTGCTCGCGTTCTGCTCTCTCTGCCTCACGTCTCTCTCTTCTCTCCTTGCTCGGCGTCTCTCTCTCTCTGCTCTGACGGTCTCTCACTCTTGCTCACGCTCTCTCTGCTCACCGCTTCTCTCTTCTCTGCTCACGTTCTCTCTCTCTGCTCACGTCTCTCTTCTCTGCCTCTCCTCTCTCTCTCTCTGGGGCTCGCGTCTCTCTTCTTCTGCTCACCTCTCTCTCTCTCTCTCTGCTCGCGCCCGTAAATCTGAACTTAAAAAAGTAAGTTTTTACAGACTTGAAATTTCAGTAACTTGAATTTAAACACTTAGTAGGCCAGACCTTTGAAAACTTAACTGACCAACTTAATAAGTGTAGTTTTTAAAACTTGAAGATTTAATGTTAATGCTTTCAATTCCAAAAATCCTTCGCAGCTGGTTGCTTTGAAATTTTGAGTTGAATTTAACTTTATCTTTTTTTACATGTCATGGGACCAAAGTCCATTTAAACTAATGGACTATTGCTCATGCGCCCTGGAACAGGACATGCGAGGTGCGGGGTCGCCGAACCCGCAGTCAACCGCGGGTCCCGCGGTTTCGGGCGGGTTGGCTGCCTCAAAAATATGAGTCATGTCAGGTGCGGGCGTGGGTCGGGTAGAAAGGTCCTGCTCCCTATAGAATATACTATATGTGAGCCACCGGTAGGGGGAGTCCTAGTGTAAATTTGCAATCGCGCAGGGAGGCTGTTAACAAAAAATCATGCTGACAACGGATCGCTCCTTCCTGCTCCCGCGTAAAAGCCTCAGAAACACTCCAGCCCGAGGACAGACGTGTGATCTTATTACAGAGGCACCCGAGGACGGATGAGGCGGTGTGGGTCTCCCAGCAGAGCCTATAAAGCAGGGCTCTCATTACTTTAATACTTACAGTCTGTGGTAAATCACACGGGGTACATGTGGTACACGTGCTTAGACTATATTAATATGTAGTGTAACATTCAAAATAGATTGAGTGAAGATTCCCTTTTCCTCATGTAGTATTTGGGAGGAGAGGAGAGGTAGCAGCGAGAGAAAGTTTGGGCAGGTGAAATAAATGAATTACAGCTTGCTAACAGTACTTTGAAACTGCATCTTTCATTATGATTGTTATATTTATGTATTTATTATAATGTTAGAGATGCCAGAGAACAAGGCGTCTGTTTTTTTCTGAGAGGAGGAGACACCAGCGGAGCCAATAGTTTCTCTTTCATAACGATATTCTCTCTTTTTTGAAAGATCCCCAACGTGATGCAACAGTTTGTTATATGCAGTCGTTTTATGTCTGCGGGTTTTCCAGAGACTGGTCCTGCTACACGGAGTTGCCCGTTTAAACCCGATTGTCGATGTGCGCGGGGCAGGAAATCGCCAATGTAACCTGCTACACAAGTGCACTGGTGGTTGTTTTTGGTCATTGCAACGTCACTGGGAGGGGGGAAAATAAATAGAGCGGTGAATCACCACGTTGGCTTCTGTGTGCTTCACGCGTGTGTTGTGTTTGAAAGGCAACAAAAAACGGGGAATGGGACCTACTGTACCACTTAAAACTGTTCAATAGGCCTGATTGTGAGGGTGGTTGGGGGTTTTCATGCACCGTGTGTTCGGGTTTTGCTTCGTCTTCACGCGTGTGGAGAGAAATGGAAAAAAATCGGAACATTGTTAAATATCTCGGCAAGTATGTCAAACACACAATACATTCACAGAAAGTATAATGTTGGGCTAGTGAGCACCACGTTGACAGGACCGCCATCTAGACATGTTACTCCCCAAAACAAGTATAACCAAATGAAACGAAAAAAACACTCACCAGAAGCAAGCTGTTCCACAGATGTAAACCCACCGCTTTTTACAGGTCATTTATCGTTACTTCACAGATTTGAAGGAGCCTAGGAGTCTTTGCAAGGTGTATTATTCTGAACAGGAGCTGGGAGCACGGAAATGAGCGCAACATGCTAGGTACTTTAGGCTGGAGTAATGGCAGATTTAAAAACTGGGTTCATTTTGTTCCCGCAGGTGATGTAGATGTTGTTTTTCCGCATTAGAATTCAGAACCAAGTGGACACACTAAGTATTGTATTAAAGGGACCTTACAGTATCTAACATTTTCCTTTAAATAAAAAAATTTATATATTTTGTGTTGTGTCCCCAGGTAACAGGTCATGTGTAAATCATATTTTTGCATGAGTTTTTCTGGATTAGATATACAAACGTGTCCAAATTATTTATTTCTTTAATTGCAGGTCAGGTTTTAAGTAGATTATCCAACCAAAAAACAGAATCACATGATTCAATGTATTTGGACGGCAAATGGGCAATTAAACTGACAAAGAGAGGGAGAAAATGCAAACTCCTTCCAGAATGGGACCTGTTCCGACTGAGATTCAAGCCCAGGTACCTTCATGCAGAGAGCCGAGCATGCTATCCACCCTGCCCGCCCCTCGGCGTTTGTCAGTACACCAGCAGGTGGCTCTGCATCTGAAATCTTAGGGCTACAAGTGGCACAGATGGGAATTTTCTGGAAACAAAAAATGGATTGTACATGTAGATGACTTAATTCGGCCACTCGGACTAGGACACATCATTTATTCACGACAACACACAATAATAACATTCATGTACAAGTTGTTTACACTACGTAAATGTGCAACATTGTAGCAACGTTTCTTTGAACCAATATTTGTATTTATTTAATTTGACTACGTTTTAGAAAAATATAAATAAATACCAAATATTGGTTTAAAAAGAAATAGTGCTGACAATTTTGCACATTTACGTATGAGTAATCAACTTGTACATGAATGTTCATTTATTGTGTGTTTGTCGGGAATAAATGAAGTGTCCAAGTCCTAGTGGTTCGAATTAGTCATAACATTTCCAAATCCATTTTTTGTTTCAGAAAATTCCTACTGTGCCTTTGTAGCTCCTCAGATTTCAGAATGCAGCCACCTGCTGGGGAGGGTTACGTGAACAAAACCTTCCGATGGGCGGCAGGGTGGATAGCATATCTCGCTTCTCTCGCAAGGAAGGTCTGGGCTTGAATCTCCCAGTCGGGAACAGGTCCTTTTGAGAGGAGTTTGCATGTTCTCCCTCTCTTTGTCTGTTTATTTGCCATTTGCGTCCAAATACATTGGAAATTTACATGGTGATTCTGTTTTTTGGTTGGATAAAACTACTTATAGAACTGGCCTGCAATTAAAGAAAATAAATAATTTGGACATCGTTTGTATTTCTAATTCAGAAAACTCATGCAAACTTGATTAGTACAATATGACCTGTTACCTGGGGACACACACCAAGATGCAAATAATTTAGCAAGGAAAAATGTTAGAGACTGTAATGGTCCCTTTTAATACAATACTTCAGTGTGTCACTTTGTTCTGTTCTAATGCGGAAAAAAAGAAAAAAACAACATCTACAATCACCTGCTGGGAAACACAAATGAAACCAGTTTTAAATGCTTCCATTACTCCAGCCTGACACAATTACACTGAGGCATGTTGCGCTCAGTTCCTGCTCCCAGTCCTGTTCAGGAATAATACACTTTCATAAGAAGCCTATTGCTCCGCTTCAAATCGGTGCGTAACGATAAATGAGCCATGTAAAAAGGTGGGGTTTACCAGCTTGTTGGAACAGCTTGCTTTGTGAGAGTGTTTTTTTCCGTCATTTTGGTTATATTGGATTTGGGGAGTAACATTAACTAGATGGCGTCCGCCTGTCCACGTTGTGCGTCACTAGGCCCCAACATTATACTTCCTGGGGAATGTATTGTGTTTTTGAATTTACTTGCGAGATATTTACAATGTTCCGATTTTTTTCCATTCTCTCCACATCGCGGGATGATGACGGAGCAAAAAGCCGAACACACTGGGTGCATGGAAAAACCCCCAACAAAACACTCAATTCAGGCGCTTAGTTGAACTTGTTTTTAGTGGTACAGTAGGTCCCATTCCGTTTTTGTTGCCTTTCACGCGTGAATACACGGAATCACGTGTGATTACACGCCGTCTTTTATTTTTGCCCCCCTCCCAGTTAGTGACCGTTGCAATGGACCAAAACAACCACCAGGTTTGGCACTAGTGAGAGGGTTACATTGGCGAGTTTCTGCCTCCGCGCACATCGACAATCGGTTTAAACGGGCAACTCCGTGTAGCAGGCCAGTCTCTGGAAAACTCGGCCAGACTTAAAACTACTGCCTATAACCGTAACTTTTGCATCACGTTGGTGCTCTTTCCAAAAAGAGAGCATATCGTTATGGAAGAGGAAGAAAGAAACTATTGGCTCCGCTGGTGTCTCCCTCCCAATCAGAAACAGGCTAGGACGCCTTTTCTCTGGGCATCTCTAACATTTATAAAAATACATAAATATATACCAATCTTAAATGAAGATGCTTTCAAAAATTTAGCAAGCTGTAAGTCATTTATTTTCAACTGCCACAAAACTTCTCTCGCTGCCTCCTTCCTCTCTCCGCAAATCACTTAAATGAGGAAAAGGAATATTCATCAATCTATTTTGCATGTACACCATTACAATATTAATATAGTCTAAGCAGTGTACCAATGTAGCCCGTTGTATTTATCCACAGACTGTAAGATTAAAGTAATGAGGCCCTGCTTTAGGCCTTCTGCTGTGAGGCCTCCACACGTCATCAGTTCGTTTTTGCCTCTGTTATATAGATTCAACGTCTGTCCTCGGGCGCTGAGGTGTCTGGAGTGTTTGAGGGCTTTAAGCGGGGGAGGTCAGGAAGGAGCGAACCTGGTTGTCAGCATGATTTTTTTGTTAACAGCCCTCCTTCTGGCGCGATTGCAAATGTACTCACGGGACTCCCATACGTGGCTCACCATCTATTATATTAATAGGGATCAGGAGCTCTTTCTGACCCGACCCACCCGCACCTGACATGACTCATTATTTTTGAGGCATCCCAACCCGCCCGAAAACCGCGGGAACCCGCGGGTGAATGCGGGTTTCGGGCTTCCGGACCGCCGCACCTGCATGTCTGTTTCAGGGTGCAGGAGCAATTGTCCCATTATTATAATTGGAGACTTTGGTCCATGACACTGTAAACAAGATAAAGTTAACTTCAACTCAAAATTTCAACGAACCAGCTTGCGACGGATTTGAATTGAAGGCATTAACTTAATTCTTCAAGTTTTGAGCAAACTTACACTTATTAAGTTGTCAGTTAAGTTTTCAAGTTCGCCAACTAAGTGTTTAAATTCAAGTTACTGGAAATTTCAAGTCATGTATAAAACATACCTTTTTTAAGTTCAGATTGAATGTCGCGAGCTGAGAGGAGAGAGAGTGAGGTGAGCAGAGAGTGGAGAGAAGACGCGAGAGAGAGACGAGAGAGGTGAGCAGAGCGAGGACGTGGCAGCGAGCGAGAGAGAGTGAGCAGAGAGAGAGAGAGGAGAGGGTGAGCAGAGAGGAGTGAGGCAGAGGAGGAGAGACCGCGAGCCAGAGAGGCGGAGAGACGCGACGCGAGATGAGAGAGCAGGGGACGTGAGCAGAGAGAGCGAGAGCGAGCAGAGAGAGAGAGCAGAGAGCGAGAGAGCGCAAGCAGCGAGAGGACGTTTGAGCAGAGAGAGAGATACATGAGCGAGAGAGAGCGGACGTGAGCAGACGAGAGAGGGACGTGAGCCAGAGAGAGACGGAGCATGCGAGGACGCGGAGCCGAGAGGAGTGAGACGTGAGCTGAAAGAGAGAGACGCGAGCAGAGAGCGAGAGGCGGGTGGCAGAGAGAGAGAGAGAGTGAGCGTGTGCCGCAGAGAGAGAGAGAGCGAGGCGTTGAGCAGAGAGAGGACGGGTTGGCAGAGAGCCGAGCGCCGTGAGCAGAAAGAGAAGACTGTGAGCGAGCGAGACGCGAGCAGAGAGGAGAGAGGACGTGGTGCAGAAAGAGAGAGAAAGTGAGAGACTGCGAGCAGGAGAGAGAGAGGCTGTGAGCAGGTGAGAGAGCGAGAGGAGCTCGTGTTGAACTGTAAAAAATCGAACAACTCAAAATTGTTTCACCTTAAGTTTTGTATGTGATGACCAAAGCGATGAAATGAGGATATGGTTTTACAGAAAAATAGTCAGTGTGAAAGTATGTTTCTTCTGATTGACAGGATAGATGCAAATGTAATGTTTTAAAACAGCAGGAACTGTATGAAAGTAAATGATAATGTCCAAAAGATTTGTTAAAGGTGTTTCAAAGGAGGAAACTTGCCGCGATGATGTCACACAAGACCAATGTTGTGGAGGTTCTACCGTAATGATTTTTTGTATGGTTTTTCTACGTAAAAATACCTGTACTGTTACTATATTTGTTGCAGAATGCTGTTAGAATTGCAAAGTGCCTAAGCAGTAAATCTCGTGAACATACAGTACATACCTATGTATACTAAATCAGCACAATGAAAACCATGGAACTCAATCATTTGACTGTTGTTCATAAACACTGATGTCAGGGACACAGACACAGACCTTTTCCATTGACATGACGACTTTTTTTGAGGAATTAAGTTTCATTTTGAGGAAACAAGTGACTTTTTAGCAGGTTATCCATTGAGGTTTTGCAGTAGTTTGAATCATTGTTCTGAGAAATGCACTAACTGTTGTTAAACTGTGGAAGAATTATGTGAATGAAAAATGCCACCAAAAGACACTGAGAGAAAAACACTGATTACAAAATATATACCGCGATTTCAGGGTACAAGCACTGCCTGGCATCTCTTTGCTTTGCAGTCTCCCTCCCCCACACGATAAACAAGAGCCCACCCAGCCCCCTGTGTTATAAGTCAATTTACCTACCTTTGGCAACATAATACATGCAAATGTTAGCAGCCCCAACCTAGCAGTTAGTCCCTGTTCTCAAAACAGGGGCCAATTTCGGTTGGGTTTTCTAGTTTAAGAAGAAACAGGTGCGAGAGCGTGAGCAGAGAGAGAGGAGCCGGGTGAGCCAGAGAGAGAGAGACGTGCGCAGAGGAGAGAGGACGTGAGGCAGAGGAGGGAGCAGAGAGAGACACGTTGTGAGCAGAGAGGAGAGTCCGGTGGAGCAGATGAGCGAGAGGCAGAGAGAGCAAGTGAGCAGAGAAGAGAGACGCGAGCATTGGAAGAGCGTGAGCCGAGAGAGAGAGCAGAGGAGAGACCGTGAGCAGAGAGAGAGAGACGCGAGCAGAGCGAGACGGTGAGCAGAGAGGAGAGAGAGACGTGAGCAGAGAGAGACGTTGTGCACGAGAGGAGAGAGACGTGAGCAGAGAGAGAGCGACGCGAGGCAGAGAGAGAGGAGAAGGTGAGCCTGAGAGCGACGTGAGCAGAGAAGAGCGAGACGTGAGCAGAGGAGCTGAGGAGAGAGAGGTGAGCAGAAGAGCAGAGGAGAGACGTGAGCAGAGAGAGAGAGACGCGAAGCCAGAGAGAGTGAGACGCGAGCCGCAGAGAGAGAGGAGGACCCCTGTGAGCAGAGAGAGAGCGACGCTGAGCCGAGAGCAGAAGATGAGAGAGAGAGCAGGTAGAAGAGAGAGACGTGAATAGCGAGAGAGAGAGACACGAGCAGAGAAAGAGCGAGAGCGAGAAGAGAGAAACGCGAGCAGAGAGGAGAGAGAGACGTGCGCAGAGAGCGAGAGACGTGAGCAGCGAGAGAGAAGGAGCAGAGGAGAAGAGAGAGGTGAGCAGAGAGCGCGAGACGCGAAGCAGAGAGAGACGGGGAGCGAGCTGAGCTGAGACTGGTGAGCCAGAGGAGAGGGTGTAGATGTGAGAGCCTGCGAGCAGTGAGAGAGCGACGCGAGCAGACGAGAGGAGCGACGTGAGCAGAGAGAGAGAGACGCGAGCAGGAGAGGGAAGAGACGCGAAGCAGAGAGAGAGAGCTGAGGAGGCGAGACTGCGAAGCAGTGAGAGACGTAAGCAGAGAGAGAGAGACGTGAGCGATGCGAGCGACCGTTTCTCCTGTGAGCAGAGAGAAGAGAGAGCGAGGTCGATCAGAGAGAGCCGGTGAGGCAAGAGAGAGGAGTGAGGCAGAGAGTAGGACCGGCGGCAGAGATGAGAGAGACGTGAGCTGAAAGAGAGAGACGCGAGCAGAGAGAGAGAGGCGTGAGCGAGAGTGAGTGCAGAGACGAGGTGAGCAGAGAGAGAGGGAGAGAGGTGAGCAGAGGAGAGAGACGCGGCAGTGGAGACGTGCAGCAGGAGAGAGACGTTGAGCAGAGAGAGAGAGAGAGAGGTGAGCAGAGAGAGCAGATGCGAGCAGAGAGAGAGGGAGTGAGCATGAGAGAGAGGGACCCGAGAGAGAGTGAGTGACGCGAGTCCGCGTGTCTATGTCCGCGCTCGGAGCCCAGGACGGCAGTGCGTTTCCCTGAGCGGAGGATGTAAGTAACGTTCGGTTTATCAAAAATATCACAATATTTAATGTATTTGGTCAAGAACTGGAAAGGCTGGCAGGTGAAAAGTTTTGATGATGTTCTCTTCAATGACGAGGTCAACTGTGGCACTGGAAGTTTTGCCTTGATGTGCTGGATAGAAAGACCACTTCCAGGGGCATAGCAAACATCCAAGGTGGAAGCACACGGGTCACAAAATGCATGTTTTGGGTGGATTCTCGATGGGGACCTGGTCCGGTTGGTCCATTCTTTGACGGTGAGTGATGATCTGCGTTTGAAAGAAATGCATGGCAAAGTAGGGCTATGCTAAATAATTGTTACAATATGCTAACATATTATTTAAACCCGCCGGTTTAAGGGTAGTATCTAACACTTCTAGCGGAAGAAATCATCAAACCACAAAGCTGCTTGGTCCATTATCTTAAGGGAGCATTTCCGTTATGTTACACATAGTATTCTTCCAGGTAGGCTAACACTCCTGTATTCCAAATCTTCCAGCGATATTATGACAAAAGCAAACGTCGTGATGGATTAGGCTACTACTGTTTGTTAATGAGTAAGTTGTCCTTACTTTGTCTGTTTGATTTTTTAAGACCAACGATCCAAAAACACCACAGCAAAAAAAGTCTGTCAATAGACCAGCATGAAAGTGAGGGGATCAACTGTGGGTACACGACACCGGCCAGAGGAGTTTACCGTAGTTAGTTTATTTTATTATTATATATATATTTCTGGATGATACATGCTGTTATCGGAAACTTAGGGCTAAACTGTGCTGCCATTATCCAAGTGTTTTTGTTTAAGGTCGCGGATTGAACCCCATTGAGTTAGGTGGGCGCGTCCATGAAAGATACATTCTGCTGTGAGGCCAAGCCGATGGCAAGGACGCACTGATCCTCCGCAATAGAGTTTTTTTGGGCCCTAAACAAATACTCACAACCCAGGTCTGCAATAAATATTAGACCACCTGGACAAAGTCATCGACCAGGTCATAGCCTTGAAGGGAGAGAAGGCAACTGTCATTGTGATAATCCCACGGGGCCACAAGGGATGTCTACGTTTAGCCTCATATAGCCTATATTGTGAGGATTTCTATATCCAGGGTTTTGTCAAGGTGCCAATTGCTAATTTAATAACATTTCCTCCTCTTGATAAACCTGAATGACTTGTTTGATGAGTAATGTAGATGTATTCCAATGATTGCACACTAGCCGCATGAGCCAAAATGCGTCAGCGTTCACTCTCTCGCTTCTCTACTCTCTGCTTCTCTCTCTGCTCGCGTCTCTCTCATGCTCGCGTCTCTCTCTCATCTGCTCACGTCTCTCTCTCCTTTTGCTCGCGTCTCTCTCGCTCTGCTCGCGTCTCTCTCTGCTCACCTTCTCTCTGCTGCTCAGTCTCTCTTCTCTCTGCTTCACGTCTCTCTCTGCTCGGTCTCTCTCTCTCTATTGCTCACCGTCTCTCTCTCTTGCTCGGTCTCTCTCTCTCTGCTCCAAGTCTCTCTCTCTCTGCTCACGTCTCTCTCTCTCTCTGCTCGCGTCTCTTCTCTCTTCTGCTCTCTCTGCTCGGGTCTCTCTCTCTCTGCTCACGTCTCTCTCTGTAACCTCTTCTCTCTCTCTTGCTCGCGTCTCGCTCTCTCTGCTTAACGTCTCTTCTCACTCTCTGCTGCGTCTCTCTCTCTCTGCTCGCGTCTCTCTCTCTCTGCCTTCACGTCTCTCTCTGCTGCACCTCTCTCTTCTCTCTCTTGTCACGTCTCTCTCTCTCTGCTAACGTCTCTCTTGCTCACCTCTCTCTCTCTCTCTCTGCTCGCGTCTCTCTTCTCTCTGCTACGTTCTCTCTCTCGGTCACGTTCTCTCTTGTCACGTCTCTCTCTCTCAGCTCAGTCTCTCTCTATGCTCGCGTCTCTCTCTCTCTGCTAACGTCTCTCTCTGCTCTTCTCTCTGCTCACCGGTCTCTCTCTGCTCGCGTCTCTCTCTCTCTGCTCACGTTCTCTCTGCTCTCTTCTCTCTGCTCACGTCTCTTCTCTCTGCTCACGTCTCTCTATGCTCTTTCTTCTGCTCACGTTCTCTCTCTCTGCTCACGTCTCTCTCTCTCTGCTACGTTCTCTCTCTCATGCTCACGTTCTCTGCACCTGTTCTTCTTAACACTAGGACAAACCCAAACCGAAATTGGCCCCTGTTTTGAGAACGGGAGCTAACTTGCTAGGTTGGTGCTAACATTTGCAGGTCTATTGATTTGCAAATGTAGGTAATGACTTATAACTAGCAGGGGGCTGGGGTAGGGCTTTGTTTCTTGTGGTGGGGGGGGGGAGGGAGAGCTTGCAAAGCTGAAGAGCTTGCATGGCCGTGCTGTGATTCCCTGAGATGCGTGTATAATTTGTCATCAGTTTTGTCTCAGTGTCTTTGGTGCATTTTTCACATATTCGTTCACATTTTTAAACAACCGTTAGTGCATTTCTCAGAAACAATGAGTGCAAACTGCAAAAACCTCATGGATAACCTGCTAAAACGGTCATTCTCCAAATGAACTTCATTCCTCAAAAGAAAGTCTTCTTGGCAATGAAACGGTCTGTGTCTGTGTCCTGACATCTGTGTTTATGAACACGCCAGTCAAATGATTTAGTCATGGTTATCATTGTGTACTGTAATTAGGATACATATGTTTGTACTGTATGTTCACATTTTTACTGCTTCGGCTCTTTGCAATTCTACCCAGCATTCTGCAACAAAGAATAGTTACACATACTGTAATGTACGTAGAAAAAACATACAAAAAAAATATCTACGGTAGGAACCTCCAAACATTGAGTCGTGTGGAATCAGCGCGGCAGTTTCTCCTTGATCCACAATACAAATGCTTTTGGACATGTATCAGTTACTTTCATACAGTTCTCTGCTGTTTTATAACATTAACATTTGCTTTCTGTCCTGTCAATCAGAATGAACTATTTTCACGACTGAATAGTTTCTGTAAAACCAGGAGTCCTCATTTCATCGCTTAGGTCATCACATACAAAAACTCGTAAGGTGACAAATTTTGAGTTTCGTTTTACAGTTCACCGAGCCTCTCTCTCTTCTCTCTGCTCACGCCTCCTCTCTCTCTGCCTCGCCGTCTCTCTCTCTTTCTGTCACGTCTCTCTCTCTTGCTCGGTCTCTCTCTGCTCAGTCTCTCTCTTTCTGATCACGTCTCTCTCTCTCTGCTCACGTCTCTCTATGCTCCCTCTCTCTCTCTCTCTCTGCCATCACCTCTCTCTCTTCTCTCTGCTCATCGCTCTCTCTCTTGCTCGCGGCTCTCTCTTTTCAGCTCACTCTCTCTCTCTATGCTCGCGTCTCTCTCTGCTACGTCTTCTCTGCTCACGTCTATCTCTCTCTTGTCAGTCTCTCTCTATCTCGGGCTCATGTCTCTCTCTCACTGCCACGTCTTCTCTGCTGCGTCTCTCTCTCTCTGCTCTCTCTCTCTGCTCTGGTTCTCTCTCTCTGCTCAACGTTCTCTCTCTCTCTCTGCTGGTTCTCTCTCTCTGCTCGCGTCTCTCTCTCTTGCTCACGTTCTCTCTCTGACTCACTTCTCTCTCTCTCTCTGCTCACGTCTCTCTCTCTTGCTCACGTCTCTCTCTCTGCTCACCTCTCTTCCTCTCCCCACGCTCGGTCTCTCTCTCTCTGCTCACCTCTCTCTCTCTCTTCTGCTCGCGGACAGTACTCTGGAATTAAAAAAAGTAAGTTTTTACAGACTTGCATTTCAGTAACTTGAATATAACACTTAGTTGGCCGGACTTGGATAAACTTAACTGACAACTTAATAAGTGTAGTTTTCAAACTTGAAGAATTAAAGTTAATGCTTCAATTCAAAAATCCTTCGCAGGTGGTTGCTTTGAAATTTTGAGTTGAATTAACTTTATCTTTTTTACCAGTGTGCATGGACCCGAAGTCCAATTAAAAATATGGACAATTGCCTCCTGAGCCCTGACACAGGAATGCGAGGTTTGCGCGGGTCGGCCCGAAACCCGCAGTAAAACCCGCGGGTCCCGCGGTTTCGGGCGGGTTGTATGCCTCAAAAATATGAGTCATGTAGGTGCGGGTGGGTCGGGTAGAAAGCTCCTGATCCTATATAATATAATTATATGTGGAGCTGACGGTATGGGAGTCCTTACGAGTACATTTGCAATCGCGCAGGGGAGGCGTGTTAACAAAATAAAACATGCTGACAAAACAGGATCGCTCCTTCCTGGATCCCGCTTAAAGCCCTCAGGAACACTCCAGCCCGGAGGACAGAGTGAGTTCTCTACAGATGGCACGAGACTGATGACGGTGTGGGCCTCACAGCAAGGCCCTAAAGAGGGGCCCATTCTTTAATACTTACGTCTGTGGTAAATACACGGGCTAAATGTGGTACCACGTGTTAGACTATATTAATATTGTATGTGTAACATTCAAAATATGCTTGAGTGACTTTCCCTTTTTCCTCATTTAGTGATTTGCGGAGGAGAGGAGAGGCGCAGCGAGAGAAGTTTGGCAGTTGAAATAAATGAATTACCAGCTTGCTAACTTATTTGGAATGCATCTTCATTTGATTGTTATATTTATGTATTTTATTATAATGTTAGAGATTGCCAGGAAAAGGCGTTCTGCTTTTTTTCTGAGTGGGAGGAGACACAGCGGAGCCTAATGGTTTCTCTCTTCCATAACGATATTTCTTTTTTGGAAAGATCACCAACGTAGATGCAAACGTTTACGTTATATGCAGTAGTTTTAATGTCTGCGGGTTTGCCAGAGACTGGCCTGCACAAGGAGTTATCCGTTTTCAACCCCCGATTGTCGGATGATGCGGGGGCAGAAACTCGCCAAATACCCTGCCTCACCGTGCCAACCTGGTGGTAGTTTTGGTCATTGCAACGTCACTGGGGTGGGGGGGAAAAAATAAAAGACGCGTGGAATCACCTTGATTCTCGTGTATTCACGCGTGAAAGGCAAAAAAACGGAATGGGACCTACTGTACCACTAAAATACATGTTCAATAGGCCTGTATGTGCGTTGTTGGTTGGGGGTGTTTCATGCTCCAGTGTGGATCGGTTTTTGCTTCCGTTACACGGTGTGGGAGAGAATGAGAAAAAATCGGAAATTGTAACTATCTCGGAAGTATGTCAAAAACACATAAATTCACAGTAAGTATAAAGTTGGGCCTAGTGACGCACCGTTGACGGACGCATTATACTGTTATCCCCAAACCAATTATCCAAACTGAACGGAAAAAAACACTCACAGAGCAGCTGTTCCACAAGATGTTATAAAACCCACTCTTTTTACAGGTCATTTATCGTTACTCACAGATTTGAAGGGCAGCAATAGGCAGTCTATGAAAGTGTATTCTTCTGACCAGGAGTGGGGGAGCAGGAACTGAGCGGGCAACATGCCTCAGTGTAATTTAGGCTGGAGTAAATGGAAGCATTTAAAATGGGTTATTTTGTTCCCGCATGGGATGTAGATGTGTTTTTCGCTTAGAACAGAACCAACGTGGACACACTGAAGTATTGTATTTAAAAGGGACCATACCGTATCTACATTTTCCTTTCTAAATTTTTTATTTTGTGTGTGTCCCAGGTAAACAGGTCAATGTGTACTTAATCATATTTTGCATGAGTTTTTCTGAATTAGAAATCAAACGATGTCCAAATTATTTATTTCTTTAATTGCAGGTCCAGGTTCTTAAGTAGATTATCCAACCACAAAAACAGAATCACTGTATTCCAATGTCTGTGGACGGCCACTGGCAAATAAGCTGACAAAGAGGGGAGATAACCATGCAAATCCTCTCAGAAAGGACCTGTTCCGACTGAGATTCAAGCCCAGGGACTTCTTGCAGAGAACGCGAGAATGCTATCAACCCGCCGCCCATCTGAGTTTGTCACGTATCCCCAGCAGGTGGTCTGCATTCTGAAATCTTAGGAGTACAAGGGCCCAGATGGGAATATTTCTGGAAACAAACAAAGGATTGTAATGTACTGCATTAATTCGACCACTTGGATAGGACACTTTATTTATTCACGACAACACACAATAATGAACATTCATGTACAAGTTGTTTACACATCGTAAATGTGCAAATAGTAGCAATATTTCTTTTTAAACCAATATTTGTAAATTATTTATATTTGGCTAAGTTTTAGACAACTATAAATAAATACAAATATTGGGGTTTAAAAGAAATAGTTGCTGACAATTTTGCACATTAGTATGTGTAAACAACTATGTACATGAAGGTTCATTATGTGTGTTGTCGTGAAGAAATGAAGTTCCTAGTCCTAGTGGTCGAAATTAAGTCATTGCATTTCCAATCCATTTTTTGTTTCCAGAAATTTCCCTCTGGTACTTGTAGCTCTAAGATTTCAGATGCAGACACTGCTGGGGTTTACGGTGACAATCAGATGGGCGGCCAGGGTGGAATAGCATTCTCGTTCTTCTGCAAGCAGGTCCTGGGCTTGAATCTCAGTGGGAACAGGTCCTTTCTGAGAGGAGTGGAGTTGCATGTTCTCCCTCTCTTTGTCAGTTATTTGCCATTTGCCGTTCCAAATACATTGGAATACATGTTGATTCTGTTTTTTGGTTGGATAATCTACTTAAGAACCTGGACCTGCCAATTAAAGAATATAAATAATTTGGACCTCGTTTGTATTTTCTATTCAGAAAACTCATGCAAAATATGTTAGTACACATTGACCTGTATCCTGGATGGAACAAACATCAAAAGTAAAATAATTGTAGAAGGAAACGTTAGATAACGTATGGTCCCTTTAATACCATACTCAGTGTGCCACTTTGTTCTGTTCTAATGCGGAAAAACACATCTACATCACCTGCCAGGGAAAGAACAAAATGAACCCAGTTTAACTGCGTCCCATTACTCCAGTAAATTACATGAGGCATGTTGCGCTCAGTTCCTTGCTCCCAGCTCCTAGTTCAGAATAATACACGTTCAAAAGGACTGCTATGTGCTCTTCAAATCTGTGAGTAACGGATATAAACGAGCCTGTAAAAAGAGTGGGTTACATCTTGTGGAACGCTTGCTTCTGTGAGTGTTTTTTTCCGTTAGTTTGGTTATATTTGTTTGGGGAGTAACATTATCGATGGCGTCCTGTCAAACGTGTGCGTCACTAGGCCCATTATACCTTATGTGAATGTATTGTGTTTTTGACCATTATTGCCGAGACTATTTACAATGTTCGCTTTTTTTTCCATTCTTCACACGCGGTGATGACGGAAGCAAAAACTCCGAACCCACTGAGGGCTGAAATCCCCCAACCAAACACTCACTTCAGGCATATTGAACATTTTTTAGTGGTACAGTAGGTCCCCATCCGGTTTTGTTGCCTTTCACGCGTGAATCACACGAGCATCAGTATGTGATTACGCGTCTTTTATTTTTCCCCCCTCCATGTGACGTTGCAAAGGACAAACAACCACCAGGGGGACTTTGAGCTGGGTTACATGGGGCGAGTTTCTGCCACCAGCGCACTCGGACAATCTGGTAAACGGGAAACTCCTTGTTTGAGGCCAGGTCTCTGGAAAAAACCCGCAGACATTAAAACTCCTGCATTATAACTCGTAAACATTTGCATCACGTGGTGATCTTTCCAAAAGAGGTGAATAGCGTTATGGAAAGAGAAATATTGATCCGCTGGGTGTCCTCCTCCCACTCAGAAAAAAAGCAGACGCTTTTCTCTGGCATCTCTAATCATTTCTAATAAATACTAAATATAACAATCATAATGAAGATGCTTTCAAATATTTAGCAAGCTGTAATTCATTTATTTCAACTGCCAAACTTCTCTCGGCTGCTCTCATCTCTCTCCGCAAATCCACTAAATGGAGGAAAAGGGAATATTCATCACTATTTTGAATGTTACACATACAATATTAATATAGTATAGCACGTGGACCACATGTAGCCCGTGTATTTACCACAGACTGTAAGTATTAAAGTAATGAGGCCCTGCTTTAGCCTCTGCTGTGCGGGCCCACACCGTCATCAGTCTAGGTGCCTCTTTAGTCGATCCAGGCTGTCCTCGGGCTGGAGTGTTTTTTCTGGGCTTTAAGCGGGGAGTCAGGAAGGAAGCGATCCTGTTTGTCAGGCTATGATTATTTTTTGTTTTTTAACAGTCTCCTGCGCGGATTTGCAAATGTACTCATGGACTCCCATACGTGGCTCACATATATTATTTTTATAAGGGATCAGGAGCTTTCTGGACCCGACCCCCCGCACCTGACCATTGACTCTATTTTGAGGATCAACCGCCCGAACCCGCGGGCCCCGCGGGTTGATTGGGTTTCGGGCCGACCCGCGCACTCGCATGTCCTTGTTCAGGGCTGCAGGAGGCAAATTGTCCATTATTTTAATTGGACTTCTGGTCCATGCACACTGATAAAAAAAAGATAAAGTTAATTCAACTCAAACTTTCAAAGCAGAACCAGCTGCGCAGGATTTTGCATTGAAGGCATTAACTTAATTCTTCAAGTTTTGAAGAACAACTACACTTATTAAGTTGTCAGTTTAAGTTTTCCCCGTTCTGCCAACTAAGTTGTTTTAAATTCAAGTTACTGGAAATTCAAGTTGTAAAAACTATTTTTTAAGTTCAGAGTACTGTCGCGAGCAGAGATGAGAGAGGAGAGAGGTGAGCAGAGAGAGGAGAGACGCGTGAGCTGAGAGAGAGAGGGTGAGCAGAGAGAGAGACCGTTGAGCAAGAGAGAGAGAGTCGTGAGCAGAGCTGAGAGAGAGAGGGGTGCGGCAGAGAGAGACGTGAGCAGAGTAGCGAGAGAGCGAAGCAGAGAATGAGAGGAGACGCTCAGAGGCAGAGAGAGGAGCGACGTGAGCAGAGAGGAGAGAGACGAGACGCGTAGCCGAGAGAGAGGCAGAGCGAGAGGGAGACGGCGAAGCAGAGAGAGACGTGTGCCGAGAGGGAGAGACCTGAGCTAGATGAGAGAGAGAGAACGTGTGAGCAGGCGGAGAGTGAGACGTGAGCAGAGAGAGACGTGCGCGGAGCGAGACGCTGAGAGCAGAGAGAGAGAGAGTGTGTTCTGAACAAGAGAGAGACGCTGCGCAGCGAGAGAGAGGCTGTGCGCACGCGAGTGAGAGAGGAGAGGGGAAACCCGGCTTTTGTGAGCAGCGAGAGCGATGAGAGAGGTGAGCAGGAGAGAGACTGTGAGAGAGAGAGAGAGACGGTGCGCAGAAAAGGAAGAGACTTGAGCAGAGAGAGACGCGGCAGAGAGAGAGAGACGTGAGCCAGAAAGAGAGAGACGCGGCAGAGATGCGAGAGGCGTGTGCAGAGCGAGAGAGAGAGAGCTCGGGTTGAAACTGTAAAAAACGAAACCTCTATAATGTTCACCTTACAGTTTTGTATGGATGACCAAAGCGATTTGACAATGAGGACTACTGGTTTTACAGAAACTTATTCAGTCGTGAAAAAGTATGTTTCATTCTGATTGACAGGACAGAAGCACAATGTTTGTTTTATAACCAGCCGGAGAACTGTATGGAAAGTAACACTGGATACATGTCCAAAGCATTTTGTAAAGTGTTCAAGGAGAAACTGCCGCGATGATGTCACACACGATCACTGTTGTGGAGGTTTCTACCGTAATGATTTTTGTATGTTTTTTCTACGTAATACTGTATGTGTATATTGTTGTTGCAGATGCTGTTGAATTGCAAAGAGCCCCTAAGCGTACAATATGTGAATCCATACAGTACATTACCTATGTATCATAAATACAGTCACAATGAAAACATGACTAACTCATTTGACTGTTGTTCATTAAAACACTGATGTCAGGACACAGAACACAGGACCGTTTTCATTACATGAAAGACTTCTTTGAGGAATTAAGTGCATTTTGAGGAACGTGACTTTTTAGCAGGTTATTCCATGAGGTTTTGCGTTTTGACTCATTGTTCTGAGAAAATGCACTAACTGTTGTTTAAAATGTGACGAATTATGTGAAAAAGGCACAAGACACTGAGAAAACTGTTACAAAATATATACAGCGCCATTCTCAGGGTTCACGCACTGCCATGGCATTCTCTTCTGCTTTGTTACAGCTCTCCTCCCCCCCACGAATAACCAAAGCCCCACCCCCAGTCCCCTGCCTGTATAAGTCATTACTACATTTGCAAATCTACTACATGCAAATGTTCGCAGCCAACCCTAGCAAAGTTAGCTGTCCCTGTTCTCAAAACAGGGCCATTTCGGTTGGGTTTTTCTAGTGTTAAGAAAAAACAGGTGGCGAGAGAGTGCGGGCAGAGATAGAGAGACGTCGAGCAGAGAGGAGGAGAATGTGAAGCAGAGCGAGAGAGACGTTGAGCAGAGCGAGAGAGCAGAGAGAGAGGTGAGCTTGAGGAGAGAGACGTGAGCAGTGAGAGAGAGCAGAGAGAGAAGTGAGCAGGATGAGAGAGAGACGCGGCGCAGAGGAGAGACGTGAGCAGAGGAGAGGAGAGCAGACGGAGATTTCGTGAGCAGAGAGAGGAGACGCGGAGCAGAGAGGGACGTGAGCATAGAGAGAGAGACGTGGCAGCGAGAGAGTGAGCCGAGGAGAGGAGACGGTGAGAGAGAGAGAGAGGACGCGAAGCAGAGAGAGAGAGAGAGAGGGTGAGGCAGAGAGAGACGTGAGCAGAGAGAGAGAGAGTGAGCAGAGAGAGAGAGAGAGAGGTGAGCCGAAGAGAGAGACGTGAGAGAGAGAGTGAGACTGCGAGCAGGAGAGAGAGAGTCGCGAGCAGAGGAGAGAGGAGAGCCGGTGAGCCAGAGAGAGAGAGAGCGAGCAGAGAAGACGAGAGAGAGAGGTGAGCAGCGAGAGACGTGAAGCAGAGAGAGAGAGGGCACGAGCAGAGAGCAGCAGAGAGAGAGAGCCGCGTCACGCAGCGAGGAGAGAGAGACGTGAGCAGAGATCGAGAGAGACGTCGCGCAGAGAGATGAGAGACGCGAGCCGAGAGAGGAGCAGAGAGGTCCACTGGCAGCGAGAGAGAGAGCGAGCTGAGAGAGACGGTGAGCAGAGAGAGAGAGAGAGACGTGCAGCAGAGAGAGAGAGCGTGAGCAGAGAGAGACAATAGCGAGCAGAGAGAGAGCGACGCGAGCAGAGACAAGAGATGAGGAGCGTGAGCCGCGAGAGGAGCGAGAGACGCGAGCAGAGAGAGAGACGCGAGCAGAGGAGAGAGCATGAGAAGAAGACGCCGAGCGAGAGAGCCGTAAGCGAGAGGAGGAGAGACGGTGAGCAGAGAGCGAGACGTGAGCGAGAGCGAGCGACGTGAGCAGGAGAGGAGCGAGGACTGTGAGCAGAGAGAGACGTGAGCAGCGAGAGCCGCGAAGCAGAGCGAGAGGAGACGTGGGGGAGCTGAAAGGGAGAGCGATGCAGAGAGAGAGAGGCGTGAAGCAGAGAGCGAGAGAGAGAGGTGAGCAGAGTGAGAGAGAGAGCGTGTAGAGAGAGAGAGACGCGAGCAGAGAGAGACGTGAGCAAGAGAGAAGAGAGTGACCGTGAGCAGAGAGAGAGAGAGAGAGCGTAGCGCAGGAGAGCGAGAGATGCGTGCAGGGAGTGAGAGAGAGTGAGCAGATGAGAGAGGGACACGCGCAGAGAGAGAGAGACGCAGAGTCCGGTGTCTATGGTCCGCGCTCGGAGCCCCAGCGGCAGTGCGTTCACGGAGCGGAGGATGTAACGTAACGTTCGGTTTATCAAATCATATCACAATATTTTAAATTGTATATGGCTCAAGAAAGGAGGTGCAGGTGAAAAGTTTGTGAAGTTCTCTTCACTGACGGGTCAACTTGTGGCACTGGAACGTTTTGCTTGAAGTGCTGGAGGAAAAGACCAACTTCAGGGGCATGCAAAAGCCAAGAGTGAAGCACCGGTCCAAAACTGCAAGTTTGGGGTGGGAATTTCTCGATGGGGACCTGGTCTCCCGTTGTTGGGTCCTTTTGACGGTTGCGTGATGAAAGTTTTGAACGAATGCATGCAAAGTAGGTATGCTAAATAAATTGTTACAATATGCTAGCCTAACTTTTATTTAATACCAGCACGGTATAATGGATCAACACTTTTGACGGCGGAAGAAATCATCAAAAAAGCTGCAGGTCCCTATACCTTAAGGGAGCATTTCGTATATGTTTATGTCTACACATAGATTCTTCCAAGGTTCGGCCTAACAATTGTATCCCAATCTTCAGCATCATGATTATGACACAAGCATTCGTCGTGATGATTAGGATAGAATGTTTGTTTACTGATTAAGGTTGTCCTCCTAATTTGTCCTGTTTGATTTTGTAAAGACAACGATCCCAAAACACACAGCAACAAAAGGTCAAAAGCCTGCATTGAAGTGAGGGGATAAATGGGTACCGACACCGGCCAGCGCAGAGTGAGTTACCGTAGTTATTTGTATATATATATATATATATTCTGGTGATACATTGTGTATCGGAAAATAGGCTAACGTGCTGACCTGGTCCCATGTGTTTTTTTTGTTTTAAGGTCGGCCGGATCTGATCCCCAATTGAGTTAGTGTGTGGCGTCCCTGAAAGATACATTCGCTGTGAGGCCAAGCGATGCGCACGGACGCATGGATCTCCGCAATAGAGTTTTTTTGGCTAAAACAAAACTCAAACCAGGTCCTGATAATTCTATAGACCACCTGGACAAAGTCATCGACCAGGTCATGGCCTTGGAAGGGAGAGGCAAACTGGCATGTGATATCCCCACGGGCCAAGGAAGGTGTCCACGTTAGCTATATTAGCCCTACTCGTGTTAGGATTTTATATTCAGTGTTTTGTCAAAGGTGCAATGCTAATAATAAACATTTTCCTCAATGATAAAATGCATGGATCTTTGTTGATGAGTATTGTGATGTATTCCCATTGCTTGCACACTAGCGCATGAGCCAAATGGGTGACAGTAGGTGGCAGCGTCTCTCTCTCGCTCTCTTCTCTCTGCTCTCTACTCTGGCTCGCGTCTCTCTTCTCTGCTCGCGTCTCTCTCTCTCTGTTCACGTCTCTCTCTTCTCTGCTCGCGTCTCTCTCTCTCTGCTCTGCGTCTCTCTCTTGATCACTCTTCCTCTCTTGCTCCGTTTCTCTCTCTGCTCACGTCTCTCTCTGCTCGCGTTCTCTCTCTTGCTTCACCTCTCTCTCTCTCTTCTGTCGCGTCTCTCTCTCTTGCTCAGTCTCTCTCTCTTGCTCACGTCTCTCTCTCTCTTGGCTCGCGTCTCTCTCTCTCTGCTCTCTCTGCTCGTGTCTCTCTCTCTCGGCTCCACGTCTTCTTGCCTCAACTTCTTCTCTCTCTCTCTGCTCGCGTCTCTCTCTCTTGCTCAGTCTCTCTCTCTCTCTGCTCGCGTCTCTCTCTCTCTGCTCGCGTCTCTCTCTCTCTGCTCACGTCTCTCTATGCTCACTTTCTCTCTCTCGCTCTGCTCCGTCTCTCTCTCTCTGCTCCCGTCTCTCTCTGCTCACCTCTCTTCTCTCTCTCGGCTCGCGTCTTCTCTCTCTGCTCACGTCTCTCTCTCTCTGCTTCACGTCTCTCTCTGCTCAGTCTCTCTTCTCTCTGCTCACGTCTCGCTTGCTCGCGTCTCTCTCTCTCTGCTCACGTCTCTCTTGCTCTCTTCTCTCTGCTCAGTCTCTATCTGCTCGCGTCTCTCTCTCTAGGATCAGTCTCTCTCTGCTCTCTTCTTGCTCACGTCTCTCTCTCTCTGCCTCACGTCTCTCTCAGCTCTCTCTCTCTGCTCACGTCTCTTCTCTCTGCACACGTCTCTCTCTCTGCTCACGTCTCTCTCTCTATGTCACGTCTCTCGCACTGTTCTTCTGTAACACTAGAAAACCCAACCGACATTGGCCCTGTTTGAGAACACGGGAGCTAACTTGCTTGGTTGGCTGCTATACATTTGCATGTATTGATTTGCACAAGTAGGTAATGGACTTATACCCAGCAGGGGGCTGGGGTGGGCTTTGTTTATGCGTGTGGGGGGGGGAGCTGCAAAGCAGAAGAGATTGCCATGGCAGTGCTGGTACCTAATTACCCCCCCCCCCCCCCCCCCCCCACTCCCCCCCCCCCTGAGAATGCGCTGTATATCTTTTGTAATCAGTTTTCTCAGTGTCTTTGGTGCATTTTTCAATAATTCTTCACATTTTAAAAAACAGTTAGTGCATTTCTAGAACAATGAGTGCAAACTGCAAAACTCATGGAATAAACCTGCTAAAAAATCACTTTCTCAACTGCACTTAATTCCTCAAAAGAAAGGTCTTCATGTCAATGAAACGGTCTGTGTCGGAGTCCTGAATCAGTGTTTATGACAACTTGTCAATGATTTAGTCCCTGTTTCATTGTGACTGTATTTAGTGTTTCATTATGTATGTACTGTATGTTCACATAGTTACTGCTTAGGCTTCTTTGCAATTATACAGCATTCTGCCACCAAAAATAGTACAATACTAGTATTTACTGTAGAATCACATACAAAAAATCATTACGGTAGAACCTCACACCAGTGAAGTGTAGTGTGCCATCATCGCCGTGCAGTATCTCTTTGAACACTTTAACAAATGTTGTGGACTTGTATCAGTTACCTTCATACAGTTCTCTGCTGTTTTATAACATTACTTTGCTTCTGTCTGTCAATCAGAATGAAACATACTTTTCACGACTGAATTGTTTCTGTAAAACCAGTAGTCCTACATTTCATCGCTTTGGTCCATCACTACAAATCTGTAAGGTGCAAACAATTTTGAGATTGTCGGTTTTACCAGTTCACGAGCTCTCTCTCTCTCTCTCTGCTCAACGCCTCTCTCTCTCTGCTCGCGTCGCTCTCTTTTGCTCACGTCTCTCTTCTCTGCTCGGTCTCTCTTTGCTCACGTCTCTCTCTTTCTGCTCACGTCTCTTCTTCTCTGCCTACGACTCTCTCTGCCTCACCCTCTCTCTTTCTCTGCTCACCTCTCTCTCTTCTCTCTGCTTCAGCCATCTCCTCTCTTGCTCGCGTCTTCTCTTTCAGCTCAGTCTCTCTCTCTGTGCTCGGCCCCGTCTCTCCCTCTGCCTCAGTCTCTCTCTGCTCAGTTCTCTCTCTCTCTGCTCACGTCTCTCTCTCTCTCTGCTTCATGCTCTCTCTCTCTGATCACGTCTCTCTTGTCGAGTCTCTCTCTCTCTGCTCTCTTCTCTGCTCGCGTCTCTCTCTCTGCTGCTCACGTCTCTCACTCTCCTCTTCTCGCGTCTCTCTCTCTCTGCTTTTTCGGGGCGGGGGGGGTTCTCTCTCTCTCTGCTCACGTCTCTTATTCTGCTCCACCTCTCTTCTCTCTCTCTGCTCACGTCTCTCTCTTCTGCTCAGTCTCTTCCTCTGCTCACCTCTTCTCTTCTGCTCGGTCTCCTCTCTCTTCTCACCTCTCTTCTCTCTCTCTGCTCTCGACCGTAATCTGAACTTAAAAAAAGTAAGTTTTTACAGGACTTGAAATTTCCGTATCTTGAATTTCAACACTAAGTTGGCAGAACTTGGAAACT